>CM072866.1:2400000-3000000 GCA_036937835.1 Pampus argenteus
CTTCTTGAGCATCACGTAGGGGGCTTCCTACACACACACACAGAGAGAGACACACACATACACACACACACACACACACACACACACGGGTGATGGATTGTTACCAAATGCATGTGCAAATAAATTGGGTTTCCCATCTCTTTGGGGACATTACATTCACTTCCTAGAAACATATCCTGACCATACCAAGCCTTCACCCTAAAATCAAAGATTTAGCTGGATACACACATGATAAAATGATCATGTGTGTATCTATATATATATATATATAAGCCTGTTTTTGAATTTATCATGATCAGCAATGAATTATAAAACCACTATAGCCTGCAACTAATCCTTTCTTTCTTTAGTTAAGACATTTAAAGGAGGCTGCATTTACCACAGAATTAGCACACATATCAAAAAAACCTTCGCCTCCACCTGCTCCACTATGACCTGATTTGATGACTTGATGCTCTGTTTTTCCTGTGTGGTGGCCTGTGTGTCTTATTCTGTCTGTATTATTTGAGTTTCTATCCAACATAGTCGAACAGCAGCCATAGCATCTATTTTGTAATCAAGGTTGCAGGAATAAAGAAATCCTGCTTCTGAACTGCGCCTATGAGCTCCTTCACTGGAGGGCAGCACCTTGTGCATCTTAGCAAATCAGACGCTGACTACATGCAGATTGCGGCTGCAAACTCAGACACAACGCCATTTTTAGCACATCTTGCCCTCAGTGTCATGATGTTTATTACCAGTATTGTTGTAACAATGACCGTCTTGTTTTCCATTCCCATGGTGTCATTAGGGTAAAGGTCTGACTTTGTCACCACCATCTTATCTACCTCATTCCAATAGCCAATCTAAGAAAACACATACACACATGGATTAGGTTATATATCTTACACATGGCTACATGCTTTCATGATGATGGCAAATTGATTCTTCAGTTACCTTCACAGGTCCATTGTTCTTCAGTTCCATGACTGTTACCGAGTAGTTGACTCTCTTCCCGTATTGATCAAACTGAATGTTCCCTGTTAAACCATCTACACGCACCTACACACACACACACACACACACAAATGCAGTGCAGTTAAAGTGTTTCCCTTTCAGTTTCGGTTTTGTCTGTCCCCTGCTCCCACCCCACAAACTTGCAGCAGACTATGCAGTTACCAACTTTCATAGAACTGCATCAGTCTATCTCTCTCTCTCATGCTACGGTTACCTGTTTGAGGGCACGTTCTATCTCCACCCCTTGTGCCCAGGGTACTGCTGGATTGGCCAGACAGTCCCCACTGTTGCCACGACGACTCATGTCTATCCTCTGCTTGTGGAGGAAGCGGAACGCCTCAGTCATCACATGGACGGCATCATATGTTAGGGCTGAGGTGTACTGAAACACACACAGACCGTGCATGTTAAGAAATGGAATGAAGAAAGACACATTCTCTTTGAAATGACATAGAGCTTCCACTTTTCCTATTTCTGTACACAAAAGCTCCGCTGATGACGTGAACACTCCACTACCACTACCATCAGCTGAACTACCTGTCACAAGTATAAAGCAACATTTTCAAGGCAAAGGGAAGCAAACCAGGGAAAAATGGAAACACTTTACCATCAGACAAACAAGTGAGTGTGTCTCTCATTATTTCAGGTGGTAACTTGTTACATGACATAGTAATTGTAATAATATTACTGAAATCCTATGACTAACGCATTATCTTAAACATAACCACCACTAGGTGGAGATATTGTGTGCCAGGAGAGGACAGCACACCCCCAGCCTGGTATAATACTTATACCACTACACATTGTCGTTATGAAAGACTAAGATGACCTCTGAGATAGGTCGCAAATACTCTTTAGTAGTGAGTGCACTACCTTACCTTTAACCTTATATACTGTATTTTCCTGGCTATGTATTACTAGGTTAACAACAAGTCCAATGGGCCACTCAATTCTTCTGACTTATGAGGCCTTAAGCAGCACAACATCTCCCATCTGCAGATTACGCATTCAGAATGATGCTTTACTAGGGAATGATGCTAGTCATGGTAAGCTCTCTTGCTTCAGCACTGGTTTATGCCACTTCAAGGGCAGCTCGTCTGAGTCAGTAAATTGCATTTGCGGGTGATGGATTGTTACCAAATACACGTGCAGTTATCCAGAACTCTTCTACTGCTTTCTTCAAGTCATTGTCCTCCTACCACAAGAACCTCAAAAAGTCCTGATGTTTCTCACAGACTGTGAAACAATAAAACATTTGTTGCACGTTTGCTAAATACAATTGGTTCTCTGCAGAAGTGAATCAGAACTCCAACAGTCATGTTAATGAGACTAGGAAAGGCTGAGCTGTACCATCCATGGACAATGACAAAATTGTTTACACATCTCCCTGTTACCATATGTTCAAGGCATATGGTTAAGTGTACATCAGCTGAACGTAGAGCTAACCTAGATTTTCCTATGACAAATCATACTTTATTTATTGTGAACAACACACATCTTGACTGCTCTTTCTGCCTGACCAACAGGATACACTCTGACCAAACATATTTTAGAGCATGACTTGGAGTTGGCTGCGTTTCCACAAATTTCAGTACACTTGGAAGATACAGTGGGATTTGGCTCCTTTTGCTCCCCTCCATGATTTTCAGAGGTAGCTGAGCACCCTGGCTTTTGTCTTCTCAAGTCTTCTTGGGTATGACGCGACAAGCTTTGCATACCTGAATTTGGGGATTTTCCTCTCAGAAGATCCTCTCAAGCTCTGTCAGATTGGATTTGGACGTTTGATTGGGTTCAAGTCAGGGCTCTGGCTGGGCCACTCAAGGATACTGACACTGAGTTGGCCCTAAACCAATTCTGTGTTGTCTTGACTGTGTGCTTAGGGTCACTGTCCTGTTGGACGGTGAACCTTCGGCCCAGTCTGAGGACCTGAGTGCTCTGGACCAGATTTTCATTAAGGATATCTCTGTACTTTGCTCTGTTCATCTTTACCTCAACATGCCATGCTGCCACCACCATGCGTCACTGTTGGGATGGTATTGGGCGATGGGTGGTGTCTGGTTTCTTCCATGACTCTTAAAACTGAAGCCAAACAGTTCAATCTTGGTTTCAGACCAGATAGTCTTGTTCCTTACAGATGAGTGTCCTTTAGGTGCTTTTTTGCAACCTCCAAGCAGGCTTTCCTGTGTCTTTCACTGATGAGAGGCATCTACCTAGCCAGTCTGCCATAAAGCCTTCTGTCCAGGACTTTCAGGGCTTGTTTATGAAGTACATAATGGGTTTTAATACAGTTTTGTTTGCCTGAGATAAAAAATAAAAGAAATCATTGCATTCAAATATATCTTAGTGCCTTCAACTCTTGATGAATTCCTAATATGTCCAAAGTTAACAATGTTATACTTCAATAAATGTTGCATGTTTCTAATATTCCATTTGAATTTAAGAATGAAATCTAGAGTAACATCTACATATTTAAACTCATCAATATGGTTTATCTTTTGTCTATATACATAATTTTTTGAAAAAACAGACTCTTGTTTTTTTAATTGACCAGCCTCACAAGGTACAGGCAAAGCACTCCACTTCTGATATGAGTATGGGGTATGTGTTGATTTTTTTTTTTTTTTTTTATCAAACTATTGTTACTGGTATTATTAGCTTGGTAATGCTACTCTGATTCTTGGACCAGGCAGATTCAGGTCCTCCTCAATGAACATACTATAACTTTTCAAACTAAAATTCAAACTAATCTAAATATGATAATGGATAATGTCTAAATCTTACCCTGATATGTGCATCAGCTCCAGGATACTCCTTTTCTTCCAGAGCCTCCCATCGTTGGTCAAACTTTGCCACTACGGGATCATCAAAGTCTACTAGCTGAAACCCAGACACATTTGCACCTCCATACTGAATTTTAGAGAGGTCACCATCAACAAAACCCTGGAACACAGAGATAACATTCATTTAAATGAATGAGTTTTTATTAGGGGTGTAACAATACATGTATTTGTATTGAACCGTTACGTTACCGGTACGCAACGTTCGGTTCGGTACAGGGCTGTGCACAGGTGAGTTTGTGGGCCGGAAGTTTTGCGCTGATTTCATTTTTCCAAGTTGTTAGAAAGTTGTTACAGTAATTTGTTGTTTACAAATTATAAACACCCAAATGAACAACAAGAAAATTTAGGTTTAGCATTTTGTTCCCATACTGGATCGAAAATGAACTGAACCATGACCTCAAAACCGAGGTACATATCGGACCGAGATTTATGTGTATATCGTTACAGCACTACTTTTTATCCACACTACCTTTTTAAAAGTAAAGTAACTGAAACCCTCACATATTCTGGAATTTCTACTGCACCACCAAGAGTGTCTTGACAGGTAACATCGCTGCCTGATAAGGAAACAGCACAAAACAGAGCTGCAAGGTCATGCATATAGTAGTTTGTTTGACTGAACATACAATAGGCTGTGCTTTACCCTCCCTAAAGGCTATTTACACCAGGCACTGCAAAATAAGGATCGGAGAATCTTTTCTCCCGGCTATGGAAGGTCAGGAAGAAGACCCCGGATACACCAGGCTATCACTGATAGGCTCAGGAAGAGCTTCTACCCTCAGGCCAAAGATGCTACTGTCATTAAGTTAGGCTTTCAGTTTCAGGTTCAGGTTTGAACAAGTAATTTTGTGAACTTAAGATTCCTCTATACAGTGTGGAGTCAATAAGTTATACAAGAAGCAATTTGAATTTTTAGCTAAACCAATGTGTGGCAGCTCTGGGTCATTAAACTAAAGTAAAAACATCAAACTTCTAAAACACCACTTAGTTTTAGCACCATAGGAATGCATCTCATTTTCCACACAAAGTGGTGGTCTAAATGTTACTGCAGTTAGAAAAAGCATGTGCCAGAAATTTGTTACACATTAAATTCATATTCTTTTGTGTTTTATGTTGCACATTAAATTCATATTCTTTTGTGTTTTTTGTTGCTCTTTTTGGTGACGTTGACTCACATGTTCTCAGTCCACTTAAAATGGACTTGAACTGTCTACCAAGCTTATTCATATTACATATGCCAGACCTGGGGTGTTTTGTTATTTTGCTTCTCAGTTTATTATCCAACAAGTTAATATGCACTATAGTTCATAGTCTGAGGGCACTTTGACCCAGTTTTATAACAGCACTGGTTACAGAATAGTTGGCACACAGAATAGCCATTGTGGTAGAGGGCACAAATATTCCACTCTTTTCCAATTAAGTTCTGAGACATAAACATAGCCTATAAATACATAGCTTGTCTTGTACTTTAATTTGGCCCCAGTACTCAGACTGAGGTGCTGGCCCCCTGGCATTGCTGACTGAAAACCTGTTGTTTGTAAATTTGTAAACCTGACCTTGCAAAATTAACAATGTCTGGTCCTTTAATTATCAGCCATACAAAAGCAGAATTAGATCAGACTGGAACTCAGCCTACTAGCCAAAGTATTCAGGTTGACTCACCAAGTTAGCAATGACGTAGTGGTATCCCTTCACGTGCCTGCCTATAGTGATCACCTGGTCAGAAACATTAAAAACTGTGTTAATAATAAACAAGGAACAATTAATCAAAAGTCATGATGTTTTTAACATTTTCCATTTTATTGTTGCTGTACGGTGAATACCATGTATCTCCAAAATGTAAATTTTTCACAACCTAAAAAAACAGTCCAGTTTTAAGATTTGAATTATAGAAGATAAATTGATGTGTCAGCTATCCTGACATGAAAAAAAAGCTGCCAATGGATGGATAGATGGATTAAGGAATGGATGGACTTTAATAACTTTTTCACAAAGATGATGAAATTATAAACTATTTGATTTGACATAGCACATGTAGTCCTGTCATGAAGGTTACCATGTTCACGATTTTAGAGGACACTGTGATTAGTTTGAAATGTTCACAAAGAACAGATATCAGGCATGGAGCTGGTGCTCACAGGTCCACTGAAGCCCAACAAAAAAGAAGAAATATCAGAAAGGAGTTTGATAGCATTTTATCACAAGCTACATGTTTCAAACCCTGAAGGTACCGATTTCGACCCATTAAATAAACACATTTTAATTATTTGTATATGTATGGAATTTAAACTGGGAAATTAAGATTAGGATGTACTGCTACCAACAAGATGGTTTCCCCAGAGAAGACTCACCTCTCTGTTAGTTTTGTCAGAACACTGAGTCCATTTACTATCAAAGAATAATTTAGAGTAAAGAGTGGTGCTTCTTTCTCTAACAATTGTCATGTGATCAGTCAACTGAGAGTATCTTCACAGGATATTAGCCAAATTTCATAAAAGGAAATTAGTAATGAAATGTTAATTAGCTACAGATGATATTACCTGCAAGTCAGCTTGAGATAGTATCACTGCAGTATTGTACAGAATTTGACTCTAAATTATATTACCGTAACAGTAGTAGTAGTAAGACTGGTATTAACCTGTTCCATGATGTCTTTGACTTTGTCTTGTTCACAGTCTAGGATGATGCGCCTCTCCTTACGGATTTCCAGGTCCTAAATCACAGAGGAGTGATAGAAAAAATGCAACATTTATCAATCAGCAAACTTTACTGAGCACAACTGGGTGCACAATGGGGCACAGAGCGGCTCGTAAGCTTGCCGTTAATGAATCTATGGTGAGACGGTATGTAGTGAAGATTATCTGAGGCTGTTCAACTCTGACACTGAAGAGGACGACTTCAGTGGCTTCAGTGCGCAGAAGAAATGAAGTGAGAGTGGTATGGTGTTCATTAGTTTTAAATGCACACCAAATCGCCAAATTTCCTCCCACACACTGCACATACAAATCGGCAAATTTCCTCCCACACACTGCACTGGTGTTTAATGGTTTCAGTACGCAGGAGGAAGAAAAATAAAGTAACTTAGTTTTAGTGCACAGGAGGAAGATGAATAAAACCATCAAAATTTCTGTTTTGTTTATCAGCACTTTTATTGCCACGTTTATTGCTACTTTTATTGCGGCACTGTTCGGAAAACAATCAGTTTAGGTATATGAATAAACACTTATATATCGGTGTATGTATATATCGGCGGCTTATAGTCCGGTGCGGCTTATATGTGACAAAATATGTATTTCATTCAAATTGGGTGCGTCTTATATTTAGGTGTGCTCTATAGCCCGGAAAATACGGTACCTTTAGTGATGTCTCCACAACCTTTCTGCTGACAATCCCTGTCGCAGTTGTGACAGCTGAGTGTTTATTCAGCCCAAAATGTTTGAAAACTACAGTGTACAAGAGAGTTTGAAGGGACTGAGATGAGCCTGGTTGCACCTAGTGAAGACTGCAGAGGTCGGCACAAATTGTTTGACAGATGAGTACAACAACAAACTCAGTGATAACTGCAACTCACTTTTGAAAGGGGGACGTGCTCTGTGTGTGTGTGTGTGTGTGTGTGTGTGTGTGTGTGTGTGTGTGTGTGTGTGTGTAAGAGAGACTGAGGGTGTATTGCTATGTATAATTATAACACCAATACCTGAAACAGCGAACGGTAGGCTTCATCCTTCCTCTCATCTTTCAAGTTTCCTACATTTATTGCTGTGACAACCCATTTCTTCTCTGCTGCAGTGTCTAGAATTACCTGAAGGGTAGAAAGACCTATACACAAAAGTAAAACATTAGTTAAATTATAATACTTACTTATAATACATTTTACTGTAGTGTATAGAGGTAAAAGATAGATGATGGCATATTGGGATGTAAGGCCACTCAAACTTCAAGTGATTTGTTAGATGACAGCCAGTTGGACCAACTACTGTTTCCACGTGTGAATGACCCACAGAAGCTAAATGCTTCAGCCTCAGCCATAATTTTCTTTTAATGCTATTAAGCACTACTAACGTAAACCAAATTGTACTTTTCACTCACTAAAAGTAGACAAAACAGTGAATAATATAAGCATTTGACAATAACTAATTCTAAAGAAGATGCCAAAAGGAACACTTATATTACCTGATTTTAAAATGCAATAACAGCATACTGTATGTAATTTTTGTTTAATGGTTTCCTACCTACAGTGTACTGTCTTTAATTTACAAAAATAATAATATATTATAATAATTACATACAATATAATGTATGTACTTTACAGATATTATTGTGATTATAAAATATATTAAATAAATTATACAAGGTATGTAAAATTTACAGATGACATTGCTATTCTAAAATAATTACCTACAGTATACTGCATGTAATTCCATATTACAATATCAATATATACTGGGATATAGTGCAGTGACACAATCACATTGATGCAGAAATCCTTTGAAAATTATATTTAAAAAAAACAAAACTGAACTATGCATTGATTGTGCATCATTGCCAACAATGGCCTCATTACCTCTATCACTGTCGTATAGATAGGCAAACTTTTCCCATTTGTAGTACTCCACTAATGAAACTAGTGGTCCTTTGATGTCCGGTCTCATCTGGAGAACAAACTGATTCATTCCCTCTGCTGGGAATGAAGGTGTGATGAAAGAGACATGAAGTGTCTCACAGAAGGATGTGATGGTGTTCACTGACTTCTTGTCGTAGAAACCAAAAATGGCATATACACCTCGAGAGAACTGGGAACAAACTGAGAGAATGACAGAGACAAAAATATTGATACGTCAGTTAGTACCCTCATACATACAACAGACATAGGCAGAGAGAACAAAACTCTATTGCTATTGAGCTTGATTCAATAGAGTGAAAAAGAAATTGTCCTTGTGCAATCTCTCTATGATAACACTTATCTTGTAAAATTGTATCTCTCTGTAATAACATTACAGTACATTATAGCCATAATGCCATTAAATGCAACTAATTGCTATGTTTATACTTGGTCTGACAGAGACAAATGTTTGAAATGATCCATCATCATCATTGTAACAATCATGTTTGCATGATTTTCAGGTGGCTTGCACAGCTTGCCTCATTGCTATACATTGTTTTGCATCCTCCCTGAGTCCTCTCCCTACTGCTATATTTAGTTGTCCTATTTTACTGACCTCTATACTCCAGAATTACAAGTCCAGTCTTATCTCTTTGGATACAATATTACATTAATATGCATTATACTACATTCCTGTATATATTTATGTCATCTGCTCAGAACATAAACTCATGCTTTGAGCTGACCTAATACATGAACTCAATACTAAATAATGATCCCTCCTAATATATTCTATACTACCCAGGTCTAAAATATCTATCATTGATAGATATTAAACTATCATTTCATTGGCTGACATTACATGTAAGATCACTGGTATCATCTGCTGCTTCCCTTTTTCTCTTCTGAGGCACACTGATATTGTAGTTTGCTATTTATTTAAAACAAATAAAACAAAACAGAAAAACAGATACCACACACTGAAAACAACTAAATCAAAACATCAACAATGAATAAAACAACAAAGTAAAATGAATACGCCACCCAACAAAAACTTCAGTCAGCTTGCATCCTGATCATACAGCTCTTCTTAGGTTGGAAGGATAGAATTTTCAGGCCATAAAGTGCACCCGATTATAAAGAGCAGTATCAATTAACATGTCAATTGCTGTCATTGTCACACATAAAACGCATCGGATTATAAGGCGCAATAATAAATAAATAAATCGAACTTTATTAAACTCATTTACAATAACCCATCTCATCTGTAGGCTAACACATCGAGATGGACTAGAACCATAATTGCTTGTTAGCCTCAGCTGCTAACATTCCTGTAGAATGTTATTCTAGTCTCTTCTTTATTTAAACTGTTGATATACAGTATATAAACAGCAGCTCATTTTATTATTATAATGCAACTGTTGTACACCATAATTTTTCATTTCAAAATTTATCAAAAATTCAAGCCTGTAACGTAAAGATATTTCTGACTATAACTGTTCCTCCAAGCAGCTTTCTAGTTATCTAAGGTAGGTATATTGTCTTAGTAAAGTAAATGAGGTAGTTACAGTATCTGCACATTATATGGCTATAACCTACCAGATGCAAAACCAGCATGTAGAATACAAGGACTCCATGCATTCATTGCTATCACAATACACCACAATTTAACAGAGCACTGAGCCTCAAGCCATCATTACATCATGCTCTGATGAAGGCAGAGTAAATGCCTCATTGCTTTGTTTGCTTCTCCTCACTGTTCTACTGTCACTGATTTCTGAACATATCATGACTCTAAAATGCCCTGATCTTTTATCTTTATGGAAGGGTATTCCATAAATGCAATTATTTAGAAACGTTGGAATACTGACCACACCTGTAATTACATTCAGTGGCCTCAACAGCCTACTGTAGTGTGTGTTAAAAATAGATAGATAGATAGATAGATAGATAGATAGATAGATAGATAGATAGATAGATAGATAGATAGATAGATAGATAGATAGATAGATAGATAGATAGATAGATAGATAGATAGATAGATAGATAGATAGATAGATAGATAGATAGATAGATAGATAGATAGATAGATAGATATAGACAAATACTTACAGCAGTTGGTGACAGCAAAGCTGTTGGCCACCTCCAGGTTATCTATGTGTGGAGTCAGTCTGAAATCTGACATCCCAAACTGAACCATGCCAACTCTGAATGCACTGTACTCTTGATCTGCACCCCTGGGGAATAAACCACCTGAGACAGACAGACAGACAGATGGCCAGACAGAGAAGAAGACACAGTCAACTTGATTACAAATTTCACAAAGATCCTGAAAATTGAAATGTTTTGTTTTTCAGTGATAAAGAAAGATGAAGCTCTAGTAGCTCCCTTAGATCTTAGATTCTGTAAAACATATGTAGTGTTACATTACACAACATAATCAAATGATGTAAAGTCTCAGAGGTTCTGAGGTCTTGGTCGCTGAGACTTCTGTCACTAGAACAAGGACAGTCACTGTATTAGTGCAATAATACAATGCTAGCCTCTGGGTAATTAGTAACTGATATGATACTAATCTGACACTTGACACTTTAATTACTGTACGAATGGTAACAGAATAAAGAGCTACAGAGACTTAATTAAATGATGCATGTGACAGGTTCTTACTGCAGTTTCACTGAAGGTTTGGTGTTCAGCAAGGTGGCCTTTAACTGAGTCATTGCTATCATATTAAAAATCACTTCTGCTACGCCAACATCACAGACTTTAATCACAGGTACACTGTAGGCATCCCATCACTCTGCATCATCTTCCCAAAGATACTGTCTGCCTAACTGTATCTACAGTCCCACTGGGCCACAGTAGCCAAATCTGAACACTGTGAGGAGCTGTGAGTGTAGCAAAGGTCAGTTGGCCATGTTGGATGTTTCTATATGTGTCTCATTTATTATACTATATACATTTATTATACATTGATATTATAAATATACAATTAGTTCAGACTTATTTTTGTATTTATTTAATTTAAGAATCTCTGACTGAGAAATTTATAATGCATTTATCAAATTAAAGCATGTGTTCTCAGTCTTTCAAAAACATGCCACTTTAAAAATTTCTACCTCAGCTCAGCTGTATAACTTGTGGTGGAGCTGGCAGAATGAGGTCATTTTTCACACACATGATCTTTGGCCCCAAGCCGGGATACTGAGGCTTTCAGTGAGGCAGAATTATTAATTCATGTGACTGGCAAGTCTTAACATCAGAAACAAGCCCACTATTGGCCATTGACTTAGTCAAGACATTACACTGGCTCTTACTCTTCTCATGGCCTTATGTCAATCCTTGTCAGGTTACGTGCAACCAAGTTTTTAGAAGGTAAAATAGTAAAATAATGGTGCACTTTATGGCCGCCCCTCCTGATGAGCCCACTCTGTTCTGATTGGCCAGCTTTCTGGAAGCCTGCTGAGAGGCAGCCATATCAGAGTGGTGTTAATTTACTTAAACAGCCAGTGAAAAAACTTTCAAGGTAGGCTACTACTAAAATCTATAGCTGTCTGTGCCCCCTTTTAATAGCAAGTCCACCTCTGTGACCATTTAAAGAAAACCGTCATCAGAACTGACATCAGCAAAGGCTGAAAGTAGAAAACAACACTTGGATTCTAGATTCTACCAAATGTAGTGCTGGCTCAACACCCAGCATTCACCCTCATCATCATTTACCCATGTCTTCACTGGATTCCCCTTTCCTCTCCGCCAGCCCTGACAAACTTCTGTTTGTAATTTTCCTTTGGGTCAATCATAACAGACATAACAGGCATTATCAGACATCATTCATTTACAGACTGGGTCAAATGGTAGGGAACATATGGCCTTATGAGTGGCTCAATTTAAGAAGGTGCAATTCCATTTGTCACCTTAAAGGCAAGCATCAAAGCTTTTGAACCTGATGTGAGCCGAGCACTGGGAACCAGTGGAGGGATGTGAAGGACAGGACATTACCTACACAAAACTAGCAGGATGAAGATACTATCTTCATTTGATTAATTAAGACTGCTGGAACCTTATAATAACTTTGGCTAAACTTAAGAATACATTTTATACATAACATAGTCTCACAGTGTAATCACACAGCCATTTTGGACAGGAATTATGACATAATTATCTAAGTGTACATATGACATGTGAGTACTGAATTAAAATAAACATGAAAACCCATGATTAAACATCTCACTCCCAGAAAGAAAACAATTAAGTGTATTTTCCAAAATGTTAATTTCTCTAACATAGTGCTGTGTACATGTTTATATAGATCTGTAAAGTTTCTGAAATTCCACTATCAGGGGTTCCTGCATACTGCCAAACAAGAGTATCAGCCTCTAAATCTAAGTAGTTACACAACATTACACAATAGGGGTGTAATGATACACATAAATCTCGGTTCAATACATACCACGTTTTTGAGGTCACGGTTCGGTTAATTTTACAATATGGGAACAAAATGCTAAACCTAAATTTTCTTGTTGTTCAATTGGGTGTTTATTATATGGAAACAACAAATTACTGTAACAACCCTACTAACAACTTAGAAAAATGAAATCAATGCAGAGTTAAATAAAATTCTCAAATAAACAACAAATGTATGAAATATTATTTAAAAAATAAATTTCTTGTAAACTTTTAACACAACTTTTCAACAAGTAAAGTGCCGCAATAACAGTTCCAGCACAAAGCCCTGTTCAGTTTTACTCAACCTTCATATTATTTGAAGAAAAAGAAAACACAAAACAAAAAAACTATATTTACAGTTTACTTTTTTTATAAATGGGGCCCCTGCAGGCCTGCAATTGATATATTACAGTTGGTATAGGGAGATAACTCATTAAGATAGAACTCAGGTCAGAATATGTTTGACTGAGCCCTCTGACTTTTCAACACAAAAGCAGTCACTGGAGCTCCTGACTCCTTGGGCCCCTAGCAATATGTCCATCATCCTGTCTAGCCACTGCTTTTCAGCAAACATTACTCAAGAAGAAGTAAATAGTGCATGTGATTGGTAATATTTTCAGTGGTAGATTAAGATACACATTGTATTCTATCATGAGTAGCCTATTCCGAGTAATTTTGTTTGAACTCAAACATACGTGACAGGTGAATCTTTCAACACTGACAATATGAAATGATTTTTTTTTTTAAAACACCACATCAGTAAGATTAAATTATTTTGATAACCAACTAAATCCAGTACTAAATTTCTGAAATTTTTGTTCATGTATCTCTAATACTAGCATTTTATTTAATGCGGTGGCCTGTGGCACACACATCCTCTTGTTATGCCTGCATTTGCAACAAGGAATGGGGGTCAGAAAAGATCTGAAGTGCTGGATCTTAATGGTGTTGGATATATCTGCCTTTAGCTGTTTGCCATGTTAACACAAACAAGGCAAATACGCGTGTGCGCGCGTAAACGCTACACACTGCACTGCATACATACATATAAATGAAAATGTTGGCATAACTATAACACTGCAGCAGCCGCTGTACAATCAAAAGGCCTCTCCTTATGAAGAGCGGAATAAGGAGGACAGAGATAAAACAGGCCCACATCAGGTGGATGAGGACACGGGGAGGCGATGAATGGGGAAATGAGAAAAACCAACAAGGGAGAATAATTAAGACGAACAGAGGAACGAGAGAGGATAAAATAATTGTTGTGATGACAGAAACATTCAAATACAAATTCAAAATAAATTCTTACCGATCTGGACGCTAGGAGATCCGCACAACGCCTCGCGCCATAACAATGTCACAACAAACAGCAGCTTCATGGTGGTGTTCAGGTTCCTCACGCGACGCCACAGCAGCATGAGATAGGGGTTCCTACCAAAACATCACTTTCATCTCACGGTGCGAGCTCATGGCGTCGTTCCAGGTTCGCTCGAGCACTGCAGATGCTCTGTCCTGTTTCTCCTGAGGTGCGCGTGCCGCCACCACCGCTGCTGCTGCTGCTGCTGGAGTGGGGCCGCGCGCCGAGAATTGCTTAGAAATACCGATGAGGCACGAGAGCGAACCGAGGACAGTCGAACGAGAAGCAGCGTTCATGAGACCAAAAGGATACTGCGATACAGTGATCCCTCGCCACTTCGCGGTTCACTTATCGCGGATTCGCTATTTCGCGGATTTTCATAATGCATTTTTTTTTTTTTTTGGTGCATTGTGCTCTGCATTCTGATTCGCTAAAAACTCACTCCCGCTTCTTGTATCAACACATAACATAACGTAATCGATGGTGGCATGTCGGTGTACAAGGATCTTTTTGCAAAGAAGAAAACAGAGCGACAACAGCTGCCTATCACTATGTTCTTCTCCCGAACAAACACACCTGCACCGCGGGCTTCAGAAGAAGAGAACACTGCAGAGCGCAGTCAGGATGCAGCGGCCCAGTCTGAAGAGCAGTGAAACGGCCTACACGCGAGTCACTGTATTTGTATACATGTAATAGTTGCTAATTGTAAAAAAAAAAAAAAGTTTTCTATTTCGCGGATTTCACTTATCGCGGGTCATTTTCGGAACGTAACCCCCGCGATAAACGAGGGATTACTGTACTACGAAAACTGACACAAGGACATACACAGACATTCTGTCAGACAAGAGTAGTAAAGACTGGAACATGGATTATGCTGTAAGCAGACATTACAAAGAAACATAGGAGTTTGGTCCAATGATAAATATTAATTGGGGTTTTTGATTTCAGGAGAATTGTTTTCTTAGTGATGGGGATGGGGATGGGGATTCGATGGGATTCTGCAGTTCAAGATGGAAGAGAGTTTCTGTGGTAAAGAGTCCCAAAAGAAGTGAACTGTTTAGCAAACCAAGAGTGCATTAAAATAATTATCTGCAATGTCCATTGTGCGTTGTGAAAACGTGTCTGTCCCATTTTGCACATTTTACATTGAGTAATATGTGTTATGTGTATGGATGGATTTATATTGGATTAACTGTAGTGTTGTATATTGTGTGATAAAGGATTTGTGTTTCCAAAAATTCCTAAATCCATACTTCTGTATGAGGTCTTTGAAATGTATGATCATTATTGTGGAGGACATGATGGAGGTGTGTAAAACTGAGTTTAAAAGAAAAAAAAAACAGGGATTGTAATGAAATACTATTAGTTAGATTCCATCTAATTTTTTTGAATGTCATGCTATGTGTGTATTATTGGCCTTTAGCAACACAGGAGGATTTGTCAGTCTGCAGTTCTTGATAACCAGGGAAGTTAGTTCTAAACAAACCATGAAACATGAAACAGTAGTAGTAGTATTGAGTAGTGTAATTGTTTGGATTCATATTTCATATGTTTGGATTTATATTCCATATGTATATACCGTTTTGGCCAAATAATGTACTGTATGTACAGTATGTGTATGTGCAGAGTAATCCCCTCCCAGGTCTTCTGTAGCAAAGATATTGGGTCTTGTAATAAAATTAAGATGTAATTTTGTTTGTGGTGTAAATTCCTTTCATCTTTGTTGTCCTTAGGCCATTTTGCCACAACTTTGGAAGTATGCTTGGGGTCATTGTTTATTTGGAAGACCCATTTGCAACCAAGCTTTAACTTCCTGGCTGATGTCATGAGATGTTGCTGCACAATATATCCACATATTTGTCATTTGTCATGATGCCATCTATTTTGTGAAGTGCACCAGTCCCTAATGCAGCAGAGCTCCCCCACAACATGATGGTGCCATCCTTGTGCATCACAGTAGGGATGGTGTTCTCTCCTCTTTTCTCCCAACATAAATATGGTCATTATGGCAAAACTGTTCAGTTTTTGTTTCATTAGACCAGAGAACATTTCTCCAAAAAGTACGATCTTTGACCCCATATGCAGTTGTAAACCAGTCTGTTTTTATAGTGGTTATGTTGACTTGTTTTTAACAGGTACTTTTATACCTGTTTCATCCAGTATCTTTAGAAGGTCCTTTGCTGTTGTTCTGGGATTCACTTTTCACATTAATGTTTGTTCATTCCTGTTCCCTTCCTGAGCAGTATGTTGGTTGTGTGGTTACATGGTGTTTATTCCTGCATAGTATTGTCTGTACAGATGTATGTGCTACCTTCAGGCTTTTAGAAATCGCTCCCAAGGATGAACCAGGCTTGTGGTTCTTTGAAGGAATACCTTAAAATATATCCACAGGTACACCTCCAATTGACAATGTCAATTAGAAGAAGCTTCTAAAGCAAATTTCTGAAATTTTCAAGCAGTTTAAAAGCGCAGTCAACTTAGTCTATGTGTAACAGAGCCAGTTATACACTTATGGTATGCGTCACACAATCAAATATATGACGGTTGTGTTTGGTATCATAATTACACAAAATCTATTTTGATACATATGTAAACTAATGACTCACTGAAAATGTGGTATAGTGAAACATGTTAACATGGAATCTATGGACTGGTTGGAAAATTAGTTTTAATGACTTCAAGCTAAATGTATGTGAAAATGTATAGTTGTAACAAGAGGTATTTATAAAGAGAGCAAATAATGAAGGAGAGGGTGGGGAATTTGTGGTGACTGTGGCTCTAGGTGAGATGTGTCCTTATCCAAGGTAAGGTTAGATGTGTTTTTATCCAATGGATGAGCAACTCCCAAAAGCAAAATTTGTAGTGTGTCAGCTAGAAAAGTTCAGTTTGTCCTTAGTTTGAGTACTTGATAATTCCATCTGATCAAGTTGAGTGTCTGTTTTGGCATGTTAGTGTGAATGATTCACTATTAGGGTTAGTTTTTTTCAGTTTGATTGATTTAAGTGTGCACGTGTGTATATTTGTACTGTGTACTGAAAATAAAACTGCTTCACATAAATTACGCATGTCTGCTTAACCTAAAAAGCAGACATGCGCAATTTATGTGTTCCATCTTCATTTACTCTGACCCAGTAATGTTTGTACTGATGTTTACACCTCTGCAGAAACCTTTATTTCTTACCTTTATTATGATAAAAAGATTATTCATATAGATGTTGTAGTAGCAGAGATGGGGGGGTCAAGGGATTAAGAGGTTAACAGAGGCTGACTTCAAGAAGTTTCATTTCTATTAGCAGGTCTGTCTCTATTCTACTGAAGTTGCTTGTAAGGGGGATCCAGTAGTGAGAGAATATTATGCCCAACATGTATAGCATGCAATATACACAGCTTGTCCCAGACAGTTCTCTCAGCGGCCCAGCTCCATAAAAAGTGAGATTATGTATATAAAGGACTGAGATGAAAAGTGACTATAGGCCAGAGGTTTTATTATCTGACAACCACACTGTTCAGCAAATATTTTTTGACAGATAACTTAATTTTGTGCTCAAAGTTAAAAAATGTAGCTGTTAACTAAAAACAGAACAATGCCATGACTATAATAGAACACTATAGTCGTGATCATCCAAGCTTTCACAAGTGCACTGTCAATGCATTAAAATGTGAGTTTCATATAAGAGTGGTAGGCAGCGCCGGGCGAGCTACGCCACAGTTTGACTTCGATGGATTTTATTAATGACTGTCACCGGTAATGTGCTTGTTTTTACCATGCCGACGCCTATTGATTATTGAGTGATGATTAGAAAATGTTATTACTTTGTAATTAATACTTGAATAAAGCACAACCAAACTCAGTTTTGCTCCCGATCTATTTTTTAAATACGCACACTTGTATGCGTGTGTGTTGTTGTAAGGCGGACGTACGTATGGTAGTAGAGTATATAAAATGTATATAAAATGTATATAAAACGTGCGCCCTATCATCAGGTGCGCCCTATGTGTGTGTTAAATACAGAAATGGCACACATAAATGAAACTGCGCCTTTTCATACGGTGCGCCTTTTGGTCGTGAAAATACGGTATACAGTCATGGCGACTGTAGTTTTCTTTCATGTAGTGTTATGGAGCCTAGCTGTGATTTGGTTTTGGGAAATGCTAAAGTTAATCTAATATCATCATATCTAACATTAGCTGCATTTGTTCTATATTACACATTTATTAATGATTTTATGGCATTGCTGTCATAGTGTAATGGTGACTCCTTATGTTTTGTCTTTCCAATGTTTCCCCCTCCCTTTTTGTGTTGTCTGTGTGGCATGGGTATGGCATTCCCTCTCTGGCTTAGCTCTACACGCCTGTCTCCCATCAAGATCAAATAAAATAAAAAATGTTTTTATTTATATAGCCCAAAATCACAAAATACATTTGTCTCAGAGGGCTTTACAATCTGTACAGGGAGTGACACCCTCTGTCCTTAGACCCTCGATTCGGGTAAGGAAAAACTTGCCCACCAAAAAACCTTTTAACAGGGAAAAAGGTGGAAGAAACCTCAGGAAGAGTCACAGAAGAGGGATCCCTCTCCCAGAACAGACAGACGTGCAATGAATGTCACATGTACAGAACAAATCAACACATATTGTACACTCACAATGAATTACAATGAATTACAATGGATGATAAAATGAGAATAGGTTACAATGAATGATTAATTATTACAGTAGCAGTGGAACCTGTGATAGAGACACAGATGCACAGCAGCAAATCATTAACTAACTATAAACTGTAATGCAGATATGGTAACAATGATGACGGTGACAACACCATGCAGGACCACAGCAGCAGGCACAGTCCACAAGAACATATATATATAGATAGATAGATAGATAGATAGATAGATAGATAGATAGATAGATAGATAGATAGATAGATAGATAGATAGATTACGAGAACTTCAGTTTTATCTGAATTTAGCATCAGAAAGTTGTAGGTCATCCAATTTTTTATGTCCTTAATGCATGCTTGGAGTTTAGTTAAGTGATTGGTTTCATCAGGCTTGATCGATAAATATAATTGTCGTCGGCATAACAGTGAAAGGTAATTGAATGATTCCTAATAATGTTCCCTAGAGGAAGCATATAAAACTGAATAGAAGTGGCCCTAATACAAAACTTTGTGGGACTCCATGAGAAACTTTGGTTTGCATGGAGGATTCATCATTAACATGAACAAACTGAGATCGGCCTAAGAAATATGACTTAAACCAGCCTAGGGCAGTTCCTTTTATGCCAATTTGATATTCCAGTCTCTATTAAAAAAAAAATCTGATGGTCAATGGTGTCAAATGCGGCACTAAGATCTAATAGGACAAGTACAGAAATGAGTCCTTTGTCCGATGTCATTAGGATATCGTTTGTAACTTTGACTAGTGCGGTCTCTGTGCTATGATTTACTCTAAATCCTGACTGAAACTCCTCAAATAAGCTGTTTGTATGGAGAAAATCGCATAGCTGATAGCTTTCTCAAGTATCTTAGAGAGGAATGAAAGGTTTGATATCTGCCTGTAATTGGCTAAAACCTCTTGATCTAGAGTCTGCTTTTTAAAAAGAGGCTTAATTACAGCTATTTTAAAGGAATGTGGTACATATCCTGATAATAAAGACAGATTAATCATATCCAACAAAGGTAATACATCTTTAAGCAGTCTGGTTGGGATGGAGTCTAAGAGACAGGTTGATGGCTTAGATGAAGAAATTATTGAAGTTATTTGTTAAAGGTCGATAGGAGCAAAGTCTAAATATATATCAGGTTTTATAGCTATTTCCAAACGTGCTGTATCCGAAATCAGATGAGTGCATGTTGAGGGTAAAAGGTAATGAACTTTGTCTCTGATATTTAGAATTTTATCATTAAAGAAGCTCATGAAGTCATTACTAGTTAGGCGCAAAGGAATAGATGACTCAATAGAGCTGTGGTTCTCTGTTAGCCTGGCTACAGTGCTAAAGAGAAACCTGGGGTTGTTCTTATTTTCTTCAATTAATGAGGAATAATAGGCTGTTCTGGCATTATGCAGGCTACCCAGGCTAGACGAGATTCTTCCAGTTTACGTTCAGATTTACGTGCCTCATGCTTTAATTTGCGAGTGTGCTGGCTATACCATATTTCATTGTCTTCTTTTTCAGAGGTGCAATAGAGTCAAGAGTTGTCCGTAATGAGCCTGTAGTATTATTAACAAGCTGATCTATGTGTGAGGGGCTACAGGAAGCTCACAAGTCCTCTGTAACATTAAGACATAGCATTGAATTTAATTAAGATCATATATATATATATATATATATTTAAGGTTATTAAACTTTGAATAGTGTGTTATTATTATATAGGAGACAGTAGAACAAGGTCATCAGCATAAAACATCAGATTTCACCTTTCTATCTAGAAGGTAGAGGCCAAGAGCAGCACATTGATCCAACTGAGCACTTGATGCTCTTTGAGTTATGTGTTTTTCTGAAAGGAAGTAAAGGTCAGAAAGGCACCAAATGGTATAAAGGGGCCAATACATAGGGTGTGCGGCATCTCCTTGATGTCTCCCAGCTCAGAGATAGCAGGGGGAAGGACTGTGGTAGAAGGCTGGGCTACAAATGCAGCACAATTCTGCTGCTATGGGTGGGGAGAGGAACAAGGGACAGGTACTGCTGTATTGCTCCGCTTCTGTAGGTGTAGAGGGGGACAGGGGCAGGAGCTGCTGCATATCTCTGCTGCTGATGCTTTAAAGGGGGGTAAGTGGGCAGGGGCTTAGGAGGGGGAAGGTAGCCTCCTTTGTTTGTGCTTCACAGTGGTGTGGTGATCATGTGGGGAGTGAGAGGTCCAGACTGCATTGTTGTGTATCCTCACAACAGCGGGGGTAATCTCAGGATGGTGATGGAGAGGAGGTCTGGGATGGCCTCTATTGCTCCTAGTAGAGGACGTTGGATGAACTGTGTCCCAAGGGCTGTGTCTTTGAGGGTCTTTTGCAAATATCACCACCCTCTCTCTGTGTACATCATAGAGGTACCAAGTGCCAATAGTTGGGTGGAGGGCGATTGGATATGACTGTGGTTGATATGGGAGTGAGTACTTTAGAGTGATGTCTAGGTCAGACATAACCTGGTGGTAAAGCTTAGATGTGAATTACAGACTGAATGACTAAAATAGTATATGCTAAACCTGCCCAGGAGATAAACCAGATCTTCAACAATGGCCATTGCCTTAATGCTATGCAGAAGGATAGTTTCAGGATAACTTCTGGATACCTTGTTGCCATGTCTAATATAGCAAGCAGAGTATATAGTGATGACCCTGCTTAGACTTCAGCACAAAAAACAACACAATCAATGATGATATGAGGAAAATGTTAATGCTCTACAGGAAGTGGCTGTAGAGGGGTGATGTATGGATTTTCCTGGTTTGCTTACCACCTACAAGCCTCATCAATAAGGCCCAGAAACCCCACTGACAGGGGCATTATATTAATTAAAATCCCAAATCTGCACATCTATGATTTTTGAGTGTTAAATTAATGCAACTTGTAGTAATTAGTCCCTCGCTTTCACAAAGTGAATGAAGTGAGGGACTATTAAAATTGAGCTGTTTATTATTATTACGCATTATTATTCATGCAACTCTTTGACGGGCATTTGCACCCCCTAGCCATGCTCAAAAAGGTGATACGACATGGCAGGAACGGGCGACCTCGCGAAACTCGGCGTTGAGGGGGGCGCGCCAGCGCCCCCTGTGTAAAATGACTCTCTAGTTTTTTTAAACGTTGTAGGGGGCCTACAACGTTTCAAAAAAGCCATAGACAAAGTCGGCGACTTTCAAGTAGCCCCATGAAACTCGGGAAACATGTCAAGCATAAAAAAAAAGGGCAGTTGCCTCTTGGGCCGAAGCCGGCATTCCAACAGGAAGTCGGCCATTTTGAATCGGGCGTTTTTTAGCGAAAACGAACTCGTCCTAGGGTTTTCGCACCACAGACTCCAAACTCGGCACAAATCGACATCGGACCTAGCTGAGCTTAAGTTGTGCTCTGCGCATCATTTCGCCAGAGGGCGTAGCTCGTAGGGAGGCCTAAAGTTTTGCCCGACGGACGCCGCTCGCCATAAACGCACGAACGCCTCTCACGTCCACAAAAAAAATCGTAGCCACTTCAAATTCGGAACTTAGAACGGGTCTCCGGCCCTGAACGTTCCTATGTATCAACGACCTGCGTCGCTCATGGCGCCCGCCCGTGGTAAAAGGAAATGGTCGCTTTTTACACCCACGTATACGGCAAGCGCACCGTTTACTCTGTCGCCTTCATATCACTTCTAAAAAATAAAAAACAAGTCGGTGAAGCTGCACGACCAACGGCGTGCCGCTACCAGTAACGTAGCGTGGCAGCTCGGCCATTTTGGGTCATTCGCCGAAAAATTACGTTTGCCTTTTTGACGCCTTTCAAAAAATCCTATCGCCTTCAAACTTCATACACAGGTGAAGGGTGACGCCCTGTGTCGTTTGATGCCGACCACGCCCATGGGCGGGACTTAATGCCTCCACGC
This sequence comes from Pampus argenteus, assembly GCA_036937835.1. Classification (NCBI taxonomy): domain Eukaryota; kingdom Metazoa; phylum Chordata; class Actinopteri; order Scombriformes; family Stromateidae; genus Pampus; species Pampus argenteus. Next base: position 2,422,807 of record CM072866.1, read on the forward strand.
CGCCACCCTTTACGTTTACAGATACTGACGCCACATGTTTCGACGCATAAATTTCATTCCACTTCTAAAACATTCAGAACCATTTGCTGAAGCTCCATTATGAACGTCAAGCAGCTACGTCCAATGGCGTCCGCGTGGCGGCGCGGCGTCTTTTGATTTTGGCGCCAGAAAATACGTTTGGCTTTTTGGCGGCTTTAGGAAACACGTAGGATCACCAAATTTGGCAGCATCCCATTGGGCCACACCAATGTAATGTAAAAAATGGCTCAATAGCGCCCCCTAGAACATTTCAAAACCCCTCCCCATAGGGGTTTTTATGGAGTTGGAACATGAAAATCAGTACACTTGTGTAGCATAACCAGATGAACAAAAATGTCTCCGGCACCAATGGTCTACTCCAAATCGGAAGTCGGCCATTTTGAATTTTAGTTTCTCTACTGAAAACGAACTCGTCCGAGGGATTTCGGCCAATCCACTTCAAATTTGCCTGACATCATCTCCAGACTCAGCTGATCATAAGTTGTGCTCTGCGCATCCGTAGCTCAAAGGGCGTGGCCGCTACGGCTCGAGAAAAATGGCGTCTTTCAAATCCTTTGGCCAAAAATACACGTTTCACAGTTTGCCGGCATAAAACCACCCTTAAGAAACACGTAGGATCACCAAATTTGCTAGCGTAGCAAAGGCTCGCACCTTCTAACATCCCATTGACCCACGCTCATGTGCGCCAAAAAATGGCTCCACAGCGCCCCCTTGAAATTTTCAAAAACCCCTCCCCATAAGGATTTTTATGGAGTAGGATCATGAAACTCGGTACACATGTGTACACTAAGGAAATGAACAAAAAAGTCTCTTGCGCAAATTTACTTTTCCCAACAGGGAGTCTGCCATTTTCAATTTCATTTTCCCTCATTGAAAATCAATGGAAATTTTCCCCATTGAAAACCAATGGAATTTTCCCCATTGAAAACCAATGTAAATTTTGCCCATTGAAAACCAATGGCATTTTTACCCATTGAAAATCAATGGCATTTTTACCCATTGAAAAGCAATGGCATTTTTACCCATTGAAAACCAATGGCTTTTTTGCCCATTGAAAACCTATTGAAATCCTACAGATTCCTGCATTTCTCACAGTCGCATTTATTTTTTATTTATTTTACAGTTTTTCTCCATTGGTTTGGCTCATTTCTTGAAACTGAGATGACATTCTCATAACTATAAAGCAATTTGGCCAAACAGACTTGCAGTTCTGCACAACACTTCAGATAACCAGCAAAATGTAATTTGTCTCCCAAAACTACTCATCCATGCTTCAAAATGAAATCCCTTTCCCATAGTAAATAGTCAGTACCATAAAAATGGCATGGATCCTTCTCAATTGCTTTGGCACATTTTGATTCATTCAGTACTTCTGTCAAAATAACTTGGATGGTACTGCACAACTACATGGATCACCTGGCAATGATTGTACAGCTCCCAAAACAGTTTACCCTTCAGTCAAAACTACATTCCCTTCTCATATAACTAGTCAGTGCCTCCAAAATGCATTGTCCCTTTGGTATTGTGTAAGTACTGCAAGTCAAAATGCTTAGACGCTTTGTCATGGCATATTTCTAACTATAGGCATAACATTTTCACACCACACACACACACTGCACTCATTCTGCCGAGGAATTTTCATTTTTATTCTCAACTAACGTAGATTGTACACATTACAGTAGGTAGGGAACCGTAAAAAAGGAAAATATACTGTGTACACAAAATACAAAAACCCACAAAAAAGAAAAAAATCAACAAATCAGCACTGTAAATACAAAGAGTCACAAATGAAGACATTTTGTTTAGTCACGGTCACTCCCCTCTTTCTCCTGGTCACCATCCTCATCTTCCTGGCCATCCATTCTCTGTGCTCTGTTCGGCCACAGATTCTCATCCACATCGCATCTGATGTTGTCTCTTGAGATACAGCGCGGGAAAAAGAGTCATGCATGCCTGAGCCATCCTCTACACTGATCCCCTGTTATGTCCTCACAGGCAGCGTCCATTGCAGTCATGAGAGCCTTCTGGTTTTCCGCATGGTGTTCATACACTCTCCATCTCCAAGCAGAGAAACACTCCTCGATAGGATTGAGGAATGGAGAGTATGGTGGCAAGAACACATTGTGCATTCTTGGATGCATGTTGAACCATCCCCAGATGCGTGGACCCCGGTGGAAACTAACGTTGTCCCATATAATTACAAACTGGGGTAGGTGGGGCCCTTCGAGACCTGATTATCCTAAATTTACTATAACTTCCAAAATATGTACTGTATTCTATTCCAGTTTCCTAACACTATTTTGACAATTGAGCAGACTATTCTGCATATGATGACTTATACGATGAAAATGTGCCGACATGTTTTGAGGACAATAACCATGACACTGAAAACCAACCAATTGGGATAGATCAGCAATATACATTAATTTGAAAAATGTACTAAATGTTGGCTGATTGTGTTAACTGTAGGATACTTGTACATAGCTATTTGCAAGGATGTACTAAAGGCTTGACACATGTACAAAGCATTTGGAAATGTGATGAAAGCAATGATAAATGCCATTCTGTTGTGAGAAACTGCAAGATAGTTTGGGGATTTGTCCATGTTGTTATGAGAATGTCATCTCAGTTTCAAGAAATGAGCCAAACCAATGGAGAAAAACTGTAATTAGTCCCTCGCCCTCACAAAGTGAAAGGAGTGAGGGACTATTAAAATTGCGCTGTTTATTATTATTACGCATTATTATTCACGCCACTCTTCGACGGGCAAAAACACCCCTTGAACATGCTCAAAAAGTTGATACGACGTGACGGGCAGATGCGACCTTTTCCGAATCGGCGTTGAGGGGGGCGCGCCAGCGCCCCCTGTGCAAAATGACTCTCTAGCGCCCCCTACAAATTTCCAAAAAGCCCATAGACTTTTTGGCGACTTTCAACAAACGCCATGAAACTCGGGAAACATGACAAGCATAAAAAAAAAATGGCAGTTGCCTCTTGGACCCATGCTCTAAGTCTAACAGGAAGTCGGCCATTTTGAATCGGGCGTTTTTTAGCCAAAACGAACTCGTCCTAGGGTTTTCGCACCACAGACTCCAAACTCGGCACAAATCAACATCGGACCTAGCTAAGCTTAAGTTGTGCTCTGCGCATCGTTTCGCAAGAGGGCGTAGCTCATAGGGAGGCCTAAAGTTTTGCCCGACGGACGCCGCTCGCCACAAAAATACGAACGCCTCTCACGCCCACAAAAAAAATCCTAGCCGCTTCAAATTCGGAACTTAGAACGGGTCTCCGGCCCTGAACGATCCTATGTATCAAGGACCCGCGTCACTCATGGCGCCCGCCCGTGGTAACAGGAAATGGTCGCTTTTTACGCCCACGTATACGGCGAGCGCACCGTTTACCCTGTCCCCTTCGTTTCACTTCTAAAAATTAAAAAACAAGTCGGTGAAGCTGCACGACCAACGTCGTGCCGCTACCAGCAACCGCCTTTGCGTGGCAGCTCGGCCATTTTGGGTCATTCGCCGAAAAATTACGTTTGCCTTTTTGACGCCTTTCAAAAAATCCTATCGCCTCCAAATTTCATACACAGGTGAAGGGTGACGCCCTGTGTCGTTTGATGCCGACCACGCCCATGGGCGGGGCTTATAGCCTCCACGCCGCCACCCTTTACGTTTACACATACTGACGCCACATGTTTCGACGCATCAATTTCGTTCCACTTCTAAAACATCCATAACCACTTGCTGAAGCTCCATTATGAACGTCATGCAGCTACGTCCAATGGCGTCCGCGTAGCGGCGCACCGTCTTTCGATTTTGCCGCCAAAAAATACGTTTCCCTTTTTTGCACCTTTAAGAAACACGTAGGATCACCAAATTTGCTAGCGTGGCAAAGGCGCGCACCTTCTAACATCCCATTGAGCCACACCCATGTAATGTAAAAAATGGCTCAACAGCGCCCCCTAGAACATTTCAAAACCCCTCCCCATAAGGGTTTTTATGGAGTTGGAACATGAAAATTGGTACACTTGTGTACCATATCCAGATGAACAAAAAAGTCTCTGGCACCAATGGTCTACTCCAAACCGAAAGTCGGCCATTTTGGATTTTAGTTTCTTTACGGAAAACGAACTCGTCCGAGGGATTTCGGCCAATCCACTTCAAATTTGCCTGACATCATCTCCAGACTCAGCTGATCTTAAGTTGTGCTCTGCGCATCCGTAGCTCAAAGGGCGTGGCCGCTACGGCTCGAGAAAATTTGCGTCTTTCAAATCCTTTGGCCAAAAATACACGTTTCACACTTTGTCGGCATAAAACCACCCTTAAGAAACACGTAGGATCAACAAATTTGCTAGCGTAGCAAAGGCTCGCACCTTCTAACATCCCATTGACCCACGGCCATGTGCGGCAAAAAATGGCTCCACAGCGCCCCCTTGAAATTTTCAAAACCCCCTCCCCATAAGGGTTTTTATGGAGTTGAAACATGAAACTCGGTACACATGTGTAGACTAAGGAGATGAACAAAAAAGTCTCTTGCGCAACTTTACTTTTCCCAACAGGGAGTCTGCCATTTTCAATTTAATTTTCCCTCATTGAAAATCAATGGAAATTTTCCCCATTGAAAACCATTGGAATTTCCCCCATTGAAAACCAATGTAAATTTTGCCCATTGAAAACCAATGGCATTTTGACCCATTGAAAACCAATGGAACTTTCCCCATTGAAAAGCAATGGCCTTTTTTGCCCATTGAAAACCTATTGAAATCCTACAGATTCCTGCATTTCTCACAGTCGCATTTATTTTTCAAGCGTTGCAGCACGTCGGGCAGCGGCGGGCGGCATGAGCGGCGGGCGGCAGTAGCGAGGGACTACAACACCGCTTGCGGTTTTAATTATTATTATCTTCTTTTGAGTTGTCCTGCAGAAACAGTTGCTATTGGCTGTCTCACCGTGTTGCTTTGAGTTTGATTTGTTAACGTGGCTGTCATCAAGGAAACTGGTCAATTTTATTTCATTTGAAAGTACGTCAGTTCGAATGCTGTACTACTAGTCTGTCGGCCCCCTCATAATTACAGTTTTTCTCCATTGGTTTGGCTTATTTATTGAAACTGAGATGACATTCTCATAACTATAAAGCGATTTGGCCAAACAGACTTGCAGTTCTGCACAACACTTCAGATAACCAGCAAAATGTAATTTGTCTCCCAAAACTACTCATCAATGCTTCAAAATTAAATCCCTTTCCCATGTAAATAGTCAGTACCATAAAAATGGCATGGATCCTTCTCAATTGCTTTGGCACATTTTGATTCATTCAGTACTTCTGTCAAATTAACTTGGATGGTACTGCACAACTACATGGATCACCTGGCAATGTTTGTACAGCTCCCAAAACAGAACAGACCCTTCAGTCAAAACTACATTCCCTTCTCATATAACTAGTCAGTGCCTCCAAAATGCATTGTCCCTTTGGTATTGTGTAAGTACTGCAAGTCAAAATGCTTAGACGCTTTGTCATGGCATATTTCTAACTATAGGCATAACATTTTCACACCACACACACACACTGCACTCATTCTGACGAGGAATTTTCATTTTTATTCTCAACTAACGTAGATTGTACACATTACAGTAGGTAGGGAACCGTAAAAAAGGAAAATATACTGTGTACACAAAATACAAAAACCCACAAAAAAGAAAAAAATCAACAAATCAGCACTGTAAATACAAAGAGTCACAAATGAAGACATTTTGTTTAGTCACGGTCACTCCCCTCTCTCTCCTGGTCACCATCCTCATCTTCATGGCCATCCATTCTTTGTGCTCTGTTCGGCCACAGATTCTCATCCACATCGCATCTGATGTTGTCTCTTGAGATACAGCGCGGGAAAAAGAGTTGTGCATGCCTGAGCCATCCTCTACACTGATCCCCTGTTATGTCCTCACAGGCAGCGTCCATTGCAGTCATGAGAGCCTTCTGGTTTTCCGCATGGTGTTCATTTACTCTCCATCTCCAAGCAGAGAAAAACTCCTCGATAGGATTGAGGAATGGAGAGTATGGTGGCAAGAACACATTGTGCATTCTTGGATGCATGTTGAACCATCCCAGGATGCGTGGACCCCGGTAGAAACTAACGTTGTCCCATATAATTACAAACTGGGGTAGGTGGGGCCCTTCGAGACCTGATTATCCTAAATTTACTATAACATTTCCAAAATATGTACTGTATTCTATTCCAGTTTCCTAACACTATTTTGACAATTGAGCAGACTATTCTGCATATGATGACTTATACGATGAAAATGTGCTGACATGTTTTGAGGACAATAACCATGACACTGAAAACCAACCAATTGGGATAGATCAGCAAGATACATTCATTTGAAAAATGTACTAAATGTTGGCTGATTGTGTTAACTGTAGGATACTTGTACATAGCTATTTGCAAGGATGTACTAAAGGCTTGACACATGTACAAAGCATTTGGAAATGTAATGAAAGCAATTATAAATGCCATTCTGTTGTGAGAAACTGCAAGATAGTTTGGGGATTTGTCTATGTTGTTATGAGAATGTCATCTCAGTTTCAAGAAATGAGCCAAACCAATGGAGAAAAACTTTAAAAGGTTTTTTGGTGGGCAAGTTTTTCCTCACTCGAATCGAGGGTCTAAGGACAGAGGGTGTCACTCCCTGTACAGATTGTAAAGCCCTCTGAGACAAATGTATTTTGTGATTTTGGGCTATATAAATAAAATTTGATTTGATTTGATTTGACCGATCATCGACATGAGTGTGAGTATATTTTCTGAGTAGATGACTGAATTTTCATTTAAAGTGAATTATAAATGAAACCCTACCTTTTACAATAAAGACATTGTTTCTTTTGTCTGTGTGTCCCCTGCAAGAGCACCAAAGATGCAGATAATTACTGCCAATCTGAAGGAGGATTCTGAATGTTTCTGCTTTTTCTGCTGTGTTGCACCGCTGTTAAACATTCACTGACTTTTTGTGGTATGTTTTGATTTTACTTAATAATACACTGTATAGTTAGGATTCTTAATTAAAACACTGTAATGCTTGTCCATAAATGTTATCACACGTACCTTATACAAAGCCCCCAAGGGTTAGGACAATATTGTGGAAACAATATAAAAAAACTATATGAAAAATTAAAGCTAAAAAAGACACAAGACCTCCCCAGCTCAAAAGCACAGTTGTTGCTTTCTCTACCCATTTAAAAGGTGACATCTTGACCTCATCTTGATAGAAATGGACAGAAACATGCTGCACACATGGACAAATACCTTTTTTAGTTTTTCAGTTTCCCCTGGTGGGCTCTAAAGAACAGTTTATGAATAATTGCTTGATATTGTAAATTTACATCTGTATACATTAAATAAAATGGTTTTATAATAAATAAATTGGTGTGTACTTTGTAATTAATTTCACAACATATTGTATTGTATTTTTATTGAAGATGATTGATGATAATTATTTGGTAAAAATCTGTAAAATAATGGTATTTCCCTGTAGAACTTTAGGATTCTCCCTTTATTGGATGTGATTGATCATAATTATTTGGGAAAAATCTGTAAAATAATGGTATTTTCCTGTAAAAATGTTAATGAAAATTTCTGTAGATTTAATGTTTTTGCATATTATTTGAATTACATATTTTACTTTACCGTTTGTTTGTTTTTTACAGTGTAGGGAGAAATTGCAAAGTTCTATAGTACACTTAAAAGCATGATACAGATGTTTGTGTCTCTAATTGGCAAAATTATGTGTTTCTTGTTTTATACCTTGTGCACCTCTAGACAAAGTAAGCTGTAAAAAGTAGCCTATGAAGAAATGTTTGTGTTATGAAGATGGGAGTCAATTCAGTATTTTGCTACTTCCCCCTCTTGCTCTGACATTATTATATTGCCCTGTAGGCAGGCAGGCACAGGGGAACTTGGAATAGGATGCAAGAGCAGTGCAGAAAAGGAACACACACACAGGGCAGCACAGCAGAGAGAAAGAGAGAGAGAGGGAGAGAGGACATAAGAAAGGGAGAGAGGACACACAGTCAGGCTGTAGCAAGAACAGCATCTCAGTGACTAACCACTGAATCCCTGTAATGCAGCAGAACTGATGATCCGGTCAGAGGTAAGAATCAAACACGTATGCAACGCTTTCTTACTGTTTTCTGCAGTTGCAGTTATGGGGCACAGTGTGTGTGTGTGTAACAGACAGGTCAGGAGAGAGAGTGTAGTGTAGTAGATTATCTTCTGTCTCAGACTGGAGACTGTTATAAGCCCAGGGTTGTGGTGCTGTGTGTACGTCCTGTCCTTGCATATGTGTATCTGTGTATGAGCTTGTTTTGTATGTATTTGTTGTTATAGTTTTGTTCAATGGGATAGAGAACATTGTCTGTCTGTGTCTTGATGTGTGTGTGTTACCATAACAGCTTCAGCGAGCTGTGTCATCGCATTCTATCAGTGTACTCTAACGCCGCAGTCCCCTCAGCCCCCACCCCCCCCCAACCCACACACTATATATCTCCCTCTGCCATTTTTACTCTCCCTGTCCAACTACATTTATCCTGCGATGCTTCTGCATGATTTTAATTAACCTTCTAAAGGCTTTCTGGGCTAAGGGTCTGTATGGTAACTATGGGAGTTGGGAGCAGGGTGAACCTTAAGTTACATTTTAAAATGTAAAAAAAGTTGGGGTACACAAAAGTCTATATTGGAGCTGTTTATGGAATTCTCTTTGGATGGTTTCCAGTTTAAAAATTCCTTAATTTAAATCATACCGACCCTTTGCAGCTCCTCTGTTGAGACTCTAAAACAGGCCATATTAGCTCCTTTCTCTTTGCCTTCTGTGGAGCCCACTCTTTTCTTATTGGCCTGTCTTGGAAGCTGCCCCTCCAGAGGCTTCATATACAAACTATGCAAGAATGTCACTACTTTTTCTTGCTCTTTACTCAAAATGTCAACTCCTCAAGTACTCCAAGCCAAAATCTGATGTGAAATCCAATCTGAATGGACAACACAGACAAATGAAAAAAGTTTAGCAACTAAGTACGGAACAAATGGCAGTTAATGGGCATGCGTTGTATGTGCATGCTGTGGACAGTAAACTAATTCTTACAACATGTTGTCCAACCACGTTGGAAATGTGTTTATAGGATGTTCAGAATGGCTTCACTCAAAGGTGGAGTGAAAAGCAACCATAAAGAAGGGAGGGGGATGAGGGAGATGTGACATTGTTTTAGTACAGGGATAATGGTGCATATTTTCAGACAGTCTCTCCTAGAACACAGTCATATTGTAGTATTTTTCACATAAAAAGTGACATAAATAGTTGTGTTATAAATGAAAAAGGGGAGCTTGCAAGAAAAGTTAAAACCCTGGCTTCTTCTCACCTCTTGCACAGCTGAGCAAACATGCTGTGAAGTGAATTAGGGTGACTGGATCCCAACAAACCAAATGTAGAGTATGTTTGTGTGGGATGATGTGGGACATTACAAATTTTGAGAGTCTGGGATTTTGATATACTGTCTATTTAAAAAACATAAACATGTTTCTTGTGAGACTCACATGTACTGGTGACTCACAATTTTCTGTGTTGGGCATATTGTAGGCAGCAAGGTTTGATTAGTTTTTACAATCCAGGCAAGCTATAAGGCAGAAATCATGCTGCTTACCAGGGAAAAAATAGATATTACCAGGAAGATATCCAATGAATTTGAGGAGTTATGGTAAAAAGATCTGCTCCTTACTAGATGTACTGACACAGCAACTACAGTCATGGACAAAAGTATTGGCACCCCTGGAACTTTTCCAGAAAATGCCCCATTTCCCCCACAAAGGTGTTGCAATTGTGAATAATTGGGTATACACATGTTTATTTCCTTTAAGTGCATTGAAACAGCACCAAATAGCAGATGAAAAAAGACAAGTTTGACATCGTGGAATGGGTGAAGAAAAGTGTCAGGTGTGATGTGTGATAGAAAAGTTTCTGCTAAAATGATAGGTGTACAAACTATGGTGCAGACAGCGATGTTGTTTGATTGATTCCCTGTGCCAAAAGGAAAAGAAGAAGATCATTACAAAGCACGAGCAATGCAATGCAAATAGACAACAAGAACATGTAACGCAACTACAGTACAGTAACATAAAGTTAATATTTTTCTCTTCATTGGTCATAATAGGGTCTACCTGATGTGTAATGGGAAACCATTGTCCAAAATACTGAATTTCTGTCACCATATTGATATTTACATTTTCCAATTTGATAATGACACATTTGCTGCTATTATAGCCTTTGCAAATTACCACTAAACATAAAGTAGAGTTGGGCCTGATAAGAATGACATCATTTATCTTCAAGTATTTGGTCATAAACCAAAGTATATAGAAAAATTAATTAATATTCAGACAACATTCAATGGCAATCTATCCAAAGGTTGTTGAGATATGTTCCTCTGAATCAAAGTTTTAAACACCATTACCCATTCTGTGCTTGCAGCATGGCTAAAAAATGTAAGAACACTGCTTGATGACTATTGGTATAATGTTATATCAGACTATTATCGGCCAGTAAGACTAGTTCAACTAAAAGGTTCCAGTTAATAAGCCTGTCAGTTAGTTGGCACTGACTTGATTGGGGTAATTATGTAGTTGCATAAGCTTTCTAGTGCCATTTACATCACTTGTATAATAAAAGAAGCCAATGGTGGAATGATTGCTCACATGCCACAGAGCAGCTAAACACTTAAGTAGAAGTAAAACTAGTCATCAAGATTGCTGCTGGGCCAATATCAAGACCCAAAATTTCCAGTGTTAAATGAATAAATAAGACATATAAAACAATTCATCTTATGAATAAAGACAGACACTATTTGACTATCTGTCAAAACAAACAGGGCAGAGTCTGTATGTATAGCTGAGCAGAGTAATCACAGAACTGTAGGATATCTGCCCTGTCTTAAATGAGAAAAAATTCGTTATTTTGTTGGAATATTGAAATAAAAACAAACATTAGAAAAAAAAAGTTGACTTGTGAAATAAAAAAACAAATGTAAGTTTGAAATAAAAAAAAAATCTAACTTGAAATGATATAGAGATTACCTACAATAAAATAATGATCTGAGTTTTAAAAATGTATTGGAATATGTAATGATATCAATATCATGGTTAATGTTATATACTGTATTTTGTCTGTTTACCTATTTAGTATTAAAACTATTTGGGTCTCGAGAGAGTATGAAAGTATAACATAGTATAGGAAAAACTACTTGGGGGTATTGGGTAAGTTATATCATGAGTAATACGTATTATTGCAGTTTCAGAATATACAAATTCAGACAGGACAGCAACAATTTATGACATTGAACAATATAGTTACAGTGGAGGCATGGGAGGCCATGTCTATACAATACAATACAATATGCGCACAAAAGTTAGACACAGACTTCCACAAGATTCTGTGCTTCTGTTTATCTTATATGTGCTTCTATATATCTATATTATATATTTTTTGTAAAATCTATAATATATTTTTCTAAAAATATGAAAATTGAGGTGGGTGAGCGAGAACTGGTCCTTTAATCATCAAAAGGACATAGGCATTTTGAGAGAGTGACTGAGTGGTGACCTTGTGCAGTGTGACATTTTTTGAGGTTAGTCTGTCAATGCATATTGTTGTCATAATTGTGTAATAGAATATTGACCAAGTTGATAAATGATTATTCAAAAACAAGATAAATTGTAATACGTAGAAATTTCCAGTTAATTTCATCAAAAACTTTTTCTACATCCAGCGAGATAATGATTGATTCTGTATTGTGAATTGTGCATCAGAACAGTATTATAAGATGAGTGTGAAACCAGTTTGATCTCAATTTATAATATATGGAATGACAATTCTTGAGGCAAGTCTTGTTGATGATGTTTATGTCTTTATTAATGAATAATAAATGGCAATTATAATTAGATAGCAGGTTGGGGTCAGTATTGAGTTTTAGGAGGGCATTTATAGTAGTATTCATAGAAGGGAGTGCAGAGTTCTGCAATTAGTCTGTTAAAGAGTGGAGATAAAATAGACCAGAAAGGTTTTAGCACGGAAGGCATCAGATTATGGTGCTGTATTATTTGGCATTATGCATAAATGGACTCAATAATTCATCTGGTGGGACTTCTGGTTAGCACCCTGATGGAGTAGATGTGCTACCCTGAGCTCCCGACCTCCATCACTCTATCATGTCATTTGACCACATTTATCCTACTCTGCCTACACATTTTACATCACACAAGACTCAAGGTAAATCATGTCGAAAAAAGCAAAGAAGGAAGAACAGGGGCGAGAGGAATTAACATCACTAGCTCAATCTCAGCATTGCTAATGACGCAGCTAGCAGAGCACAAGTCACTTTTGAAGGAGATAAAAGACACCTAAGATAAATACGAAGCTAAACTGGATTTGGTACAAGCTGCCATGAATGACCACCAACCAGCATTGAGAAGTTGGAGCAGAGATGTGGATCCTAGGCTACCTGCTATGGCCTATGGTCTGATTGAAACGGGAGCCTTTTTTAAAATGTATTTATTTATTTATTTATTTATTTATTTATTTTATTTTATTCATATGTCGTATGTTATAGATTTTCATACATCCTGGTAACAGAGGTATGAATAATCTAATAATCTAAATATCGCACTTAGGTTTGTTTCCTGGAATGTGAAGGAGACGGGTAATGTCACACAGCTGGGCTTTACTTTCTCCAAGAAATGCACATGCTTAACAGGGAGACAATTCATCTTAAAAAAGGCTGGGTTGGAGAGGTTTTTCACTCAACATTTAAGAGCAAAGCCATGGGTGCTGCCATGCTAATTCACAGGGGGGTTCCATTTACTGCAGATAGATCGATATCAGACCCGCAAGGGAGGTATATGGTTTCAGGGAGACTCCAAGGAATTTCTGTTTTGTTTATATGCGTCTATGACCCCAATTAGGACGATAACCTCTTTGTATCTAGATTATTTACGTCCATCCCAGACCTTGAAGGTCATTACATAATTATGGGAGGCGATTTTAACCTGGTTCAGGAGAGGTCATCCAGCAAAGTCGCTCCCCTATCCAAGTCAGCAAAAACTTTATCCATCCTGTCACAACAATATGGCCTTACTGACCCATGGAGACATAGATTTCCAGATTCCAAAATGTATTATTTTTTCTCCCACGTCCACCATTCCTATACTCGGATTGATTTTTTTCTTTTAGATGTAAAACTACTTTCAAAAGTAATTGCAACTCATAGTATCACTATCTCTAAAGCACGCCCCAACATCTCTTGACTTGGCCCTGTTTACACGACCCTGAGACCCTGGAGGTTTTATTCTGTCCTTTTAGCAGAAGAGCGTTACAAACAATTTCTGCAGTCTCAGATTAACATGTTTTTTTGAACTGAATAACTTACCTGACACAGGCAGAGGAATATTATATATAATATTTAGGAAGCATCCAAAGCTTACATTAGGGGCCACTTTGACCTGACAGACTTCTTAAAGATATAAAGGCTATTGATGAACGCTATGCTGCCAATCCGGACCCAAGCCTGTATAAAGATCGCCTTAAACTAAAGTCCGAGTTTGACAGTTGACAGACACCACACTGTCTGTTTAAAATGTTCAAAAAGTTCTATAAATAAAGTTGCTGTTGCTGGTAAATTCAGGGAGTGGGTTTGTTCTTCAGTGAATTGTGGCAGAGCAATGTTGTTCATAGGGGGGTTATTTTGTCTTTTGGATCATGTTCTGATGAGTAGAGCTTGGTGTAGAATGTTTGAAAAATGTGGTCAAAGGTATTCTCCTTTAATAAAACTATGAAAATATGAGTCTCTGAGGAGAGATATTTTAAAACAACATCTGTTGATGCGTTTATATAGCTTTCTTCTGTTTCAGACAAGAACAGGAGTGTGATCACTGATTATAATGAGGTGTGCATATGGTGAACTGGTAAAAAAAAAATAAAGTCTTTAAGTGTTAGTTTCCAATTATCACCAAGACCAATATCACTTTACGTATGTATGTTTCTCAATTTGGTTGTATCTGCTGTGGTAAAGTCACCACCTATTTTTTAATATTGTGAGAGACTGATCTGGGATAGAACATAAAAAATGTATGCATGAATGATGGCTGGTCAGTGTTTGGTCCATTGATATTTCCAATCATAATAGAACTGCTATTGATTGACTGATATTAATTTTTATGAATTGTCTGCCAGGACCTGTCATTGTGATATTATGTGTAAATGAAATCTTCTGACTTGACAAGGATCTGAGGTGCAGGCCTGGTCACTTGGTCTTTGGTGTTGTCATTTGTATGTGGGCAGAGAGGCCAAATGCCAGGGCAGCAAGGCCATCAAATAAAACAGTTATTTTAAGTTGATGGAAATAATGAATTTCACTTAAAGGTTATAATGGAGCAAAATGTTTTTGCAGCACAGAATTTGTATGGTAAAATTCTTGATTTTGGGTTAGTATGCAGGTTGTCCTGAACTTGAATATATCAGTTATTATCAGGATTATTTTTCTTGCAACCCAAAATTAAAGAATAAAGTAATATTTCTCACCTTTGCACAGTTGTTTTAATTCATAAGAGACACAGATAATTGCTTCCTCTGAATTACAATGTTTTTGTATATACCCTGCGTGAACACCTGTGTATCCTTGTGCCATTTGTCATAAATGTTAGATTACGCATGCTTTTTGAATTTAGGTTGGTATTTTTGACACTGGTGTCGAAAATATAGATTTTGATGATACAATTATAGTCTGATCACGGTTTCACGATTATTATGCAATAATCTATTTCATAGTATTATGGATTGTCACAGTCCAAATTCAGAAGAGATGGAGGTGGCATGAACTGAAGAATATACATATATTTATTTGCAGGAGTTGGAACATAACTGAAGAGTACTGGTAAGGCACAACAGTACAAACTAGAACAGACTACAACAAAACAAATCTGAATATATTTAACTAGACAGACAGAACATACTGAACTGAACTGAACCAAACGAAGGATCTAACAAGAATCAACAGAAAATACAGAGTGAAATACAAACAGAGCTAATCATGAAATGGGGGACAGGTGAATGGGTAAAACCAAAGCAGGGAACTGATTGGTTGGGGAAAAAATAAGCCCCAAACTCAGTTCATGACATGGATAGATAAAATCACATGAACATGTTTTGTTTTGGATAAGAAGCACAAGACACACAAAGATTCTGCAACAGTGGGTTGAATTGCAACAGTACCAGAAGTAGTCTAAAAATGAAAAATGAAAATGAATAAATTGTGATCCCCTACTTAAAATTTTAGTACCGTATTTTCCGGACTATAGAGCGCTCCTAAATATAAGCCACACCCACTAAAATTTGAAAGAAATATATATTTTGTTACATATAATAAGTTATTTAGACAGAAAGATTTTGTACCATAAGTGTTTATTCATATACCTGAACTGATTTGTTTCCGAACAGTGCCACAATAAAAGTAGCAATAAACGCGGCAATAAAAGTACTGATAAACAAAACAGAAAAGTCATTGATGGATTTATTCATCTTCCTCCTGTGCACTAAAACTAAGTTACCTTATTTTTCTTCCTCCTGTGTATTGAAACCATTAAACACCAAATCACTGTCACCTTTTCCTCCTGCACACTGTTAAAGCGCAACTGCGCAACTATTACAGTTTTTCTCCATTGGTTTGGCTCATTTCTTGAAACTGAGATGACATTCTCATAACTATAAAGCAATTTGGCCAAACAGACTTGCAGTTCTGCACAACACTTCAGATAACCAGCAAAATGTAATTTCTCTCCCAAAACGACTCATCCTTGCTTCAAAATAAAATCTCTTTCCCATGTAAACAGTCAGTACCATAAAAATGGCATGGATCCTTCTCTATTGCTTTGGCACATTTTGATTCATTCAGTACTTCTGTCAAAATAACTTGGATGGTACTGCACAACTACATGGATCACCTGGCAATGTTTGTACAGCTCCCAAAACAGTTTACCCTTCAGTCAAAACTACATTCCCTTCTCATATAACTAGTCAGTGCCTCCAAAATGCATTGTCCCTTTGGTATTGTGTAAGTACTGCAAGTCAAAATGCTTAGACGCTTTGTCATGGCATATTTCTAACTATAGGCATAACATTTTCACACCACACACACACACTGCACTCATTCTGCCGAGGAATTTTCATTTTTATTCTCAACTAACGTAGATTGTACACATTACAGTAGGTAGGGAACCGTAAAAAAGGAAAATATACTGTGTACACAAAATACAAAAACCCACAAAAAAGAAAAAAATCAACAAATCAGCACTGTAAATACAAAGAGTCACAAATGAAGACATTTTGTTTAGTCACGGTCACTCCCCTCTCTCTCCTGGTCACCATCCTCATCTTCCTGGCCATCCATTCTCTGTGCTCTGTTCGGCCACAGATTCTCATCCACATCGCATCTGATGTTGTCTCTTGAGATACAGCGCGGGAAGAAGCGTCGTGCATGCCTGAGCCATCCTCTACACTGATCCCCTGTTATGTCCTCACAGGCAGCGTCCATTGCAGTCATGAGAGCCTTCTGGTTTTCCGCATGGTGTTCATACACTCTCCATCTCCAAGCAGAGAAAAACTCCTCGATAGGATTGAGGAATGGAGAGTATGGTGGCAAGAACACATTGTGCATTCTTGGATGCATGTTGAACCATCCCCGGATGCGTGGACCCCGGTGGAAACTAACGTTGTCCCATATAATTACAAACTGGGGTAGGTGGGGCCCTTCGAGACCTGATTATCCTAAATTTACTAGAACATCTTCCAAAATATGTACTGTATTCTATTCCAGTTTCCTAACACTATTTTGACAATTGAGCAGACTATTCTGCATATGATGACTTATACGATGAAAATGTGCTGACATGTTTTGAGGACAATAACCATAACACTGAAAACCAACCAATTGGGACAGATCAGCAATATACATTCATTTGAAAAATGTACTAAATGTTGGCTGATTGTGTTAACTGTAGGATACTTGTACATAGCTATTTGCAAGGATGTACTAAAGGCTTGACACATGTACAAAGCATTTGGAAATGTGATGAAAGCAATGATAAATGCCATTCTGTTGTGAGAAACTGCAAGATAGTTTGGGGATTTGTCTATGTTGTTATGAGAATGTCATCTCAGTTTCAAGAAATGAGCCAAACCAATGGAGAAAAACTTTAAAAGGTTTTTTGGTGGGCAAGTTTTTCCTCACTCGAATCGAGGGTCTAAGGACAGAGGGTGTCACTCCCTGTACAGATTGTAAAGCCCTCTGAGACAAATGTATTTTGTGATTTTGGGCTATATAAATAAAATTTGATTTGATTTGATTTGACCGATCATCGACATGAGTGTGAGTATATTTTCTGAGTAGATGACTGAATTTTCATTTAAAGTGAATTATAAATGAAACCCTACCTTTTACAATAAAGACATTGTTTCTTTTGTCTGTGTGTCCCCTGCAAGAGCACCAAAGATGCAGATAATTACTGCCAATCTGAAGGAGGATTCTGAATGTTTCTGCTTTTTCTGCTGTGTTGCACCGCTGTTAAACATTCACTGACTTTTTGTGGTATGTTTTGATTTTACTTAATAATACACTGTATAGTTAGGATTCTTAATTAAAACACTGTAATGCTTGTCCATAAATGTTATCACACGTACCTTATACAAAGCCCCCAAGGGTTAGGACAATATTGTGGAAACAATATAAAAAAACTATATGAAAAATTAAAGCTAAAAAAGACACAAGACCTCCCCAGCTCAAAAGCACAGTTGTTGCTTTCTCTACCCATTTAAAAGGTGACATCTTGACCTCATCTTGATAGAAATGGACAGAAACATGCTGCACACATGGACAAATACCTTTTTTAGTTTTTCAGTTTCCCCTGGTGGGCTCTAAAGAACAGTTTATGAATAATTGCTTGATATTGTAAATTTACATCTGTATACATTAAATAAAATGGTTTTATAATAAATAAATTGGTGTGTACTTTGTAATTAATTTCACAACATATTGTATTGTATTTTTATTGAAGATGATTGATGATAATTATTTGGTAAAAATCTGTAAAATAATGGTATTTCCCTGTAGAACTTTAGGATTCTCCCTTTATTGGATGTGATTGATCATAATTATTTGGGAAAAATCTGTAAAATAATGGTATTTTCCTGTAAAAATGTTAATGAAAATTTCTGTAGATTTAATGTTTTTGCATATTATTTGAATTACATATTTTACTTTACCGTTTGTTTGTTTTTTACAGTGTAGGGAGAAATTGCAAAGTTCTATAGTACACTTAAAAGCATGATACAGATGTTTGTGTCTCTAATTGGCAAAATTATGTGTTTCTTGTTTTATACCTTGTGCACCTCTAGACAAAGTAAGCTGTAAAAAGTAGCCTATGAAGAAATGTTTGTGTTATGAAGATGGGAGTCAATTCAGTATTTTGCTACTTCCCCCTCTTGCTCTGACATTATTATATTGCCCTGTAGGCAGGCAGGCACAGGGGAACTTGGAATAGGATGCAAGAGCAGTGCAGAAAAGGAACACACACACAGGGCAGCACAGCAGAGAGAAAGAGAGAGAGAGGGAGAGAGGACATAAGAAAGGGAGAGAGGACACACAGTCAGGCTGTAGCAAGAACAGCATCTCAGTGACTAACCACTGAATCCCTGTAATGCAGCAGAACTGATGATCCGGTCAGAGGTAAGAATCAAACACGTATGCAACGCTTTCTTACTGTTTTCTGCAGTTGCAGTTATGGGGCACAGTGTGTGTGTGTGTAACAGACAGGTCAGGAGAGAGAGTGTAGTGTAGTAGATTATCTTCTGTCTCAGACTGGAGACTGTTATAAGCCCAGGGTTGTGGTGCTGTGTGTACGTCCTGTCCTTGCATATGTGTATCTGTGTATGAGCTTGTTTTGTATGTATTTGTTGTTATAGTTTTGTTCAATGGGATAGAGAACATTGTCTGTCTGTGTCTTGATGTGTGTGTGTTACCATAACAGCTTCAGCGAGCTGTGTCATCGCATTCTATCAGTGTACTCTAACGCCGCAGTCCCCTCAGCCCCCACCCCCCCCCAACCCACACACTATATATCTCCCTCTGCCATTTTTACTCTCCCTGTCCAACTACATTTATCCTGCGATGCTTCTGCATGATTTTAATTAACCTTCTAAAGGCTTTCTGGGCTAAGGGTCTGTATGGTAACTATGGGAGTTGGGAGCAGGGTGAACCTTAAGTTACATTTTAAAATGTAAAAAAAGTTGGGGTACACAAAAGTCTATATTGGAGCTGTTTATGGAATTCTCTTTGGATGGTTTCCAGTTTAAAAATTCCTTAATTTAAATCATACCGACCCTTTGCAGCTCCTCTGTTGAGACTCTAAAACAGGCCATATTAGCTCCTTTCTCTTTGCCTTCTGTGGAGCCCACTCTTTTCTTATTGGCCTGTCTTGGAAGCTGCCCCTCCAGAGGCTTCATATACAAACTATGCAAGAATGTCACTACTTTTTCTTGCTCTTTACTCAAAATGTCAACTCCTCAAGTACTCCAAGCCAAAATCTGATGTGAAATCCAATCTGAATGGACAACACAGACAAATGAAAAAAGTTTAGCAACTAAGTACGGAACAAATGGCAGTTAATGGGCATGCGTTGTATGTGCATGCTGTGGACAGTAAACTAATTCTTACAACATGTTGTCCAACCACGTTGGAAATGTGTTTATAGGATGTTCAGAATGGCTTCACTCAAAGGTGGAGTGAAAAGCAACCATAAAGAAGGGAGGGGGATGAGGGAGATGTGACATTGTTTTAGTACAGGGATAATGGTGCATATTTTCAGACAGTCTCTCCTAGAACACAGTCATATTGTAGTATTTTTCACATAAAAAGTGACATAAATAGTTGTGTTATAAATGAAAAAGGGGAGCTTGCAAGAAAAGTTAAAACCCTGGCTTCTTCTCACCTCTTGCACAGCTGAGCAAACATGCTGTGAAGTGAATTAGGGTGACTGGATCCCAACAAACCAAATGTAGAGTATGTTTGTGTGGGATGATGTGGGACATTACAAATTTTGAGAGTCTGGGATTTTGATATACTGTCTATTTAAAAAACATAAACATGTTTCTTGTGAGACTCACATGTACTGGTGACTCACAATTTTCTGTGTTGGGCATATTGTAGGCAGCAAGGTTTGATTAGTTTTTACAATCCAGGCAAGCTATAAGGCAGAAATCATGCTGCTTACCAGGGAAAAAATAGATATTACCAGGAAGATATCCAATGAATTTGAGGAGTTATGGTAAAAAGATCTGCTCCTTACTAGATGTACTGACACAGCAACTACAGTCATGGACAAAAGTATTGGCACCCCTGGAACTTTTCCAGAAAATGCCCCATTTCCCCCACAAAGGTGTTGCAATTGTGAATAATTGGGTATACACATGTTTATTTCCTTTAAGTGCATTGAAACAGCACCAAATAGCAGATGAAAAAAGACAAGTTTGACATCGTGGAATGGGTGAAGAAAAGTGTCAGGTGTGATGTGTGATAGAAAAGTTTCTGCTAAAATGATAGGTGTACAAACTATGGTGCAGACAGCGATGTTGTTTGATTGATTCCCTGTGCCAAAAGGAAAAGAAGAAGATCATTACAAAGCACGAGCAATGCAATGCAAATAGACAACAAGAACATGTAACGCAACTACAGTACAGTAACATAAAGTTAATATTTTTCTCTTCATTGGTCATAATAGGGTCTACCTGATGTGTAATGGGAAACCATTGTCCAAAATACTGAATTTCTGTCACCATATTGATATTTACATTTTCCAATTTGATAATGACACATTTGCTGCTATTATAGCCTTTGCAAATTACCACTAAACATAAAGTAGAGTTGGGCCTGATAAGAATGACATCATTTATCTTCAAGTATTTGGTCATAAACCAAAGTATATAGAAAAATTAATTAATATTCAGACAACATTCAATGGCAATCTATCCAAAGGTTGTTGAGATATGTTCCTCTGAATCAAAGTTTTAAACACCATTACCCATTCTGTGCTTGCAGCATGGCTAAAAAATGTAAGAACACTGCTTGATGACTATTGGTATAATGTTATATCAGACTATTATCGGCCAGTAAGACTAGTTCAACTAAAAGGTTCCAGTTAATAAGCCTGTCAGTTAGTTGGCACTGACTTGATTGGGGTAATTATGTAGTTGCATAAGCTTTCTAGTGCCATTTACATCACTTGTATAATAAAAGAAGCCAATGGTGGAATGATTGCTCACATGCCACAGAGCAGCTAAACACTTAAGTAGAAGTAAAACTAGTCATCAAGATTGCTGCTGGGCCAATATCAAGACCCAAAATTTCCAGTGTTAAATGAATAAATAAGACATATAAAACAATTCATCTTATGAATAAAGACAGACACTATTTGACTATCTGTCAAAACAAACAGGGCAGAGTCTGTATGTATAGCTGAGCAGAGTAATCACAGAACTGTAGGATATCTGCCCTGTCTTAAATGAGAAAAAATTCGTTATTTTGTTGGAATATTGAAATAAAAACAAACATTAGAAAAAAAAAGTTGACTTGTGAAATAAAAAAACAAATGTAAGTTTGAAATAAAAAAAAAATCTAACTTGAAATGATATAGAGATTACCTACAATAAAATAATGATCTGAGTTTTAAAAATGTATTGGAATATGTAATGATATCAATATCATGGTTAATGTTATATACTGTATTTTGTCTGTTTACCTATTTAGTATTAAAACTATTTGGGTCTCGAGAGAGTATGAAAGTATAACATAGTATAGGAAAAACTACTTGGGGGTATTGGGTAAGTTATATCATGAGTAATACGTATTATTGCAGTTTCAGAATATACAAATTCAGACAGGACAGCAACAATTTATGACATTGAACAATATAGTTACAGTGGAGGCATGGGAGGCCATGTCTATACAATACAATACAATATGCGCACAAAAGTTAGACACAGACTTCCACAAGATTCTGTGCTTCTGTTTATCTTATATGTGCTTCTATATATCTATATTATATATTTTTTGTAAAATCTATAATATATTTTTCTAAAAATATGAAAATTGAGGTGGGTGAGCGAGAACTGGTCCTTTAATCATCAAAAGGACATAGGCATTTTGAGAGAGTGACTGAGTGGTGACCTTGTGCAGTGTGACATTTTTTGAGGTTAGTCTGTCAATGCATATTGTTGTCATAATTGTGTAATAGAATATTGACCAAGTTGATAAATGATTATTCAAAAACAAGATAAATTGTAATACGTAGAAATTTCCAGTTAATTTCATCAAAAACTTTTTCTACATCCAGCGAGATAATGATTGATTCTGTATTGTGAATTGTGCATCAGAACAGTATTATAAGATGAGTGTGAAACCAGTTTGATCTCAATTTATAATATATGGAATGACAATTCTTGAGGCAAGTCTTGTTGATGATGTTTATGTCTTTATTAATGAATAATAAATGGCAATTATAATTAGATAGCAGGTTGGGGTCAGTATTGAGTTTTAGGAGGGCATTTATAGTAGTATTCATAGAAGGGAGTGCAGAGTTCTGCAATTAGTCTGTTAAAGAGTGGAGATAAAATAGACCAGAAAGGTTTTAGCACGGAAGGCATCAGATTATGGTGCTGTATTATTTGGCATTATGCATAAATGGACTCAATAATTCATCTGGTGGGACTTCTGGTTAGCACCCTGATGGAGTAGATGTGCTACCCTGAGCTCCCGACCTCCATCACTCTATCATGTCATTTGACCACATTTATCCTACTCTGCCTACACATTTTACATCACACAAGACTCAAGGTAAATCATGTCGAAAAAAGCAAAGAAGGAAGAACAGGGGCGAGAGGAATTAACATCACTAGCTCAATCTCAGCATTGCTAATGACGCAGCTAGCAGAGCACAAGTCACTTTTGAAGGAGATAAAAGACACCTAAGATAAATACGAAGCTAAACTGGATTTGGTACAAGCTGCCATGAATGACCACCAACCAGCATTGAGAAGTTGGAGCAGAGATGTGGATCCTAGGCTACCTGCTATGGCCTATGGTCTGATTGAAACGGGAGCCTTTTTTAAAATGTATTTATTTATTTATTTATTTATTTATTTATTTTATTTTATTCATATGTCGTATGTTATAGATTTTCATACATCCTGGTAACAGAGGTATGAATAATCTAATAATCTAAATATCGCACTTAGGTTTGTTTCCTGGAATGTGAAGGAGACGGGTAATGTCACACAGCTGGGCTTTACTTTCTCCAAGAAATGCACATGCTTAACAGGGAGACAATTCATCTTAAAAAAGGCTGGGTTGGAGAGGTTTTTCACTCAACATTTAAGAGCAAAGCCATGGGTGCTGCCATGCTAATTCACAGGGGGGTTCCATTTACTGCAGATAGATCGATATCAGACCCGCAAGGGAGGTATATGGTTTCAGGGAGACTCCAAGGAATTTCTGTTTTGTTTATATGCGTCTATGACCCCAATTAGGACGATAACCTCTTTGTATCTAGATTATTTACGTCCATCCCAGACCTTGAAGGTCATTACATAATTATGGGAGGCGATTTTAACCTGGTTCAGGAGAGGTCATCCAGCAAAGTCGCTCCCCTATCCAAGTCAGCAAAAACTTTATCCATCCTGTCACAACAATATGGCCTTACTGACCCATGGAGACATAGATTTCCAGATTCCAAAATGTATTATTTTTTCTCCCACGTCCACCATTCCTATACTCGGATTGATTTTTTTCTTTTAGATGTAAAACTACTTTCAAAAGTAATTGCAACTCATAGTATCACTATCTCTAAAGCACGCCCCAACATCTCTTGACTTGGCCCTGTTTACACGACCCTGAGACCCTGGAGGTTTTATTCTGTCCTTTTAGCAGAAGAGCGTTACAAACAATTTCTGCAGTCTCAGATTAACATGTTTTTTTGAACTGAATAACTTACCTGACACAGGCAGAGGAATATTATATATAATATTTAGGAAGCATCCAAAGCTTACATTAGGGGCCACTTTGACCTGACAGACTTCTTAAAGATATAAAGGCTATTGATGAACGCTATGCTGCCAATCCGGACCCAAGCCTGTATAAAGATCGCCTTAAACTAAAGTCCGAGTTTGACAGTTGACAGACACCACACTGTCTGTTTAAAATGTTCAAAAAGTTCTATAAATAAAGTTGCTGTTGCTGGTAAATTCAGGGAGTGGGTTTGTTCTTCAGTGAATTGTGGCAGAGCAATGTTGTTCATAGGGGGGTTATTTTGTCTTTTGGATCATGTTCTGATGAGTAGAGCTTGGTGTAGAATGTTTGAAAAATGTGGTCAAAGGTATTCTCCTTTAATAAAACTATGAAAATATGAGTCTCTGAGGAGAGATATTTTAAAACAACATCTGTTGATGCGTTTATATAGCTTTCTTCTGTTTCAGACAAGAACAGGAGTGTGATCACTGATTATAATGAGGTGTGCATATGGTGAACTGGTAAAAAAAAAATAAAGTCTTTAAGTGTTAGTTTCCAATTATCACCAAGACCAATATCACTTTACGTATGTATGTTTCTCAATTTGGTTGTATCTGCTGTGGTAAAGTCACCACCTATTTTTTAATATTGTGAGAGACTGATCTGGGATAGAACATAAAAAATGTATGCATGAATGATGGCTGGTCAGTGTTTGGTCCATTGATATTTCCAATCATAATAGAACTGCTATTGATTGACTGATATTAATTTTTATGAATTGTCTGCCAGGACCTGTCATTGTGATATTATGTGTAAATGAAATCTTCTGACTTGACAAGGATCTGAGGTGCAGGCCTGGTCACTTGGTCTTTGGTGTTGTCATTTGTATGTGGGCAGAGAGGCCAAATGCCAGGGCAGCAAGGCCATCAAATAAAACAGTTATTTTAAGTTGATGGAAATAATGAATTTCACTTAAAGGTTATAATGGAGCAAAATGTTTTTGCAGCACAGAATTTGTATGGTAAAATTCTTGATTTTGGGTTAGTATGCAGGTTGTCCTGAACTTGAATATATCAGTTATTATCAGGATTATTTTTCTTGCAACCCAAAATTAAAGAATAAAGTAATATTTCTCACCTTTGCACAGTTGTTTTAATTCATAAGAGACACAGATAATTGCTTCCTCTGAATTACAATGTTTTTGTATATACCCTGCGTGAACACCTGTGTATCCTTGTGCCATTTGTCATAAATGTTAGATTACGCATGCTTTTTGAATTTAGGTTGGTATTTTTGACACTGGTGTCGAAAATATAGATTTTGATGATACAATTATAGTCTGATCACGGTTTCACGATTATTATGCAATAATCTATTTCATAGTATTATGGATTGTCACAGTCCAAATTCAGAAGAGATGGAGGTGGCATGAACTGAAGAATATACATATATTTATTTGCAGGAGTTGGAACATAACTGAAGAGTACTGGTAAGGCACAACAGTACAAACTAGAACAGACTACAACAAAACAAATCTGAATATATTTAACTAGACAGACAGAACATACTGAACTGAACTGAACCAAACGAAGGATCTAACAAGAATCAACAGAAAATACAGAGTGAAATACAAACAGAGCTAATCATGAAATGGGGGACAGGTGAATGGGTAAAACCAAAGCAGGGAACTGATTGGTTGGGGAAAAAATAAGCCCCAAACTCAGTTCATGACATGGATAGATAAAATCACATGAACATGTTTTGTTTTGGATAAGAAGCACAAGACACACAAAGATTCTGCAACAGTGGGTTGAATTGCAACAGTACCAGAAGTAGTCTAAAAATGAAAAATGAAAATGAATAAATTGTGATCCCCTACTTAAAATTTTAGTACCGTATTTTCCGGACTATAGAGCGCTCCTAAATATAAGCCACACCCACTAAAATTTGAAAGAAATATATATTTTGTTACATATAATAAGTTATTTAGACAGAAAGATTTTGTACCATAAGTGTTTATTCATATACCTGAACTGATTTGTTTCCGAACAGTGCCACAATAAAAGTAGCAATAAACGCGGCAATAAAAGTACTGATAAACAAAACAGAAAAGTCATTGATGGATTTATTCATCTTCCTCCTGTGCACTAAAACTAAGTTACCTTATTTTTCTTCCTCCTGTGTATTGAAACCATTAAACACCAAATCACTGTCACCTTTTCCTCCTGCACACTGTTAAAGCGCAACTGCGCAACTATTACAGTTTTTCTCCATTGGTTTGGCTCATTTCTTGAAACTGAGATGACATTCTCATAACTATAAAGCAATTTGGCCAAACAGACTTGCAGTTCTGCACAACACTTCAGATAACCAGCAAAATGTAATTTCTCTCCCAAAACGACTCATCCTTGCTTCAAAATAAAATCTCTTTCCCATGTAAACAGTCAGTACCATAAAAATGGCATGGATCCTTCTCTATTGCTTTGGCACATTTTGATTCATTCAGTACTTCTGTCAAAATAACTTGGATGGTACTGCACAACTACATGGATCACCTGGCAATGTTTGTACAGCTCCCAAAACAGTTTACCCTTCAGTCAAAACTACATTCCCTTCTCATATAACTAGTCAGTGCCTCCAAAATGCATTGTCCCTTTGGTATTGTGTAAGTACTGCAAGTCAAAATGCTTAGACGCTTTGTCATGGCATATTTCTAACTATAGGCATAACATTTTCACACCACACACACACACTGCACTCATTCTGCCGAGGAATTTTCATTTTTATTCTCAACTAACGTAGATTGTACACATTACAGTAGGTAGGGAACCGTAAAAAAGGAAAATATACTGTGTACACAAAATACAAAAACCCACAAAAAAGAAAAAAATCAACAAATCAGCACTGTAAATACAAAGAGTCACAAATGAAGACATTTTGTTTAGTCACGGTCACTCCCCTCTCTCTCCTGGTCACCATCCTCATCTTCCTGGCCATCCATTCTCTGTGCTCTGTTCGGCCACAGATTCTCATCCACATCGCATCTGATGTTGTCTCTTGAGATACAGCGCGGGAAGAAGCGTCGTGCATGCCTGAGCCATCCTCTACACTGATCCCCTGTTATGTCCTCACAGGCAGCGTCCATTGCAGTCATGAGAGCCTTCTGGTTTTCCGCATGGTGTTCATACACTCTCCATCTCCAAGCAGAGAAAAACTCCTCGATAGGATTGAGGAATGGAGAGTATGGTGGCAAGAACACATTGTGCATTCTTGGATGCATGTTGAACCATCCCCGGATGCGTGGACCCCGGTGGAAACTAACGTTGTCCCATATAATTACAAACTGGGGTAGGTGGGGCCCTTCGAGACCTGATTATCCTAAATTTACTAGAACATCTTCCAAAATATGTACTGTATTCTATTCCAGTTTCCTAACACTATTTTGACAATTGAGCAGACTATTCTGCATATGATGACTTATACGATGAAAATGTGCTGACATGTTTTGAGGACAATAACCATAACACTGAAAACCAACCAATTGGGACAGATCAGCAATATACATTCATTTGAAAAATGTACTAAATGTTGGCTGATTGTGTTAACTGTAGGATACTTGTACATAGCTATTTGCAAGGATGTACTAAAGGCTTGACACATGTACAAAGCATTTGGAAATGTGATGAAAGCAATGATAAATGCCATTCTGTTGTGAGAAACTGCAAGATAGTTTGGGGATTTGTCTATGTTGTTATGAGAATGTCATCTCAGTTTCAAGAAATGAGCCAAACCAATGGAGAAAAACTTTAAAAGGTTTTTTGGTGGGCAAGTTTTTCCTCACTCGAATCGAGGGTCTAAGGACAGAGGGTGTCACTCCCTGTACAGATTGTAAAGCCCTCTGAGACAAATGTATTTTGTGATTTTGGGCTATATAAATAAAATTTGATTTGATTTGATTTGACCGATCATCGACATGAGTGTGAGTATATTTTCTGAGTAGATGACTGAATTTTCATTTAAAGTGAATTATAAATGAAACCCTACCTTTTACAATAAAGACATTGTTTCTTTTGTCTGTGTGTCCCCTGCAAGAGCACCAAAGATGCAGATAATTACTGCCAATCTGAAGGAGGATTCTGAATGTTTCTGCTTTTTCTGCTGTGTTGCACCGCTGTTAAACATTCACTGACTTTTTGTGGTATGTTTTGATTTTACTTAATAATACACTGTATAGTTAGGATTCTTAATTAAAACACTGTAATGCTTGTCCATAAATGTTATCACACGTACCTTATACAAAGCCCCCAAGGGTTAGGACAATATTGTGGAAACAATATAAAAAAACTATATGAAAAATTAAAGCTAAAAAAGACACAAGACCTCCCCAGCTCAAAAGCACAGTTGTTGCTTTCTCTACCCATTTAAAAGGTGACATCTTGACCTCATCTTGATAGAAATGGACAGAAACATGCTGCACACATGGACAAATACCTTTTTTAGTTTTTCAGTTTCCCCTGGTGGGCTCTAAAGAACAGTTTATGAATAATTGCTTGATATTGTAAATTTACATCTGTATACATTAAATAAAATGGTTTTATAATAAATAAATTGGTGTGTACTTTGTAATTAATTTCACAACATATTGTATTGTATTTTTATTGAAGATGATTGATGATAATTATTTGGTAAAAATCTGTAAAATAATGGTATTTCCCTGTAGAACTTTAGGATTCTCCCTTTATTGGATGTGATTGATCATAATTATTTGGGAAAAATCTGTAAAATAATGGTATTTTCCTGTAAAAATGT
Source organism: Pampus argenteus (assembly GCA_036937835.1). Taxonomy (NCBI): domain Eukaryota; kingdom Metazoa; phylum Chordata; class Actinopteri; order Scombriformes; family Stromateidae; genus Pampus; species Pampus argenteus. Next base: position 2,451,799 of record CM072866.1, read on the forward strand.
TAATGAAAATTTCTGTAGATTTAATGTTTTTGCATATTATTTGAATTACATATTTTACTTTACCGTTTGTTTGTTTTTTACAGTGTAGGGAGAAATTGCAAAGTTCTATAGTACACTTAAAAGCATGATACAGATGTTTGTGTCTCTAATTGGCAAAATTATGTGTTTCTTGTTTTATACCTTGTGCACCTCTAGACAAAGTAAGCTGTAAAAAGTAGCCTATGAAGAAATGTTTGTGTTATGAAGATGGGAGTCAATTCAGTATTTTGCTACTTCCCCCTCTTGCTCTGACATTATTATATTGCCCTGTAGGCAGGCAGGCACAGGGGAACTTGGAATAGGATGCAAGAGCAGTGCAGAAAAGGAACACACACACAGGGCAGCACAGCAGAGAGAAAGAGAGAGAGAGGGAGAGAGGACATAAGAAAGGGAGAGAGGACACACAGTCAGGCTGTAGCAAGAACAGCATCTCAGTGACTAACCACTGAATCCCTGTAATGCAGCAGAACTGATGATCCGGTCAGAGGTAAGAATCAAACACGTATGCAACGCTTTCTTACTGTTTTCTGCAGTTGCAGTTATGGGGCACAGTGTGTGTGTGTGTAACAGACAGGTCAGGAGAGAGAGTGTAGTGTAGTAGATTATCTTCTGTCTCAGACTGGAGACTGTTATAAGCCCAGGGTTGTGGTGCTGTGTGTACGTCCTGTCCTTGCATATGTGTATCTGTGTATGAGCTTGTTTTGTATGTATTTGTTGTTATAGTTTTGTTCAATGGGATAGAGAACATTGTCTGTCTGTGTCTTGATGTGTGTGTGTTACCATAACAGCTTCAGCGAGCTGTGTCATCGCATTCTATCAGTGTACTCTAACGCCGCAGTCCCCTCAGCCCCCACCCCCCCCCAACCCACACACTATATATCTCCCTCTGCCATTTTTACTCTCCCTGTCCAACTACATTTATCCTGCGATGCTTCTGCATGATTTTAATTAACCTTCTAAAGGCTTTCTGGGCTAAGGGTCTGTATGGTAACTATGGGAGTTGGGAGCAGGGTGAACCTTAAGTTACATTTTAAAATGTAAAAAAAGTTGGGGTACACAAAAGTCTATATTGGAGCTGTTTATGGAATTCTCTTTGGATGGTTTCCAGTTTAAAAATTCCTTAATTTAAATCATACCGACCCTTTGCAGCTCCTCTGTTGAGACTCTAAAACAGGCCATATTAGCTCCTTTCTCTTTGCCTTCTGTGGAGCCCACTCTTTTCTTATTGGCCTGTCTTGGAAGCTGCCCCTCCAGAGGCTTCATATACAAACTATGCAAGAATGTCACTACTTTTTCTTGCTCTTTACTCAAAATGTCAACTCCTCAAGTACTCCAAGCCAAAATCTGATGTGAAATCCAATCTGAATGGACAACACAGACAAATGAAAAAAGTTTAGCAACTAAGTACGGAACAAATGGCAGTTAATGGGCATGCGTTGTATGTGCATGCTGTGGACAGTAAACTAATTCTTACAACATGTTGTCCAACCACGTTGGAAATGTGTTTATAGGATGTTCAGAATGGCTTCACTCAAAGGTGGAGTGAAAAGCAACCATAAAGAAGGGAGGGGGATGAGGGAGATGTGACATTGTTTTAGTACAGGGATAATGGTGCATATTTTCAGACAGTCTCTCCTAGAACACAGTCATATTGTAGTATTTTTCACATAAAAAGTGACATAAATAGTTGTGTTATAAATGAAAAAGGGGAGCTTGCAAGAAAAGTTAAAACCCTGGCTTCTTCTCACCTCTTGCACAGCTGAGCAAACATGCTGTGAAGTGAATTAGGGTGACTGGATCCCAACAAACCAAATGTAGAGTATGTTTGTGTGGGATGATGTGGGACATTACAAATTTTGAGAGTCTGGGATTTTGATATACTGTCTATTTAAAAAACATAAACATGTTTCTTGTGAGACTCACATGTACTGGTGACTCACAATTTTCTGTGTTGGGCATATTGTAGGCAGCAAGGTTTGATTAGTTTTTACAATCCAGGCAAGCTATAAGGCAGAAATCATGCTGCTTACCAGGGAAAAAATAGATATTACCAGGAAGATATCCAATGAATTTGAGGAGTTATGGTAAAAAGATCTGCTCCTTACTAGATGTACTGACACAGCAACTACAGTCATGGACAAAAGTATTGGCACCCCTGGAACTTTTCCAGAAAATGCCCCATTTCCCCCACAAAGGTGTTGCAATTGTGAATAATTGGGTATACACATGTTTATTTCCTTTAAGTGCATTGAAACAGCACCAAATAGCAGATGAAAAAAGACAAGTTTGACATCGTGGAATGGGTGAAGAAAAGTGTCAGGTGTGATGTGTGATAGAAAAGTTTCTGCTAAAATGATAGGTGTACAAACTATGGTGCAGACAGCGATGTTGTTTGATTGATTCCCTGTGCCAAAAGGAAAAGAAGAAGATCATTACAAAGCACGAGCAATGCAATGCAAATAGACAACAAGAACATGTAACGCAACTACAGTACAGTAACATAAAGTTAATATTTTTCTCTTCATTGGTCATAATAGGGTCTACCTGATGTGTAATGGGAAACCATTGTCCAAAATACTGAATTTCTGTCACCATATTGATATTTACATTTTCCAATTTGATAATGACACATTTGCTGCTATTATAGCCTTTGCAAATTACCACTAAACATAAAGTAGAGTTGGGCCTGATAAGAATGACATCATTTATCTTCAAGTATTTGGTCATAAACCAAAGTATATAGAAAAATTAATTAATATTCAGACAACATTCAATGGCAATCTATCCAAAGGTTGTTGAGATATGTTCCTCTGAATCAAAGTTTTAAACACCATTACCCATTCTGTGCTTGCAGCATGGCTAAAAAATGTAAGAACACTGCTTGATGACTATTGGTATAATGTTATATCAGACTATTATCGGCCAGTAAGACTAGTTCAACTAAAAGGTTCCAGTTAATAAGCCTGTCAGTTAGTTGGCACTGACTTGATTGGGGTAATTATGTAGTTGCATAAGCTTTCTAGTGCCATTTACATCACTTGTATAATAAAAGAAGCCAATGGTGGAATGATTGCTCACATGCCACAGAGCAGCTAAACACTTAAGTAGAAGTAAAACTAGTCATCAAGATTGCTGCTGGGCCAATATCAAGACCCAAAATTTCCAGTGTTAAATGAATAAATAAGACATATAAAACAATTCATCTTATGAATAAAGACAGACACTATTTGACTATCTGTCAAAACAAACAGGGCAGAGTCTGTATGTATAGCTGAGCAGAGTAATCACAGAACTGTAGGATATCTGCCCTGTCTTAAATGAGAAAAAATTCGTTATTTTGTTGGAATATTGAAATAAAAACAAACATTAGAAAAAAAAAGTTGACTTGTGAAATAAAAAAACAAATGTAAGTTTGAAATAAAAAAAAAATCTAACTTGAAATGATATAGAGATTACCTACAATAAAATAATGATCTGAGTTTTAAAAATGTATTGGAATATGTAATGATATCAATATCATGGTTAATGTTATATACTGTATTTTGTCTGTTTACCTATTTAGTATTAAAACTATTTGGGTCTCGAGAGAGTATGAAAGTATAACATAGTATAGGAAAAACTACTTGGGGGTATTGGGTAAGTTATATCATGAGTAATACGTATTATTGCAGTTTCAGAATATACAAATTCAGACAGGACAGCAACAATTTATGACATTGAACAATATAGTTACAGTGGAGGCATGGGAGGCCATGTCTATACAATACAATACAATATGCGCACAAAAGTTAGACACAGACTTCCACAAGATTCTGTGCTTCTGTTTATCTTATATGTGCTTCTATATATCTATATTATATATTTTTTGTAAAATCTATAATATATTTTTCTAAAAATATGAAAATTGAGGTGGGTGAGCGAGAACTGGTCCTTTAATCATCAAAAGGACATAGGCATTTTGAGAGAGTGACTGAGTGGTGACCTTGTGCAGTGTGACATTTTTTGAGGTTAGTCTGTCAATGCATATTGTTGTCATAATTGTGTAATAGAATATTGACCAAGTTGATAAATGATTATTCAAAAACAAGATAAATTGTAATACGTAGAAATTTCCAGTTAATTTCATCAAAAACTTTTTCTACATCCAGCGAGATAATGATTGATTCTGTATTGTGAATTGTGCATCAGAACAGTATTATAAGATGAGTGTGAAACCAGTTTGATCTCAATTTATAATATATGGAATGACAATTCTTGAGGCAAGTCTTGTTGATGATGTTTATGTCTTTATTAATGAATAATAAATGGCAATTATAATTAGATAGCAGGTTGGGGTCAGTATTGAGTTTTAGGAGGGCATTTATAGTAGTATTCATAGAAGGGAGTGCAGAGTTCTGCAATTAGTCTGTTAAAGAGTGGAGATAAAATAGACCAGAAAGGTTTTAGCACGGAAGGCATCAGATTATGGTGCTGTATTATTTGGCATTATGCATAAATGGACTCAATAATTCATCTGGTGGGACTTCTGGTTAGCACCCTGATGGAGTAGATGTGCTACCCTGAGCTCCCGACCTCCATCACTCTATCATGTCATTTGACCACATTTATCCTACTCTGCCTACACATTTTACATCACACAAGACTCAAGGTAAATCATGTCGAAAAAAGCAAAGAAGGAAGAACAGGGGCGAGAGGAATTAACATCACTAGCTCAATCTCAGCATTGCTAATGACGCAGCTAGCAGAGCACAAGTCACTTTTGAAGGAGATAAAAGACACCTAAGATAAATACGAAGCTAAACTGGATTTGGTACAAGCTGCCATGAATGACCACCAACCAGCATTGAGAAGTTGGAGCAGAGATGTGGATCCTAGGCTACCTGCTATGGCCTATGGTCTGATTGAAACGGGAGCCTTTTTTAAAATGTATTTATTTATTTATTTATTTATTTATTTATTTTATTTTATTCATATGTCGTATGTTATAGATTTTCATACATCCTGGTAACAGAGGTATGAATAATCTAATAATCTAAATATCGCACTTAGGTTTGTTTCCTGGAATGTGAAGGAGACGGGTAATGTCACACAGCTGGGCTTTACTTTCTCCAAGAAATGCACATGCTTAACAGGGAGACAATTCATCTTAAAAAAGGCTGGGTTGGAGAGGTTTTTCACTCAACATTTAAGAGCAAAGCCATGGGTGCTGCCATGCTAATTCACAGGGGGGTTCCATTTACTGCAGATAGATCGATATCAGACCCGCAAGGGAGGTATATGGTTTCAGGGAGACTCCAAGGAATTTCTGTTTTGTTTATATGCGTCTATGACCCCAATTAGGACGATAACCTCTTTGTATCTAGATTATTTACGTCCATCCCAGACCTTGAAGGTCATTACATAATTATGGGAGGCGATTTTAACCTGGTTCAGGAGAGGTCATCCAGCAAAGTCGCTCCCCTATCCAAGTCAGCAAAAACTTTATCCATCCTGTCACAACAATATGGCCTTACTGACCCATGGAGACATAGATTTCCAGATTCCAAAATGTATTATTTTTTCTCCCACGTCCACCATTCCTATACTCGGATTGATTTTTTTCTTTTAGATGTAAAACTACTTTCAAAAGTAATTGCAACTCATAGTATCACTATCTCTAAAGCACGCCCCAACATCTCTTGACTTGGCCCTGTTTACACGACCCTGAGACCCTGGAGGTTTTATTCTGTCCTTTTAGCAGAAGAGCGTTACAAACAATTTCTGCAGTCTCAGATTAACATGTTTTTTTGAACTGAATAACTTACCTGACACAGGCAGAGGAATATTATATATAATATTTAGGAAGCATCCAAAGCTTACATTAGGGGCCACTTTGACCTGACAGACTTCTTAAAGATATAAAGGCTATTGATGAACGCTATGCTGCCAATCCGGACCCAAGCCTGTATAAAGATCGCCTTAAACTAAAGTCCGAGTTTGACAGTTGACAGACACCACACTGTCTGTTTAAAATGTTCAAAAAGTTCTATAAATAAAGTTGCTGTTGCTGGTAAATTCAGGGAGTGGGTTTGTTCTTCAGTGAATTGTGGCAGAGCAATGTTGTTCATAGGGGGGTTATTTTGTCTTTTGGATCATGTTCTGATGAGTAGAGCTTGGTGTAGAATGTTTGAAAAATGTGGTCAAAGGTATTCTCCTTTAATAAAACTATGAAAATATGAGTCTCTGAGGAGAGATATTTTAAAACAACATCTGTTGATGCGTTTATATAGCTTTCTTCTGTTTCAGACAAGAACAGGAGTGTGATCACTGATTATAATGAGGTGTGCATATGGTGAACTGGTAAAAAAAAAATAAAGTCTTTAAGTGTTAGTTTCCAATTATCACCAAGACCAATATCACTTTACGTATGTATGTTTCTCAATTTGGTTGTATCTGCTGTGGTAAAGTCACCACCTATTTTTTAATATTGTGAGAGACTGATCTGGGATAGAACATAAAAAATGTATGCATGAATGATGGCTGGTCAGTGTTTGGTCCATTGATATTTCCAATCATAATAGAACTGCTATTGATTGACTGATATTAATTTTTATGAATTGTCTGCCAGGACCTGTCATTGTGATATTATGTGTAAATGAAATCTTCTGACTTGACAAGGATCTGAGGTGCAGGCCTGGTCACTTGGTCTTTGGTGTTGTCATTTGTATGTGGGCAGAGAGGCCAAATGCCAGGGCAGCAAGGCCATCAAATAAAACAGTTATTTTAAGTTGATGGAAATAATGAATTTCACTTAAAGGTTATAATGGAGCAAAATGTTTTTGCAGCACAGAATTTGTATGGTAAAATTCTTGATTTTGGGTTAGTATGCAGGTTGTCCTGAACTTGAATATATCAGTTATTATCAGGATTATTTTTCTTGCAACCCAAAATTAAAGAATAAAGTAATATTTCTCACCTTTGCACAGTTGTTTTAATTCATAAGAGACACAGATAATTGCTTCCTCTGAATTACAATGTTTTTGTATATACCCTGCGTGAACACCTGTGTATCCTTGTGCCATTTGTCATAAATGTTAGATTACGCATGCTTTTTGAATTTAGGTTGGTATTTTTGACACTGGTGTCGAAAATATAGATTTTGATGATACAATTATAGTCTGATCACGGTTTCACGATTATTATGCAATAATCTATTTCATAGTATTATGGATTGTCACAGTCCAAATTCAGAAGAGATGGAGGTGGCATGAACTGAAGAATATACATATATTTATTTGCAGGAGTTGGAACATAACTGAAGAGTACTGGTAAGGCACAACAGTACAAACTAGAACAGACTACAACAAAACAAATCTGAATATATTTAACTAGACAGACAGAACATACTGAACTGAACTGAACCAAACGAAGGATCTAACAAGAATCAACAGAAAATACAGAGTGAAATACAAACAGAGCTAATCATGAAATGGGGGACAGGTGAATGGGTAAAACCAAAGCAGGGAACTGATTGGTTGGGGAAAAAATAAGCCCCAAACTCAGTTCATGACATGGATAGATAAAATCACATGAACATGTTTTGTTTTGGATAAGAAGCACAAGACACACAAAGATTCTGCAACAGTGGGTTGAATTGCAACAGTACCAGAAGTAGTCTAAAAATGAAAAATGAAAATGAATAAATTGTGATCCCCTACTTAAAATTTTAGTACCGTATTTTCCGGACTATAGAGCGCTCCTAAATATAAGCCACACCCACTAAAATTTGAAAGAAATATATATTTTGTTACATATAATAAGTTATTTAGACAGAAAGATTTTGTACCATAAGTGTTTATTCATATACCTGAACTGATTTGTTTCCGAACAGTGCCACAATAAAAGTAGCAATAAACGCGGCAATAAAAGTACTGATAAACAAAACAGAAAAGTCATTGATGGATTTATTCATCTTCCTCCTGTGCACTAAAACTAAGTTACCTTATTTTTCTTCCTCCTGTGTATTGAAACCATTAAACACCAAATCACTGTCACCTTTTCCTCCTGCACACTGTTAAAGCGCAACTGCGCAACTATTACAGTTTTTCTCCATTGGTTTGGCTCATTTCTTGAAACTGAGATGACATTCTCATAACTATAAAGCAATTTGGCCAAACAGACTTGCAGTTCTGCACAACACTTCAGATAACCAGCAAAATGTAATTTCTCTCCCAAAACGACTCATCCTTGCTTCAAAATAAAATCTCTTTCCCATGTAAACAGTCAGTACCATAAAAATGGCATGGATCCTTCTCTATTGCTTTGGCACATTTTGATTCATTCAGTACTTCTGTCAAAATAACTTGGATGGTACTGCACAACTACATGGATCACCTGGCAATGTTTGTACAGCTCCCAAAACAGTTTACCCTTCAGTCAAAACTACATTCCCTTCTCATATAACTAGTCAGTGCCTCCAAAATGCATTGTCCCTTTGGTATTGTGTAAGTACTGCAAGTCAAAATGCTTAGACGCTTTGTCATGGCATATTTCTAACTATAGGCATAACATTTTCACACCACACACACACACTGCACTCATTCTGCCGAGGAATTTTCATTTTTATTCTCAACTAACGTAGATTGTACACATTACAGTAGGTAGGGAACCGTAAAAAAGGAAAATATACTGTGTACACAAAATACAAAAACCCACAAAAAAGAAAAAAATCAACAAATCAGCACTGTAAATACAAAGAGTCACAAATGAAGACATTTTGTTTAGTCACGGTCACTCCCCTCTCTCTCCTGGTCACCATCCTCATCTTCCTGGCCATCCATTCTCTGTGCTCTGTTCGGCCACAGATTCTCATCCACATCGCATCTGATGTTGTCTCTTGAGATACAGCGCGGGAAGAAGCGTCGTGCATGCCTGAGCCATCCTCTACACTGATCCCCTGTTATGTCCTCACAGGCAGCGTCCATTGCAGTCATGAGAGCCTTCTGGTTTTCCGCATGGTGTTCATACACTCTCCATCTCCAAGCAGAGAAAAACTCCTCGATAGGATTGAGGAATGGAGAGTATGGTGGCAAGAACACATTGTGCATTCTTGGATGCATGTTGAACCATCCCCGGATGCGTGGACCCCGGTGGAAACTAACGTTGTCCCATATAATTACAAACTGGGGTAGGTGGGGCCCTTCGAGACCTGATTATCCTAAATTTACTAGAACATCTTCCAAAATATGTACTGTATTCTATTCCAGTTTCCTAACACTATTTTGACAATTGAGCAGACTATTCTGCATATGATGACTTATACGATGAAAATGTGCTGACATGTTTTGAGGACAATAACCATAACACTGAAAACCAACCAATTGGGACAGATCAGCAATATACATTCATTTGAAAAATGTACTAAATGTTGGCTGATTGTGTTAACTGTAGGATACTTGTACATAGCTATTTGCAAGGATGTACTAAAGGCTTGACACATGTACAAAGCATTTGGAAATGTGATGAAAGCAATGATAAATGCCATTCTGTTGTGAGAAACTGCAAGGTAGTTTGGGGATTTGTCCATGTTGTTATGAGAATGTCATCTCAGTTTCAAGAAATGAGCCAAACCAATGGAGAAAAACTGTAAAGTGGCTTCATTCTCCCATGCACTGAAGCCACAAGTCACTATTTATCTTCCTTCTGAGCATTTTAAACTAATGAACACCATACCACCTACCACTCATGGGCATTGACATGTGAAAATTAATTAAAGGGGTTTTATTTTATTTGTATAAAAATAGCAAAACGAACGAACGTAATTACATGATACTTTGTTGAGTGTTAATTTATAAACACTGTAATGCTCGTTTTCCTCCTTTGTCGCAGTTGGTTTACACTGAAAGCCCAACAACTCCTTACTTTGTTCGTTGTAAGTAACACTTATATTAATTCCCTACCAACTCAATGTTGCATTAAATAACTTGCTCCTAAAGTAGTGTTTTTTTAACTTAGTTACTACTTAGTGTAGTACCTTCACTTGAGCATGTATCTCAAAGATGTTGCATGTTGTAAGTTTGTGTCTTAAATCCATTAACAGCGACTTTTCCTCTGTTTCACAAATTGGTAATCCATCTTCTTGAGCAACCCCCTGGCTGTTCTTTATGTATCCCAAATACTCCCACATTCACAATTTAAGGAGGTTTGGTAAATACAATGCTTCAATATTTGGTCCTACAGCTCTTGTCAGAATACTTCATCTGCCACTAGCCAGGGCTACAGGCTTCAGCCTCCCTCTCCTCGGTGTAATCCAGCAAGGTGGAAAGAGGGACAGAGTAATGACAACTCCAGAGTGGTTTGGCAGTATTTTGATCTATCAAATAAAAATAAGATTAGATAGATAGATACTTTATTAATCCCAAAAACATTTTATTTATACAGCACCACAACAAAAGTTATGTCATGACCCTTTACATTTAGAACGGGTCTAGACCACACTCACAAATTTATAGAGACCCAACAGTTCCCCCATGAGCAAGCACCTGTCGACGGCTACAAGAAACATGAATAAAGGGCAGGTGAAAAGGAAAGAAGGGGAGAGATACACAGCAGCACAATAACAATTATCATGATAAGAGTATAATTCAACCTAATAAAATAATAATACTACTAATATATATAATATAAACATGATGATTTAAGCAATGAATTGTGGAGGGGATTAGTCATCATTATCCCCAGCGACCTGACAGATAAGGAAGCACAAAAACTCCACTTTATATCTAAAAGAGCTCATAGTACCTTTTTACCCCACTAGAACACTGCACTCTCAGGATGCTGGGTACCTTGTGGTTCCTATAGTTTCTAAAAGTAGATGCCCTTTAGGCAAACTGGTATATAACCACTCGACCGGAACAACGCGTAACCTCATTCAGTACAAGCATGTGGACATCATAATGCATGTCACAAAGTGCCACACATTTTAGTGCCAATTTATTTATTTTAAATGTTGATTGTTGACTTTTATTTAGTGATTTATTGTCATCTTTTGAAGTTAATGTGCAATGTTAATAATGCACAATGACAGCACATAGTACCGCATATTTAAAATATGATTTGGTTAATGAAGAATGTGATTAAAATTTTCAAATGGCTCATAAAACACGCACAACATGTTTTCAGACAATGTTCAACGTTTTCATTTAAATTATGCCCAATTTTGACTGTTTTCTAAATGTTTTCTTGAATTTAGATTCGCTGACCAGTTTAATTGGCAGGGAAATTAGTTGCCAGGAACCAGTCAAATCACAAAACCTTATTTGTATTTTGTAGATTCACATTTTCTGCATTAAATCTTGGTCAAATACAACACCTGCCTGTTCGTTGGAGGAAATGATGCAAGAAAGAGTTTAGCTGGCTGTGAATCTCAATTACCACACTGGGTCACTTTGGGTGCAACAATACAGACAAGTTTGCTGCTCTCTATCGCCTCATTTTCAGGGTGGTGCTCTGATGTACTTGAAAATGAAGAAAAGTAAGGCTAAAGATGTTTCGTCTCATCTTAATATCCCACTGCAGCTTCCATCATTAAACAGTCAAGGACAGACTCATTAGGAGGCATGTTTACTTGATAACAGAGCAGTTGCTGTGTTAAGTTTGTGGTTAAACCTTCTGTTACAAGTAACGTGATAAGACTAGCATTTAACTCTGTTTTAGGAACTATGGCTCCTGGATTGAGGCCAGTGATCGTGCTGCTGTTGCTGCTGTGTTGTTGGCATTTGACCACAGCCAAAGAAGGAAAATCCACAAAGAAAGGAAAGAAAGGCAAGCAAGTCGTCTGCCCTGCGTGAGTAAATATATTATATTCTTCAAAACCATGTTTCTCAATACACTTCCATTACTATCAACACTATCACAACATTCATTACACCACTATGACATATTATTCAAATATAATTTAAGACAAAGTCCAGCCCATATTTTTTGATTGTGTGGATAGTGGATAAAAGATCAGGGGATACTGATACAGGGGGTTGTCAGCCTGTCAATAGGAGCAAATAAGGCTTATGCAATATTATTGTTTTTAATAATGATGTCAGCTAAGGAGTGCCTTGCATTTCTCAGTTCTAAATTATAAATACAAAGTCTCTCCTTATAGTCATATAATGAACCTGGAGACCTGTTTTTCACAACAAATCGAAAATGAAATTATCTACAAGCTCATTGACTGGGACCCAAAATAGGCCAGGTGTGGAAGAGAAAGCCTGAATAAATAATTAAGTGGTGTTTTCAGTGATATACCATTCTATGTCTACCTCTGTTTGAACATTTGTATGCAAAGAGAAAGTGATCTCAAAAAACACACAGGACTAATCAGAGAGAGCTGTGTGTGTTTGCGTGTTGGCTCTGTCACATGAGACAGTCCAAAGTTATCCAGAGTAGAACACAGTTCTTGCCTCTGTCCTGGGGGTTGTGGTAATTTCTACATTCCATGAGGTCTCCAGGTAGTCTCACTGGTGAATTTTTTGTCTTGATTTAAACCAATTAATTTATTAGATCTTTTATTGTTTTAACATACATGTACACAATGCATGCACTTCACTTTAATATGTCCATTTTACTCAACTGTATACTTCTACTCCATTTCCACGAGAAGGGATTCCGTTCCTTCTATTTTAGAGGACAAAAATGTACTTTTCATTGTACTACAGTTATCTGACAGCTTAGATTTAGATATGGGATGGAAAATAAATGATGGAAAATTTTTAATAAAACCAAAGTTCTTATGTACAACCTTGTAATTGCATCCATCACCTAGACTGAGAATGACACAATGCTTAACAAAAAAGGAGGAAAACTGTTATCTTTACTAATCAGACGTGAAACAATACAAAAATAGATTTTTCTTGGAATCTACCCATAACTACTACATCAAATCAAATCAAATTTTATTTGTATAGCACAAAGTCACAAAATACATTTTTCTCGGAGGTCTTTACAATCTGTACAGAGAGTGACATCCTCTGTCCTTAGACCCTCCCTGCCTCGAAGATGTCTGATGCCTTCCTCTCCATCCAAAACAATGAAACCTCTGGAGTCTAAGATCTCTGCAGAGGCCAGAAGCTTATCTAACTCTGTCTCCTTAGAGGATCCTTCTGGCACATCAGGAACATTGTAAATCACATAATTAAGAGAAATCATAGGCAGGCAAAATTGATTCAATGTATTTTTTCCTCAAGAATCTAGACATAATAATTATAATGACAACTTAAAAAGTTTGTTTGAAAACTTTGCAAATTCATTAAAAATAAAAAACACAAGTATTCACAGCCTTTGTGATCAAGCTCAAAATGAGCTCAGGTTCATTCTGTTTCCACTGATCATCCTTGAGATGTTTCTACAGCTTAACTGGAGTCCACCTGTGGTAAATTCAGTTGACTGGACATGATTTGGAAAGGCACACACTTGTCAATACACACTTAACAGTACATGTCAGACCACAAAACAAGCATGAAGTCAAAGGAACTGTTTGTACACCTCAGAGACAGGGTTGTCAAGGCACAAATCTGGATAAGGTATAAAAACATTTCTGCTGCTTTAAAGGTTCTAATGAGCCTCCATCATGTAAATGGAAGCCACTGGCGTGACTGTCAAACATTATGTTTGGAGGAACTGGGAGACTAGTCAGGATTGAGGGAAAGATAAATGCAGCAACGTACAGAGCCATCCTGGAGGTAAACTCCAGAGCGCTGTTGTGCAGACTGGGGCAACAGTTCATCTTTCAACCTGACAATGACCCAAATCACACAGCCAAGATAGGAGTGGCTTCAGGACAATCTGTAAATGTCCTAGAGTGTCCCAGCCAGAGACCAGACTTGAATCCCATTGAACATCTCTAGAGGGAACTGAAAGTGGCTGTGCACTGACACCCCCCATCCAACCTGATGAAGCTTGAGAGTTTCTGTAAATAGGAATGGGAGAAATTGGCCAAAGATAGGTGGCCAAGTTTGTGGCTTTATATTCCAAAAGACGTGAGCCTGTAATTGCTGCCAAAGCTGCCACGACAGTAGTGAGCAGGACTGTTATGTAAATATGTACATATATTTTTGTTCTTTCTATTACAGTTTTTCTCCATTGGTTTGGCTCATTTCTTGAAACTGAGATGACATTCTCATAACAACATAGACAAATCCCCAAACTATCTTGCAGTTTCTCACAACAGAATGGCATTTATCATTGCTTTCATCACATTTCCAAATGCTTTGTACATGTGTCAAGCCTTTAGTACATCCTTGCAAATAGCTATGTACAAGTATCCTACAGTTAACACAATCAGCCAACATTTAGTACATTTTTCGAATGAATGTATATTGCTGATCTATCCCAATTGGTTGGTTTTCAGTGTCATGGTTATTGTCCTCAAAACATGTCAGCACATTTTCATCGTATAAGTCATCATATGCAGAATAGTCTGCTCAATTGTCAAAATAGTGTTAGGAAACTGGAATAGAATACAGTACATATTTTGGAAGATGTTATAGTAAATTTAGGATAATCAGGTCTCGAAGGGCCCCAACCTACCCCAGTTTGTAATTATATGGGACAACGTTAGTTTCCACCGGGGTCCACGCATACGGGGATGGTTCAACATGCATCCAAGAATGCACAATGTGTTCTTGCCACCATACTCTCCATTGCTCAATCCTATCGAGGAGTTTTTCTCTGCTTGGAGATAGAGAGTGTATGAACACCATGCGGAAAACCAGAAGGCTCTCATGACTGCAATGGACGCTGCCTGTGAGGACATAACAGCGGATCAGTGTAGAGGATGGCTCAGGCATGCACGACTCTTCTTTCCGCGCTGTATCTCAAGAGACAACATCAGATGCGATGTGGATGAGAATCTGTGGCCGAACAGAGCACAGAGAATGGATGGCCAGGAAGATGAGGATGGTGACCAGGAGAGAGAGGGGAGTAACCGTGACTAAACAAAATGTCTTCATTTGTGACTCTTTGTATTTACAGTGCTGATTTGTTGATTTTTTTCTTTTTTGTGGGTTTTTGTATTTTGTGTACACAGTATATTTTCCTTTTTTACGGTTCCCTACCTACTGTAATGTGTACAATCTACGTTAGTTGAGAATAAAAATGAAAATTCCTCGGCAGAATGAGTGCAGTGTGTGTGTGTGGTGTGAAAATGTTGTGCCTATAGTTAGAAATATGCCATGACAAAGCGTCTAAGCATTTTGACTTGCAGTACTTACACAATACCAAAGCACAATGCATTTTGGAGGCACTGACTAGTTATATGAGAAGGGAATGTAGTTTTGACTGAAGGGTAAACTGTTTTGGGAGCTGTACAAACATTGCCAGGTGATCCATGTAGTTGTGCAGTACCATCCAAGTCATTTTGACAGAAGTACTGAATGAATCAAAATGTGCCAAAGCAATAGAGAAGGATCCATGCCATTTTTATGGTACTGACTATTTACATGGGAAAGGGATTTCATTTTGAAGCATGGATGAGTAGTTTTGGGAGACAAATTACATTTTGCTGGTTATCTGAAGTGTTGTGCAGAACTGCAAGTCTGTTTGGCAAAATTGCTTTATAGTTATGAGAATGTCATCTCAGTTTCAAGAAATGAGCCAAACCAATGGAGAAAAACTGTATTAGATTATATATGTTTTAATTATATTTATTTCTCAAATTATATACAACTATTTAAAGAACTTTTGTTCATTCAAGTTATCATTATGGGGTATTGTGTGTAGAATTTTGACTATAAAAATTAATTGAAGCCTTTTTTTAAAATTTTCACTCTTTGTTTTATTGCAACCATTTGCTAAAATCAAAAAAAAATTATTTTCTCATTAATGTACACTCAGCAGCCAATCTTGAGAGAAAAAAAAAAAGAGAAATGTAGAATTTTTTGCAAATGTATTTAAAAAAAACTGAAATGTCACATGTCATACGTATTCAGACCCTTTACTCAATATTGAGTAGAAGCATCATTTTGAGCTAGTAAGTCAATGAGTCTTCTTGGGAATGATGCAACAAGTTTTTCACACCTGGATTTGGGGATCCTCTGCCATTCTTTCTTGCAGATCCTCTCTAGTTCGTCATGTTGGATGGACAGCCATTTTCAGGTCTCTCCAGAGATGCTCAATTGGGTTTAGGTCAGGGCTCTGGCTGGGCCAGTCAAGAATGGTCACAGAGTTGTTCTGAAGCCACTCCTTTGTTATTTTAGCTGTGTGCTTAGGGTCATTGTCTTGTTGGAAGGTGAACCTTTGGCCCAGTCTGAGGTCCTGAGCACTCTGGAAGAGGTTTTGTTCCAGGATATCTCTGTACTTGGCCGCATTCATCTTTCCTTCAATTGCAACCAAGCGTCCTGTCCCTGCAGCTGAAAAACACCCCCATAGCATGATGCTGCCACCACTGTTTCATTGTGAGGATTGTATTGGGCAGGTGATGAGCAGTGCCTGGTTTTCTCCAAACATAACGCTTAGAATCAATGGCAAAAAGTTCAATCTTTGTCTCATCAGACCAGAGAATCTTATTTATTATAGTCTGGGAGTCCTTCATGTGTTTTTTGCCAAACTCTATGCAGGTTTTCATATGTCTTGCACTGAGGAGAGGCTTCCGTCGGGCCACTCTGTCATAAAGCCCTGACTGGTGGAGGGCTGCAGTGATAGTTGACTTTGTCGAAATTTCTCCCATCTCCCTACTGCATCTCTGGAGCTCAGCCACAGTGATCCCTGGGGTCTTCTTTACCTCTCTCACCAAGGCTCTTCTCCCACGATTGCTCAGTTAGGCTGGACGGCCAGGTCTAGGAAGAGTTCTGGTCGTCCCAAACTTCTTCCAATTAAGGATTATGGAGGCCACTGTGCTCTTAGGAACCTTGAGTGCCGCAGAATTTTTTTTGTATCCTTGGCCAGATCTGTGCCTTGCCACAATTCTGTCTGTGCGCTCCTTGGGCAGTTCCTTCAACCTCATGATTCTCATTTGCTCTGACAGGCACTGTGAGCTAAAAGGTCTTATATAGACAGGTGTATGCCTTTCCTAATCAAAGCCAGTCAGTTTAATTAAACACAGGTAAACTCCAATGAAGGAGTAAAACCATCTCAAGGAGGATCAGAAGATAGATAGATAGATAGATAGATAGATAGATAGATAGATAGATAGATAGATAGATAGATAGATATACTTTATTAATCCCAAAAACTGGGAAATTAAAGTGTAACAGCAGCATAACACAAATACAACAACAATGAAATAAAAAGAACAACCAACAATTAAGATAATAATTAATAATTAAATAAGAAAAGATAATTAAATAAGAATAAGAAAATAAGATAATAATTACATACGAATAAGTAAAATAAAATATAATAAAATAATATATATAATAATATAATATATGACCAGATTTTAGCTATTATTATACACGCTGATGGCCTGTGGCAGGAAAGATTTCCTATATTTGTCCCTACGACAGCGGAGCTGGAGCAGTCTGTGAGAGAAAGTGCTCCGCTGTCTGTCCACTGTGTGATGGAGAGGGTGCTGATCATTGTCCATGATGGTAAACAGTTTATTCAGCGTCCTCCTCTCCACCACAGTACCAAACGTCTCCAGCCGGACACCAAGTACAGAGCCAGCCTTCTTGATGATTTTATCAAGTCTGTTGGTGTCGCTGGCTCTGATGCTGCTACCCCAACACACAGCAGCAAAGAAGATGACACTGGCAACAACAGACTGGTAGAACTCAACTCAACTCAACTCAACTCAACTTTATTGTCATTTTCCCATATGTACACATACAAGAAAACGAGATACCGTTTGCTCAGTGTCCACAGTGTCGCAGACGTACAACAACAGATGACATTTAACAACACAACAATCCAACTATGAGTATAAAATAAAAAAACAGATTATAACAGAATAAATATGTAAAGTGTATGAAATGTAAATGTAAATGTAGAAGATCTCCAACATCTTGCTGCACACGTTGAAGGATCTCAACTTCCTCAGGAAATAGAGTCTGCTCATCCCCTTCTTCTGTGTTAGATTTCCAGTCCAGTCTGTTGTCAATCACCACTCCCAGGTATTTATAGTCCTCCACCTCCTCCACCACCTCCCCCCTGATCAGTACTGGCTGTGAAGGCATCCTCTTCCTCCTGACGTCAATCACCATCTCTCTGGTCTTGTTGACATTCAGCCTCAGGTGATTCTGCTCGGACCACTCTACAAAGTTGTCCACCAGCGTCCTGTACTCACCCTCTTCTCCCTCCCTTATACACCCAACAACAGCTGAGTCATCAGAAAACTTCTGCAGATGGCATGACTCAGAGTTGTATTGAAAGTCAGTGGTGTATAAGGTGAAGAGGAAGGGAGAAAGCACAGTCCCCTGTGGAGCTCCTACATCACTGACCACCACATCAGACAGGACACTGCCCAGACGGACAAACTGTGGCCTGCCTGTCAAGTAGTCAGTAATCCAGGAGATCACTGTGTCGTCAACACCCATCACCTGCAGCTTCTCACCCAGTAGCAGAGGTTGGATGGTGTTGAAAGCACTGGAAAAATCAAAGAAAGTGATCCTAACAGTGCCTTCTCCACCATCCAAATGCATATGGGTTCGCTGCAACAGGTAGATGACAGCATCATCGACACCTAAATGGGGCTGATAGGCAAACTGCAAAGGGTCCAGAAACATCCTCACCCGCGGCTTCAGCTGGGCTAAGACCAGTCTCTCCAGGACCTTCATCACGTGAGATGTGAGGGCGACTGGTCTGTAGTCTGCCAGGTCAGATGGCCTCGACTTCTTGGGGACTGGAACCAAGCAGGATGTCTTCCACAGCAGCGGGACTTTCTGCTGACTCAGGCTCAGGTTGTACAGATGTCCCAGTACAGGAGACAGCTGGTTGGTGCAGGTCTTCAGGATCCTGGGTGTGATGCCATCAGTGTTGAGGAGAAATCGCTGAAGTCAAAGGTCAATGGTGAGGTCAGGAGGGAAGAAAGTGTTCAGGAGCCTCTGATGTCTTATGCTGTATTATTTATTGACTCTTGGCCAAGAGAGAATTAGAGACACAATCAGAATACACCTGAAGTGCTTGAAATCGGTCTCGCATTCTGACAAACTCGTGATGGTGGAAATACTTTAAACCCAAAAGATCACACCCAAACCCTACACGCCCCAGGTTTAGTCAAAGATAATGTCTTTGACCCTCAGAGGTGTTATTACCAGCCCATTCCAGTCTGGGGACACAGATGTCCGCTTACGCAGATTGGAACAGCAACAGCAAACTATCTATTATGACTAGGAAGGCAGCAACAGTCCTTCCTTCGACCCTTGCCACACATATTGTTTAGATATGATGGCGCCCAGTCAAAGACAAACAATTAATACTGCCGAGAAGGATAGAAAAATCCATAACAATCAGGGCCTGCAGCCTTTCGCTGGTGTAGTCTTTCCAGCTGCCTCTTAACCTGGCCTGTAGTCACCGTTGGGCAGGGGTTGCTGCAGATGTCTTCAGTAGAGGAGGTGGGAGATGAGGAGGAGGAGGAGGAGGAGGAGGAGCAGGTGGAAAGGTGCTGTACAGGAGAAGGCCGGCTGGGTTGAGCCATTTGGGACAGTGTGGGTGTGTGGAGGGGTGGGAATGTTTCAACCTGTTGAAAAACTGGTTGAATTGGTTTGCTCTATCCAGGCTCCCTGCTGTCAGCCGGTCTCTTCCTGTCATCCCTGTGATGTGCTTCATCCCCGTCCACACATCCCTCACACTGTTCTGTTGGAGTTTGGCCTCCAGCTTCTTCCTGTAGTTGTCCTTGCATGTCCTCAGTCTTTGTCTGAGTTCATGCTGCACTCTTCTCTGCTCCTCTTTATCTGCAGACCTAAAAGCCCTCTTCTTCTTGTTCAGAAGTGCTTTCAGGTCGCTGGTAATCCATGGCTTGTTGTTGGGGAAGCAGCCGAGGGGGGGGCTGTGACGTCATATGCATCCATGGCATTAGCATACAGGAGATCCAGCGTTTTATTGTCTCTGGTGGGGCAGTCAATATATTGGTGGAAGTTAGTGTTGAATGAGACATGACATGATTAAAATCTCCTGTAATAACCATGAATGCATCTGGGTGTTCAGTCTGTAGTTTGGCAGCGGCGGAGCTGATGATGTCACAGGCTACCGCTGCATCAGCTGACGGAGGGATGTAAAACAGCGATCACGATGGTGGACGTGAACTCTCTCGGTAAATAATACGGGCGCATTCCCACAGCTAACAGTTCAATGTCCGGGGAACAGAGACGTTCCTTCAGGTTGACATGTCCAGGATTGCACCACCTCTCACTCACAAAAAGTGCAATCCCACCTCCCTTCTTCTTCCGGCTTGAGGAACAGTCTCTGTCTCCACGTACCAAGCTGTAACCAGGCAACCCATGGACGTGCGAGTGCAGCCAAGTTTCAGTAAAACAAAAAATGCTACACTCGCGGTACTCCCTCTGGGTCTTCACCAGTGCTGACAGTTTATCCATCTTATTCCCAAGAGACCTCACGTTTCCCATTATGATCGCTGGTACCGCTGGTTTATGTCTTTTTCTTCTCTCCCTCCGTTTGGTACCAGACCTGCTACCCCGGCGTCTCCTCCGTAACTCCTGCGGGATTACAGGTCTGTCTCCGGGCAGCACCACGGATTTACTCAGCGCCATCAGCTTGAGCTTAAAGGGGTCTGAATACTTTCCGTACCCATTGTATGTTGGTTTCTTCTGGTTAGTTTCTTTTTTCTGCGCCATTTTCTCCATGGAATATGCAGCCAAACTATGGGTAAATGCTTACTGCTAATCTTCAATCACAGGGTTGAATAAAGTTAAGCAACAGTTTTGCTCTCTTTTTTGTAGAAAATATGTACCGTATTTTCCGGATTATAAGCCGCTACTTTGAACCAACTATGAATTTTTATTCAGCCCACAGGGGGTATTATAATATTATTACACCCTCACCCCCTCAAAATATAAAACCCACGAAGAAATTCCTATGATGCAGCTTTTAAGTTGAATGCTATCAATCTGGCTATCCATGAAAGAAGCGGAGCAGCTGCACGTAATCTTGCCGTTAATGAATCTATGGTGAGATATGTAATGAAGATTAACTGAGGCTGTTCAACTTTGACACTGAAGAGGACGACTTCAGTGGCTTCAGTGCGCAGAAGAAATGAAGTGACAGTGGTATGGTGTTCATTAGTTTTAAATGCTCAGGAGGAAGATAAATAGTGACTTGTGGCTTCAGTGCATGGGAAAATGAAGCCACTTTAATAGTTGCGCAGTTGCGCTTTAACAGTGTGCGGGAGAAAAAGGTGACAGTGATTTGGTGTTTAATGGTTTCGTACGCAGGAGGAAGAAAAATAAAGTAACTTAGTTTTAGTGCACAGGAAGAAGATGAATAAAACCATCAATGATTTTTCTGTTTTGTTTATCAGCACTTTTATTGCTGCGTTTATTGCGGCACTGTTCGGAAACAATCAGTTCAGGTATATGAATAAACACTTATGGTACAAAATCTTTCTGTCTAAATAACTTATTTCTCAGCCTGGATTTCTGTGGCTTATAGTTTGGTCCGGCTTATATGTGACAAAATATATATATTATATTTCATTAAAACTTTAGTGGGTGCTGCTTAT
Organism: Pampus argenteus; assembly: GCA_036937835.1. Classification (NCBI taxonomy): domain Eukaryota; kingdom Metazoa; phylum Chordata; class Actinopteri; order Scombriformes; family Stromateidae; genus Pampus; species Pampus argenteus. The sequence continues at coordinate 2,473,481 of CM072866.1, forward strand.
ATTTAGGTGCGCTCTATAGTCTGGAAAATACGGTAGTAGTAGTAGTAAGTAGTAAGTATGTACTAAGCACTTCTGTTTTTTGTCATACTTTTTCATATTTTGCTCTCAGAATCATAAAAACCTTTGTCTTACACAGGCAGTATTATCTATGAGTTTCAAGCTTAAAAATAATATAGATCTGCAAATTATGCTGTTTCATTTTCAAGACAAGGTATTGTAGTTGTGATAAAATTAAAATAAGGTTCATAAAGTTATAATAGGATTCCTTAAGTACTTCATCATTCATTGTAACCTATTCTTATCATCTATTGTAATTCATTATTATTCATTGTGAGTGTACAATATGTGTGTGTTGATTTGTTCTGTACATGTGACATCATTGCACGTCTGTCCGTCCTGGGAGAGGGATCCCTCCTCTGTGGCTCTTCCTGAGGTTTCTTCCACCTTTTTCCCTGTTAAAAGGTTTTTTGGTGGGCAAGTTTTTCCTCACTCGAATCGAGGGTCTAAGGACAGAGGGTGTCACTCCCTGTACAGATTGTAAAGCCCTCTGAGACAAATGTATTTTGTGATTTTGGGCTATATAAATAAAATTTGATTTGATTTGATTTGATTAAGTTGGAGTTAGTGTGCAGTTTCTTTCATAGCCTGAGGTAATTCAGCAGTAGACTTAAAGGAAAATTCTGGTTAATTTGAACCTGATGTATTTCCATTAAAAGTGGCCATTGTGGCTTTATGTGTCATGCTAACTTTTCTTTCTAGCTCTCGAGATTTGGGCAATTCACAAAAAGGGGTTCTGCTTTCACCATGGTTAAGCTTTAAGGAAACTAATAATCTAAGTCCAACTATTATCCCATGGACCATTATGAGGACAATCATGAATCATTTCACTTTAGCAAAAAATTGAGACAGTAAATGTTAAATCAGAGAAACTGAGAGAAACTGCTGGTGCCCCCATCAGACTTGAAAATCTAGAAGTGCCCTTGGATGAGCGTGATCACAGCTGTGTAATACTATACAAGGGGCATGTTCAACCCCAACAAAACATTGTATGCAAAACACCCTGCACAAGCGTTGCTTTTTTTAATACTGTAGGGTACAGACTGTACTGTAGGGTACAGACTCTAGGCATGTATATAAATACATGCCTACAGTCTGTACATCTTTCGGTAAATGGGTAACACCTCTGACACACACACCAAATGAAAGAAAACATACCATAAAGCCTGTTGCACACCGTTTCCAATTTAGAGGAAACATGTTATTCAACTGAAACTGTAGCAATTCAGTGCATACCGTTTTCAGTTTGAACTGCTTTTATATACATCCTCCTCGTCCTGTAGACTGTTTCACCTCTACAAAATTAAACAATAAAGAGCAAGGTCAGCAGGACCAAACATTCAGCTCCAAACAATAAATAAAAATGCGATTACAACACGTAACTGTGTGAGAAATTACAGTATGTAGGTCTCCAGGTCGTCCAGCAGTATAGTTCATGAAAACTGCAGTGTGTTTCTTGTCATTTTATCCTTGCAACTTGGAGACTTGAAGGAATTTAACCATTTTATTTATTCTACTAAGTTACTACTTCTCTACCAGTAACAGACGCTGTGTTCCACAGCCTCAAGGCCATTACACACCAACAGCAATGCGAATAAATGGACAAAATTTTGAATAATTTAGAGCTGAATTCATTCAGTGCTTAATGAAATGTACTTTGCCCACTTGATCTTGTTCTTATTATCTTTCCTTGTTTACATTTTGCAGTAGTCTCACAAGTATTCAAAAAATGTGTTTTAGATATGGATGTTAATTATGTTCATTTATTTTCCATGAATATTCTGTTTAACAGCCAGCTGTCCCCAGAGGATTTGGCCCAGGTTCCTGCCAACACCACTTCAAATATCTTAAACCGTCTGATGGTTAGTTATGACCCAAGAATAAGGCCTAACTTTCAAGGTAATACCACAAACTACACAGGTAAGTGATGACAAATATTTTCTTTTTAGAAGGAATGTTGCCACACAGGATCAAGTCAGAATGCATCCCAATTTGTATCCATCAAGAGATGGATCAGTTTAGCTTGCTGTAATCATTCCTCCTGTTAATACTTTCTGTTAAAAGATCATTTCCTAATGTACTTTAAGTGTAAAAGATGGGGAAAAAAACCAACAGTGCTCGTTCTGTGCAAAAATATGTTCCAAAGTTTACCTGAAGTTAAGGTTAGGCTTTGGCTGTGTTTAGCCCAAGCAGCACCTACCTCAGCCAATACAGGAATACCTACAACTGACTGCTAATAGATGTTGGCTCCAACTGATTTCCATTCAGATAGATAGATAGATAGATAGATAGATAGATAGATAGATAGATAGATAGATAGATAGATAGATAGATAGATAGATAGATAGATAGATAGATAGATAGATAGATAGATAGATAGATGATATGTGTAATAACTATGACAGTATTTAGTATATAGTAATAATAAAAAATAACAACAATGATAATGATAATAGTACTACTATATATAGTAGGATCCTGGAGCAGCCCAATTATCCAAATATAAAATTAAAAATAAATAAATAAATAAATATATATATATATATATGTATATATAGAACATAAAATATAAAAGTAAAGGCAAATTTACATTTCAGAAAAAGTATATACAATGAATAGAAAAACAACAACAGTATAACACCATGGTGATGTGCGAGTGTCCAGGTTGTGCAAACAACTGCATTGTGCAAAGAAAAAGTAATTGCAGTGCAAAGTATTTTTGTGTTATTGTCTGTGCGTCTGTGGTGGGGGGGTCCAGATGGGGGATGGGGGGCAGGGGCTACAGGGGTCCTCCAGAGTTCAACAGTCTCACAGCTTCTGGGAAGAAGCTGTTCCTCAGTCTGGTGGTCCTGCTCTTAATGCTCCGTAGCCTCCTGCCCGAGGGGAGAGGGGCAAACAGAGCATGTGCGGGGTGAGTGGGGTCCTTCATGATGCAGGAGGCCCTTTTCCTGCACCTGGAGGTGTAAGTGTCCGTGGTGGTGGGTAGGCTGCATCCCACAGTCCTCTGTGCAGCTTTGACCACCCTCTGCAGAGCCTTCTTCTCTGCTGCAGAGCAGCTGCCGTGCCACACGGTAGTAGCAACAGTATATAATAATAGTGATAATAATAAATAATAATAGTAATAAGTAAATATAGGAATGTGTCATATGTTTAGCCATAAGAAGATTAAAAAGTAGGTTATTTCAGTTGTGTTATTGTGGCTATCAAGCCAGGACTTAAACAGGACTCAAATGCAGAGGGTTTAGAGACATGATTTATTGGTTATAACAAAAGATCACTCCTAAGGAGGAAAAACTCTTAGGTAAAAGCAACTAACGAAAACAAATTCACTCTTTACAGAGGGGAATACTTAAAAAAGATTTAAAGATTAATGTCACCTTGCCAAACAAGCATACAGCTTCTACACAAGGGCATAGGTTTGAGTTTAACTTCGATAGGGATATTATCACTCTTTCCTCTTTCATTGGCACGTGTTTTATAGGTGCACACAAATACACACATAAAAAACCTGACTCTGTGAAATGTTTACTGAATATGCATTTGCATTCACCCCTGGAATTTTTGCAATATATATATTTTTTCTGTTGTGTGTGAGCCGGTCTGGCCCTGTAAGTAGGCCCTGTGTGTAAGGATAGTAGAGTGGGATGCCAAGGATAGGGGAGTGGAGATGCAAGCTTATGGTTATAATTATTTCTGGCAGCTGAAACAGCTGGAACATGATGCATGTGAGGGACCGAGTCAGCCGGCAATGAGGACAACAGGTAGTTTTTTCAAAAAAAGGATTTTTTTAATTAGAAAACAGATTATTGCATTAAATGAAGATTGTACAAAAGCTAACTAAATGTACACGCTTCAAATAGAAAACCAATGTACTGTCATTCAATAAAGTGTGTTATCTGAAACAGAACGTGTGATTTATTGCAACTAAATGTTAAAACCAATTTAGATTAATATTTAAATGTATAATATGTATAACAAAAATTTAACTATAGAAAAGAGTATGAGTTACTGACATTTTTATGGCTGTGTGGCCACAGCTGTGGCCATCACAATGCATCAGCTTACTGTGGACCAGTGGCATCATTAGGCCTATTTTTTTTTTTCTACAAAAATGTCAATATATCTATAATTTACCATGTCATTTCCTGAGGAAGTATTGAGATTAGGAACCAGATCCTTTTTTGGGGGATTGAGAATGTAACTTTCTGACATTTATTTATTGGAATTTATGGTGTAACTCCCTTTTATGTATCAGTATATACATTTATGGATAAAAACAAATGTGTTGGCCTTTACGAGTTTGGCAAGCTTCACCAAAACTCCAGGTATTTATTATGCTTGTCTTGTACTATATTGTATAAATTTGAATAAGATGAGAAATGGGTATATACTTTTGAAAATTAGCTGCTACAAGGCATGTTCATCCAGCACTGCAGCAGGTCATAACTGGCAGGCTGGAGTAGAAAGCAAACTTACCTTTCTCAAGTGCACAGCTATCGAAGTCTTGTATTTTGTCATCCATTTAGTCATTGAATAAAAACTAACAATACAGTAATGTAATAATACCTATTATAGTCCATATTACTGTTGTACATATTTAATTTCAACAATTATATTGCAAAACAATGATGTCTTTATGATTATTATGTCATACTTATCTACATCCTTTTAGAGCATTCACATGCAATTTCAAAGTGGAAAAGGTGCTACTTCCAATTATACAGTATTCAATCTGATCAGACAACACACTGCATATCACTGTTAGAATAGTTATGTGTCATATGACTAAGTGTTGTGTGTATGTGTGTTTCAGGTATCCCAGTTGAATCCAGGGTGAACATCTTCATTAACAGCTTTGGGTCTATCCAGGAGACCACTATGGTAACACACACACACACACACACACACACATGCAATGCATGTGCTACTGTGTAATGCTTGATGCCACTGTGGTATGTACTGTCATAATTTGGGTGATCCATACCTCACACTGGTCAAAACATAATATGGTAATATTAATATCAGTAATATTAGCATAGTAGTAATAGCACTAACCCTACAAATAGGAATAGTAGTAGCAGTAGTAGCAATAGCAGGAGTCATGGAGACAATTATTATTATGTTTCTCTCTACAGGACTACAGAGTGAATATATTTCTTCGCCAGAGATGGAATGACCCTCGCCTACGACTTCCTACTGACTATAAGAGTGAAACACTAACTATTGATCCGAAGATGTTTCAGTGTTTGTGGAAACCAGACCTTTTTTTTGCCAATGAAAAGAATGCAAACTTCCATGATGTCACACAGGACAACATTCTGCTCTTCATTTTCAGGAACGGGGATGTCTTAATTAGTATGAGGTGTGCACACATGTTTTATACTTTTTATAGCATTTTTGAAAAGTACACAGCAGTGGCAAATCATCCAGTCTTTGATTAAAGCAAGCGGGCAGCACATAATTAACAAACTATCGTACAAAGTAAGTTTAGTGAGCACATACCCACGGCTTACACTCAGAGGTAAACTGTGTACCTGTATACCTGTACCACACTAAAGGTGATATCTTAACTTCTCTCTAAAAGTCACACACTACAAAAAAGATGGATAGACTCATAAGTCTATGTGCCTTCAGTACAACAGATATGTTTCTGCTGTTATATCCATTCATCATGTCCATCATGGTTAACATATTAGGTTGAGACACAGGGGTATTTGTTTACTTCTGTATGCTTGATTTTGAGCAGACATCAGCATGTAAGCAGTGTCATTGTGAGCATGTCAGCATTTAGCTCAAAGCATCACTGTGCCAAAGTACATCCTCATAAAGCCACTTAGTGTGGCTGCACTTTTAGTTTTGTTCCCATACAGACCAGATAGCAGTGGTATTGAGAGGATTGATTTAGAATTAGAAGCATTTAGATTTTCATTGTAAATTATTTTTAGAATATAAATACGAGAAGTAACCCTTTTTTACAAAGTTTGATTTTGATTTATCTTTGGACCTTAATATTTTCCCACTGTTAGAACCCATTCAGAACAAATCGGCAGTTGTCCCATTCATTTGAATGGGTGTAGTACATTTCGGCTGCAGGACTGGGAACCGCATGGGTTCTTGACTGACAGCTGTCAGAATGTCAGACCTGCCATTAAGGAGTACAAAGACTCTGGAAGGCCATTTCTCCATTATTTGATAACATTAAAAGTGATGTTTGACTTTATTGTTGGCTTTCCAACTCATTTTAAAAAAGTCGACAGAAAAAGAGGGAGACCACAAACAAGAGAGAAAGCAATGGTCATTGAACAAGATGAATGAAGAGAAACAACAGCAGTGAGTCAGAGAAATAAATATAGTTATTATTCATTATTTTATGATTGTTTTATAGTGCTTACATTCTAAAGCACAAATAAATATGCCTACAACTCATCACAACCCTGCTGGATGGTGCCGCATTGCTGCATTTGTTGTGAATGCAGCCTTGCAAGGAGAAAGAGGATTTATTTAGAGTGATGTAGTGAAGCAATGTAACTGAAATTCACCAAAAATTGTCCTTTAGTGGATCTGTTTAGATCTTCTTTGGTTCTCCTGATGAACTTTGTGAGAATGTGTGTACATGTCTGTGTGTGTGTGAATGTGTTTGTGTGTAGGCTGTCGGTGACGCTGTCATGCCCCTTGGATCTTACACTCTTTCCCATGGACACACAGCTGTGTAAGATGCAGCTGGAGAGCTGTGAGTACATTCACACAACTAGTGGTCTTTGCACACCTGTAAACAGACAGTAGGATATAAAGCAATATCCCAACTCTAAAAAATTAGCGACCATCATCTGGCATTTCACACAGCAAATGACAACAAGCCTGCATGTAAATTTGTGTATTCACAGAAAAATCTTGTTTTTTTCTTAAAAAACAAGCAATCAACAATCTTAACAAAAAAGATTATTCATTTTAAGGCCATTCATTTTAACATGGATTTACAGACTTCAGATTACTAGAGTCCTAGAGTCCTAGACTAAATAAGGATCATAATCAGAGTTGTAAACATCTGGGTCAATATGATACTTTGAGCTGGGAAACCTGGCTGGTGTCACAGTCAAGTGAGCTTTCTTTATCAATAAAAGGGATGAGATTCATTTTAAGGATGTCAAAAGATCTAGAGACCATGGCAAGAACAAGAGGAGACAGGATCCTTAATATCCAGATCACTTTACTATACTTGATACTAAATAGTCTTTGTTTTATTAAATAGTAAAAAAGTCTCTACTTACCGTAGCCCGTCATCTGCCTGTAATGTTAGGTAGTGTCTGTTTTTGTTGCCTTGTACCTAGGGACCAACGGTGTCATTCCTTGCCACCAACAAATGGTGTAGGATCACCCTTGAGTGAATCTGGAATAACCACTCTCTCTCCTCTGAACCCTATTCCATCCTAAAATCTCAGTTCATCCTGGAATGAATAATCTGCTAAATTGTACGATATGTTGTCTGACCACGTCAGAAGGTATCATTTTTATAGCTTTGCTGGACATCTACACATGAAGGCATTGTGAAAAGCCTACAATAATGGTTGCACTTATACAGCACCTTATACAGCATTCTTTTTGCCTCATGAACAAATGGCTCAGTTTTTTGTGTTTCCTGAAAAATGTGAAAAAAGACTTATAATAGGATGACGAGATTGAGAGCTTCACCTTAAATCTCAACTCCCTCTTCACTACAATGGTCCAGTACAACGTTCACATTACTGTTGATGCTGCACTTTTCCATCTCTTTCTTCATTTTACCTTCACTCATGAACAAGACCTTGATATATTTTAAGTCTTGGGGTGTTTTCTTAACCATGGTCTCAGACTTAGAATAGCTGACAATCATCCTTACCACTTCACACTCAACTGCAAACTGTCCTAGATCTTCAGGTTCACAGTCTGATGAAGCTGACAATACTTGCTGTGCTTTGAGATCCTATTAATGAATATCATGAACACAAATGACAACAGACAACAATGGAGAAGTCGAAAGTTCACTGCAAACATGTTTGACTTCCTGTTGAGAATATTGACTTAGCTCACACATGGCAAAAAGCCAGTGTTCAAAAACAAGAAAAGTACAAAAATTAGGTGTATTATGTATTGTGTATTAAAACTAGCAAAATTATCTGCCAATGGAGCAAGAAAATTTGACTTGTCAAGATTTTCCAAAACAAGTGAAAATATCTAATCTCAATGAACTCACAAATAGAATTAGAATTAGTATATTCTAACTAATAACAAGTGCATTTTTCTCGAATCAAATTAAATACACGTGGCTTATGTTCTCAATATGTTGAAAAATATTCTTGAATTAAGTAAATGCTAGAGCCATCATATTGACATAATGATATATTTCTTGAAACCATCAAAATCATACTAGTACTAGTGTACTTTTCTTGATATTTTTCTGTTTCTAGAATATTTTTCTTAAAATATCAATGCTAATAATCAGTGATTCTGACAGTATAGAACAGGAAATTACTGTGACAATGACAATGCGTCATTCAACAATGACGCATTGTTAAATGAAATGCTTATGAGCACAACAAAACATAACACCCTATTATGAATATTATGTGTATGTACTGTAAGTACATTTTGTATTGTCAGATTACCGCTGGCTTTTAAAGGCTATAGTCTGTAGTGTACTTCTTTGCAGAAATGGGAAACAAAAAAATGAAATGGAAAAAAAAAAAGAAAAAAACAGGCCATCTGAAAAAAACTTTAAAATTGTGTAAAGCATATAAAGTATAAATAATGTGGCAACCAAACAAATGTCTTGTTGTAGAGCTGTTGGTGTTGAAAATATAGACTTAATTTTCTTTTTTTATGTTTTAGTTGGCTATACCACCAGTGATCTCGTGTTTATGTGGCAATCTGACCCAGTTCAGATGGATGAGATTGCTCTTCCTCAGTTTGACATCAAACAAGAAGACATTAAGTATGGAAACTGCACAAAGTACTACCAAGGAACAGGTTTGTACTTATTAATTATAACATTAAGCATGAATGTAGCAAATAATCAAATTACTGCTAACACTACAAAACATGCATTGCTTTGTTATGACCTATGACCGATCACAGTAAAATATGCAGTCAATAATGTGTGTTTAACAAGTAAGTGTTTAATGTAACACATTTGTCTTGTTCATAATAAAGATGCACTGATATGGAATTTCAAGGCCGATAATGATAACCAATTATTGTTTATAAATTTGCTGTGACCGATACCAATATTACAGATAATACCAACAATAAAACTGATGTTGAAAGAGCCTTCATTATTCTGAGAATTAACAAAAAATTAATTTATGTAATTTTTGTAATAAACTTTGAAAACTTGTTATAATATGTAGACCAGACTTACACATTTACAAGCATGTATAAGCCACAAAAACTATTAGAATCACTTTGCATACTGTACCATACCCAAAAATGTACTATTAGAATCACTTTGCATACTGTACCATACCCAAAAATGTACTGTACCATACCCAAAAATATTCAATTTACTATAACATATGATAAACAAAAGCATGCAGTGACAATTACCATTTACTGTGCTCTGTTAAAAGGAGTGTGATAACCTGGGTATATGTACATACATTTTTACATCACATTGAAAAGACATGCATGCACTTCAAGTTAAAGCTTGATGCACAGATAACTATCACTATGAAGTCTTCAATTACAATACTATATACAATATATGTACAGTAATGGTTTTGCTGTCTTTAAATAAACACTGAATTTGGATCTCTGGTTTTCCTCTCTACACTGAGATTACTTTGAGGTTTCCAGTCATTTTTATCTTATCTTTTGAGTAATCCCTAATTAGTCCTTGTCTGTTTCTAGGATACTATACTTGTGTTGAAGTGATTTTTACACTGAGGCGGCAGGTTGGTTTCTACTTGATGGGAGTTTATGCTCCAACTCTGTTGATTGTCGTTTTGTCCTGGTTATCCTTCTGGATCAACCCTGATGCGTCCGCTGCAAGGGTGCCACTGGGTAAGTCCTCCAAATTCACACATTTTACACACTAACATTACACAATAAAGAGACCTTCTTCATCTCAACAGTAGCAGGTAGAAAAATTAGGTTGTGCATATGTACTGAACATTTCTGTAGATGAATATTTGTAAAGTATAAAAAGCTTTGTATCAGTTTTATTTCATAGTTTGAAAATGGCATTGAAATGACAAAAATCTGGCAATAGAAAAGCTGTTCAAAAGGGGGCATTAACTAACCTGTAACATGTTTTACAAATTGCTGATGGGGAATATGACTTTTGTTTTTTGCTTTTCTCCTTGTAAAAACATGTTCATTTTCAATTAATTAATTAATTAATTACGAATCCCCCTTCCCTCCATTCTTTCTCCACACACTCGAACACATTTCCGGCACAAAATGTATTCCTTGCTTTAAGCACTGTGGCATGCTGATTTTATTTTTAGGAAAAGTCAACAATGGCTTTTCCAAAGTCTTACTGAGAGCCACATTCTGCATCCTCTGTTGGCATGTTAATGCTAATGCTGTCCGGAAGAATTTACTCAGCAATATTGCGAACATTGCCAGCAAAATAACAGGCACTAAGCAACCAATCAAACCACTTTCCCTTCGGGATAATAGTAAAGTTTTTTTTAGGGCTTGGGGTCTGTCATATAGAAAATCACCCAAGCAGTTTAGTTTAGTTTAGTTTGTTTTGTTGGCAGAATTTTATTAAAGTCAGAAATAAAATTGATAAACTGGACTCCAAACATACATATCTACTCCATAACTTACTTGAAAAGCATTTCATTTGTCCTAATGTCAGAGCAATCAACAGTCTTGAAGCAGCTGTTAGCAGGGGAATTGCCCAAATGAGATTTGTGTCAGATCCACACACACTAGTTTAATTAGATAGCATATTCCTCTTGTGGACTGGCCTTCACCTTGTTGATATATCAGAGGCTGTGTTCCTTTAAAGTCAGAGTTCAGACACCAATGTTGTACATATTTATATATATAATAATCTGTTCCATGTAAGTTGGTCAACTGAAATATGTTTACATCTGTATTTTTCTAGGTATTTTGTCAGTACTCTCTCTGTCCAGTGAGAGTATGTCCTTGGCTTCGGAGCTACCAAAAGTTTCCTACGTAAAGGCCATTGATATTTGGCTCATTGCCTGTCTACTTTTTGGGTTTTCATCCCTGGTGGAATATGCTGTGGTGCAGGTCAGTTTTTAAATTTTTTACACATACATATGCTGAGATAGAGAGTGTTAAACTAAAACTTCTGGATGACTTACCTATGAAAGTGTTACTTAACAAAATCTCATAGTCTAAATTATTACCAACATAATGGATAAAAACCAACAATAACCACTAATTTGAAAGTGTTATAACAGCTGCTTGGTGTTTCTTGGCCTTCATTCTGTTCTTGCATGTTTAATGCTTGACTTGTGTTTAGCTTTATACCTCATACTCCAAACATGTAATAAATAAACAATGTTGCATATTCACTCAGGATATTGGACCATGAAATGATGTTTTGGGATCAAATTACTTTGAGGATACAAGTTGGTTAATATCAAAACAAATCAAATCAAATTTTATTTATATAGCCCAAAATCACAAAATACATTTGTCTCAGAGGGCTTTACAATCTGTAATTTAATAACGGATGATGCACTTTAATAAGATGTTAAAATATTTCATATGCAATCACTCACTCACTCACTATTTCTTTATTGCCCCTCTTACTCCAGCACATTTCTGTTTTTACATAAAATATTTTAACCAGTGATATTGAAATCAGTAATATACAGTATTACACTTACATTTTACACAGGCAGAAGGCTGGCGCTTCTAAATGAACAAGTTTAACTTTTTAAATTAAAAAAGTTCTCAGTTTACTTTGTATTTCATATTTGTCAGTGACATTCATCAAGACCAGATACTTTAACTGTCAGTGATGTTTCATCATAGATTTGGGTAGAGACATGTCTCTACCAATATTTTCACAGATCTCGAACAATCTAACCACTTCAACTTCATGCAACGTTAAGAGTAAGAGTTGCCAGGTTTGTGTGAAAAAAATGTGCTATTATGATAAAAAGTGAAATAGCAGGATATGGGTATACTCAACCTGATAATCTGGCAACCCCTAACTTCAAGCTGTCCTATGCATTGTTGACTAGCAGCAGCCCAGCAGAGGCAGCAGCAGTGGATTCAATGAGGTGGAGAATCTGAAGCTTAGCTAACAAGTTTCATGAGGCATTCCTATGAATACAAATCTAACCCTCTCCTGGTTACAGCATCACGGTCATGGCCTTTCTCTGATCATTATAAAATAAGAGGATTCCATTCCATCGCACCAATAAAAAAGCCAAACTTTTCAGTAACCTTGTGGCTGCCTGACATGCCACCACCGCTCTGTCGACACTGATTCTCTTCCAGGTAATGTCATGATTGATTGATTTCTATAATCAAAGTAAGCAAGATGATGATAAGCTCAAACTCAAAATCAAGTGATGGGTCAGTTGTAACTTACAGCCAACCATGTCATAGTTTGTAAAGTGGCAAAGTGATTACTGCCTGGAGCACCTATAGTACGCTTTGATGCAGCAGAGTGTGAATACATGAAGACAAACCACAACCACTTTTTCTTCAACTATCTCTATCCAACCATATTATTTAAATGAGCCATGCACAGCTGTGTTGATCTGATCTTTTTTCCTTTTTTTTTTTATTCCTCAGGCAACAATCTACATACAATCATATGTGGATTATTGTACATTTACATCCCTTTTACCCCCTCCTTTTGACTCTCTATGTCTGTTTCCCTTTCTCTAGGTGATACTGAACAGTCCCAAACTGATTGAGGAGGAAAAGGCCAAAATGGCCACTAAAGAGAAAGCTTTGAAAGAGAAAGAAGGAAAGAAGCCGCCAAATACAACTAACAACACAGTGAATGGGACTGGTGGAACACCAATCCATGTAAACACTCTGCAGGTAAACACAACTCATATAAGCACTTTGGCTTCCCTGGGGGATACCAGTAAACTGTAAGAATTGACAGTATTAGATGATTATATTCAGTCAGCCTCTGTCTTTTAGCAGGTGGTTGAAACTCGCTGTAAGAAAGTTTGTACCTCCAAGTCAGATCTTCGCTCCAATGACTTCAGCATCGTGGGATCTCTACCTCGAGACTTTGAACTTTCCAACTTTGACTGTTATGGTAAACCAGTTGAAGTATCAGGGGCCCTCAAGTCCCAGAGCAAAGCCAGCAAGAAACCACCTCCACCCAAACCTGTCATACCCGCTGCTGCCAAACGCATCGATCTCTATGCAAGAGCACTCTTCCCTTTCTCCTTCCTCTTCTTCAATGTTGTCTACTGGTCAGTCTATCTGTGAGAGTGAGAGGAGAGTGACAAAGTGATATGAAATTAACTTCACTAAACTAATGACAAAGCAAATTCATATACTGAACTATATGCTGGTATGATCAATATTTCATAATTTCAGAGCTACTGTGAGACTGTTGTAGTCCCTTAGTGCAACTGTAAATTTAGTTGCCACAACTCCAAAGCCTTGCGGCTATTGGGTTGAGCCCCCTTTAAGTCCATGCATTAAGTTGGCACTGCATGTGTGTCATTCAGATACAGGACATTGTGCTTAATGTAAACTAAACCTTGCTGTGGTTATAACAATATCCCCATGCTGTGTATTATAAATGAATGCTTTTACGGAGGGTAAAATTACTGGTAAAGCTTTATGTAGAGAACTCCAAATGGCTAATACGTACTATATAATACATTATAAAACAAATGTAAGAATATACAAAGAAAATTGAATAAATCAATTAATAAATTATACACTACAAACATTTCTGTTATTATTTATGATTAAAAAAACTTGTTATAATGTGATTTGTTCACATTATAACAAGATATTTATATATTTTTCTCATGTCATAATACATACCAAGGAACTCTATTTTGACAAACTGTTCTTGTTGTACCATATCTGTTCATCTTGCTCAACATTTGTGAGCATCCAAACTTTTCATGGTAACAAGAGTAATAACGGATGTAACAGGAAATATTTCTTGTTAAAACCGAAAACAATTTATAATAATGCGGAAATGGTTATTATAATGAAAGAATGAGTAGAATGTTTTTGCAACTGTGTCAGCAATATGCTACTGTATCAAATACCATATTTAAATGCTTATATTATATATATTACTTATATAATAATTTATAATGCTATAATAATAGGTATGGCGTTATTTGGCATTCATATCCTTTTCAAGCTGCCTGCTCACATCAGCAGTGGAGGAATATTTTGCTACTTACTGTAGCCACCTGCTTTTAGCATGTTATCTGTATATAGGTGCCTAATCTGAATAATGACATGAGACAGACCTTTGCATTTACATCTTGTATTAAGTGTCCTCGATCTTAAAAAAACAACTAGATTAGCAGAGAGAATAACAGATTGGCCCAAGTGAAAGGAAACAAGTAGCTCAAGGTAGAAGGACAAGACCCAGGTAACCACCACTTCCAAAGGTGTCATCAGTCACATGTCAATACTAGGTGTAATGTGGTCTGACACTCAGTAGAGTAGCCGAGTAATTTGCATTTCAGGTAACCCCAAATTGGATTTAACATGATGCTGTTTGTAAATTGCCAGAATTTCAGAGCCTCAACAGTGGCACTGTGATTAAAGCTTAATTATAGTGCAAACTAACTTGTCTGTATTAAGTGTTGTTTGACCATGTCTGCTGGCAAAAGTGTTTCCACTTGTTCTGAATGTAAAGCAGGGTGGACAGCACCCTGTCATTGAAATTGTCGCATTTGTGTTGCCCTCAGTTGTCATAGTCAATAAGTGATTGTTGATCTTAGGCTTGGGTAAAAATATTGGTGTCTTGTCTAGCATTTGTTTTGTCTTACTATGGGAATGCATCCTGTGTGACCTTGTCAGAGTAAACACTAGGACACCTATGTCAGGAGGGATGGGACCCTCCTCCTATATATTGGGCTGACATAGCGTCAGTTATTCAAAAACCTCTTCTTGCTTCTTACAGAAGCCTGTTGATAACTGTGCTATTTGGGTGCTAAGATAATCTGTCCACAGACTTAAGTGCACAACTCGGACATAGGGCACTTTGTTCCTAATTGTATGGTTGTAAACTAGCTCATGAACAGTAGCTATAAGTAAGTAGTAATACTTTCTGACACATAAGTAGCAATACTTGTGTTAATAAAGAGAGGAATACCAAAAGGTAGTGATGCTGGCAAAAAATAGCATCATTTTTGCCTTGATGCTGACAGGGAAAACAGCTATATTACCTCCCCACCTTGTCTCATTCTCATCTAATGTTAGTGAAGATAACCATGGCTATGCCTAGGAACCCCAGTGAGTCTGAAAAAGGCCCAAAGTTTTGTCCCCGTGGCAATAACATGGGGTGGTTGGGCTTATTCCACACTCAAGATGGCATAAGCCTCTCCGCCAGACTAGCCTGTTGGTGGGGGACTTCATGTGTGAAGCAGCTGTGCCGCAGGAAGACATGGGTATGTCCAGAGTCCTGGCACCTGGGCCAAGCTGGGCGGTGGGCCTGTCTCATTCACCCCACTCCTGGACACCATTTTCCCATTGCAAGAAACAGAGAAGCGTAACACATGCTTTTCTTCTGCCAATATCATCCTGGAAGGAGATGCAGATGATGATGGGGCAGAGTCGACAGACTTAGAGCTATAGCATCCCTGCTAGCTGCAGCCCTGCAAGAGCTTGTGAGAGATGGAGTTCACCTGGTAGCAAGCCACTTTAACCTGAAGACCTCCCTCTCTTTTTTAGCTCCATCTCTCCCCACTGAGACAGAACACTCCCTGTCTAGCTTCACCAAGTGCTACAAGGCAGAAGCTCTGCCAGTGAGAGAAAAAAAAAAGAATTTCTTTATAGTTAGTTGAGGACAGACAATTCTACTGTTGTGGCCTACATTGCTTAATTTTAATATATCCTGATATGTTTTATCAGGAAATCATTATTCTCACACTTTATGCTGTTATATTTAATGTTTTGCATGCATATTTTGTCTTACTTCTCAAAATTACGCCTACATGTTTCCGTTTCATGTCTCTAGTGTCATCTTGACCTCCACATAATCCTCTGCCCTACACAGCTCTACCCTCAATTTCTCTTTCAAGCTTTTCTCCTCTAATTTACTTTCTTTCCCTTTTTTACTATACCAAAATAACTGATTTAATTCTATTCTTCATCTCCTCTTCCATTGCGACTGAGAAATATTGCAATGCAGGTTGAAGGCCAGGAGGTGAAATTACACAAACAATAAAGTAAGACTCAAACACAGCATAGAATATCATATTTCAGTATATCATATGGCCATATGTGGTAAATGTAATTTAGGTACTGCACAAATGCTGTAATAGAAACATTTGCATTTCACATTTTATTAAGTTTTCACACTTAAATGTTTGAGTGCATCTTAAACTGCACAAAACAGAGCAAATAAGACAATATGTACACACGGAATTACCTGAACATACAGAAATTCATTCTATAATGCACAACTACATGGTTTGTTCAAATTAGTAGAGAAAGCTATGTTCACTTTTCTATTCTTCTGTACTTTAACTTCCAAAAATATTAAGACATCTTAACAAGCAGTGCTCAATCCTGTTTCAGATAGCATAAAGAAGGGGTGGTTTCATTCTAGCAATAACAAAAGATATGAAGCAAATGTGAACCTTCCATAAGTCACTAAAACTGTTGGATTCAACAAACTCAGTGATTCAAGCTCTAGTTCTGTCTTTACTAAAGGCTGAGTGGCGTGAATACTGACTGAACTGTGCTGGGACACAAATTTAATGTGCCATCTTGTACAGATTGGTGGCTTTTCTTCTTGTCAGCTTACAAGAATCTAACCTGACCTGACTGCAGGTTAACACACGAGTTTGATCATATGAGCACAAGTTTTGGTAAAGGATTTATTGTCCTCTCTTCCAGATGACCACATAACGATGCGTTAGTCGAGGCGCTGGATGAGCTTCTCTTCCATCATACAGTAGAGGGCGATGTGGGACAGGTCAGAAATGAAGGCGTCGCAGGCTCGTCTGCTGACACTCTTACAGCCTCTGAGGTCCAGCAGAGTCAGGGAGGACAAGCGTTTTAGGTAGGACAGACAGCCATCTGTCAGTTGACTACAACCTGGAGAGATGTACAGAAAGACAGGAGTCAGGACATTTCTGTGGATCATCATAGTCACAAAAAAAGAGAGTGACAATCTGTTATTGTCATCACTGCCGAGATCTGCCTTTTAAAAAATAATTCATTATAATTATTCATAATTAGACTGAATAAGATATATAAATACATGTTTTTGTGCTCTCACAACATACAGTGGGTACGGAAATATTCAGACCCCTTGCCCAAGGAACTCAGAGACAGAATTGTGGCAAGGCACAGATCTGGCCAAGGTTACAAAAAAAGTCAAAAAAAAAAAAAGAGTACAGTGGCCTCTATAATCCTTAAATGGAAGTTTGGGACGACCAGAACTCTTCCTAGACCTGGCCCGTCCAGCCAAAATAAGCAATCGTGGGAGAAGAGTCTTGGTGAGAGAGGTAAAGAAGAACCCAAAGATCACTGTGGCTGAGCTCCAGAGATGCAGTAGAGAGATGGGAGAAAGTTCCACAAAGCCAACTATCACTGCAGCCCTCCACCAGACAGGGCTTTATGGCAGAGTGGCCCGACAGAAGCCTCTACTCAGTGCAAGACATATGAACCTGCATAGTTTGCCCAAAAAAAAAAAAAAAAGATGGACTCCCAGACTATAAGAAATAAGATTCTCTGGTCTGATGAGACGAAGATTGAACTTTTTGGCATTGATTATAAGCGTTATGTGTGGAGAAAACCAGGCACTGCTCATCACCTGTCCAATACAATCCCCACAGTGAAACATGGTGGTGGCAGCATCATGCTATGGGGGTGTTTTTCAGCTGCAGGGACAGGACGACTGGTTGCAATTGAAGCAAAGATGAATGCAGCCAAGTACAGAGATATCCTGGAACAAAACCTCTTCCAGAGTGCTCAGGACCTCAGACTGGGCCGAAGGTTCACCTTCCAACAAGACAATGACCCTAAGCACACAGCTAAAATAACAAAGGAGTGGCTTCAGAACAACTCTGTGACCATTCTTGACTGGCCTAGCCAGAGCCCAGAATCTGCAAGGAAGAATGGCAGAGGATCCGCAAATCCAGGTGTGAAAAACTTGTTGCATCATTCCCAAGAAGACTCATTGCCTTACTAGCTCCAAATGGTGCTTCTACTTAATACTAAGCAAAGGGTCCGTATACATATGACCATGTAATATTTCAGTTTTTCATTTTTAATACATTTGCAAAAATTTCTACATTTCTGTTTTTTTCTCTCAAGATTGGCGCTGAGTGTACATTAATGAGAAATAAAATGAACTTTTTTGATGTTGCAATAAAACAAGGAGTGAAAAATTTAAAGGAATATTTAAATTTAAAAGAATACTTTCCGTACCCACTGTATATTATGACATACTCTTCACTTTAATAATGACATTTTAGAAAATAAATGATTAAAAAAAACCAATTAGTTGACATACAGTGACATAACCATCTATGTCACTGTTAGTGGCAGCCATGCATAAAAGAATCACTGACAAAGCAAACTGGGTAGTAGACAAGCAAAAACTGTATTTTAACATGTAAATGTAATGTATTAAAAAAGGACCATCTCTTATGGGAGTGTGACTGTGCTCAAATACTGACCTGCCAGGGTGAGCTCAGTGAGGTTGTTTCGAGTGTGTGTCCCAGCTGCTGCCAGCAGGGCAATAGAGGAGTCTGTTATGTCCTTGCAGTGAGCCAGGTCCAGCCTCTCCAGCTGGGGCATGTGGCGCTGCAGCAGCCTCAGAGTGGACTCACTGACATCCAAACCAGACAGACGCAGTGTCACCATGTTCCTCAGTCTGCTACGAGATGACTCTGAACCTACAGGGTAAGACGGGAAGAAGGAAGAAGGAGAAGATGATGGATGGGTTGATCTGGAGAGGAAAGATAAAGTTATCCAAATTTTGGGCCTGGTCATTTCTGCTGTTGCTGACCAGTTGGGATGATGAGTTCTTTAATCTGGGCATCTTTAAGGCCTTCACACCAGCGCAGGTCCAGCAGTTGAAGGTAGGGCAGAGTGGGAGAGATCAGTGCTGACAGACATGACCAGGACAGACCAGTCACCCTCAACTCCCTGAGACCTACAGGCACACAGAATAAGGTGGGAAAAGACAGGAAGGGACTGGTGGATCTGTGTGTGTGTGCGTCTGTGTGTGTGTGTGTGCGCAAATGTGCATGTTGTCTACCTGGGAGCCTAGTGAGTAGACAGTTAAGCTGTCTCTTGGCCAGGGGGGTCCAGGACAGGTCCAGAGAGGCGGGCTGGCGTTTGATGATACCTGCCAGGGCCTGGTTACTTAGTGGGCTGCACCGGCTTACATCCACATGGCTCCACAGACGCTTGTCACAACTCCTGCACGGGACAGGGACACATGCTGTGTCACAACTTCACTTTGTGCGATATAAAGTTTTGCTTGTAGATAATATAAGAGTGTGACGTACCATTTGTACCAGGCCTTGCAGACAGTCATGCAGGCCAGCAGCTCAGCTCTGTTCAGGTATCTGAACACAGAAACCCACACTTCCTTCTCCCCTCCTCTCTCGTTGCCCACATCTTTAAAGGATGGCAGGGACAGTAGGGATGGAGGAGACAGGGTGGAGGACGCAGGAGGAGCAGCAGCTTCTTCCTCTGTGGAAGATGCAGACCGATCCCTAGTGCCTCTGTCGCCGTGGTTACCCCGGAGACGTGGCCTGCAACGTAGTCAACATAATATCAAATGGTGATTGGGTAATGAAGGTCAGTGTGGTAGTTAGTCACCAGTATGGTAAACAAATGAGAAGCCAGAGCTGTCATTTATGTTTCCAGAGGAATGATGACAAATTAAAGGAAACACCAACATGAAGTGTGTTAGTCAGGTATAGGGCCACCACGTGCTGCTAGAACAGCTTCAATGCGCTTTAGGCTTTGATTCTACAAGTCTCTGAACACCATTCTTCCAAAACATATTCCCTCTTTTGGTATTTTGATGGTGGTGGTGGATCTCTCATAGGTGTTCAATTGGGTTGAG
Source organism: Pampus argenteus (assembly GCA_036937835.1). Lineage (NCBI taxonomy): Eukaryota > Metazoa > Chordata > Actinopteri > Scombriformes > Stromateidae > Pampus > Pampus argenteus. Next base: position 2,493,768 of record CM072866.1, read on the forward strand.
ATGGTGACTATGAAGGCCATAGCATATGCCTCATATTCTCATACTCATCACCACTGCAATCAGGACAGATGTTTTACCATACCATAAATGATAATTCAGTACTAGTTTGTATTAATTTGCAGTGACCCTTCCCTCTAAGGGTTGTATATATCTATAGATATAGATATAATATTAATATATCAAACTGATTTTGATCGTTCATGGAGCCCTACCTCCCAGGTCCCCGTGGGGTTTGGCTGTCAGCTGTGCTGTCACTGCTCTTGAGGCGTGAAAGTTTGGACAGAGCCGTCTTTCTCTGGATGAAGCCCTGCTGACCACTTGCACCTATTGCAGCTGTCCTCGGACCCATGGCTGCTTCCAGCTTTGGAACTATGGAGCCTGAGAAGTGACAATAAACCTTTACTTTACAGTGCAGTTATGTAAAACATAGAACATACTTTACATGTTTCTGTTCAACAACATTTTTTGGAGTACACAAGACAGGTATTCCCCTGTGCTTTTCCAGCACATGCACCATTGGTGCGCTTGCTATGCATACAGACTGACAGTCATTGGCAGATGACATTTACATTACGCGGACCAACATGTACCCTCACAGCCATGCAGATGTGGAAAGCATAAATTGGCCTTTACATTTTCTTACACTTAAGACTCTTACCAGATTGTCTCTTCGCCTTGTGGGGGCGCTGTAGAGTCACAGTCAAGTAGGAGCCACTAAGCAGGTCATCATTCAGATCAGACACCAGGAGCACTGGAGGCTCTGGGTCTGAATCCCAGCGTCCTTCCTCCTCCTCTTCATCTTCCAGTGTGTCCATCTCCTCCTCTAGGTCAAACTCCTGCCCCTCACTGTCCTCATCATCATCATCATCTTCTTCATCATCTTCATCATCATCATCTTCTTCTTCTTCTTCATCATCATCAGTCCTGCGCCTCCTCCTGTGTCGACGATGGCATTCCTCTTTGTCTCCATCTTCGCTGTCATCCTCTTCATCATCATCATCATCATCATCATCATCGTCGTCATCATCATCATCTGACTCCTCGGACGAGTCTCCCCTTCGCTGCACCCTAGAGCCTCCCCTCAGCCTCACCCCTCTCCCCCGCCTTCCGCTTTCCCTCATGCCCAGCCCACGCTTCAGTTTGAGGATAGAGGAGGAGCCAGGAGTCATCAGGCCTCCTCTGCTTCCTCTGTGGGCTGAGCCTCCTCTCAGCAGTCCTCTCCTGTTGGCACCAAACCCCCTCCTGGAAGAGTGCCCCCCCCCTCGAGCTTGTAGTGACAACTTTCTTCTCCGAGAGACTGCAGAGATGGAATCAAAATGAAGTGATCACAACCACAACAGCATTATATCTGGATATCAGATACAAATTAATCAAAGTAGCATTTCTTTTTTTCTCTTATTTAGAAAAATATCCCTTTATATTCTGTGCCTAATGTGACTGATGCCATTTGACTTCTCCAAAGATTTTCATGAAGAATCAGTTTTAGAGTGAGTGTTTTTGACAGGCAGTAGGCAGTGAAAGGTGCTTTGAACCTTCATTATCATCATCGCTGGCAGAGTCGTCTTCATCACGGCTGTGTCTCTGACGTCGGTAAATCTTAGCCATGCGAGCATCCAGCAGGGAGGAAGATTTCCGCTTCTGAAGATACATTGAAATAAGGAGTGAAAAGATAGGAGGGAGAGAAAGAAGGACAATGATAAAACAGGAAAACATTGGGGAGAAAGGAATGAAGCAGAGAATGACAGATTAAGTAATAGTGGTGGGGCAGGGGGGGTATACAGAGAAAAATATACACAAGGAGGAATTCGTTAGAGACCTTGAATTAAAAGAATATTCAGAAACAAACTTGACCCACCATAATGACTTACCACTGCAAGGCCTTCACCTTTGTCTCCTCTAGACTGCTAGAGAAAGAAAAACAAAAATTTCAGTGACTTTAAGTCGTAGACTTAAAAACCTGACAGCTAAATGTCAGAAAGCCTCCTGCCAGAGATTTTTCTCAGTTATTTTGTTGATGTTGACATTATTTTCATTGTTGTCAGAGTGGAACCTTCAATGAAAAAAAAGCCATGGAAAAATACTTTCTCCATTAATTAATGAGTTTACTCCGAGTGAAGCTCCCGCTGGTACTCCTCCTCCTCCAACTCATTAGTGTAAATAAAGTTAAATAAATATTTAATATAGTTAAGAACCTGGAAACATGTAGTGCATTCTTTGTGCAGACCGGTCTCTTGTTTCCTACAGCTTCATTCCACATATTATGTTTCTATATTGTGGAAACAAACTACAAAAGACAAAAGCTGACAAGTTGGATTGTCTGTGTAGATTCTCACTCATCCAGGTCATCGTAGTCAAAGGACTTGAGTTGTATGCAACTGGACGTTTTCTTGGAGTTTGAATTTCCATTCTCAGGTTAGAACTGAAGAAGCCTTTTGGATCAAAGTTGAAACGTCTTCAAACTCCAAGAAAAAGTCCAGTTGCTACTTAACTCCTTTGACAACAAGTTGGATTAGGATAATTTATTGATACAATGAGGGGTATTGTGTGTAGAATATATGAGGAAAAACTAAATTGAGTTCATTTTGGAGAAAGGCTGTAATATAACAAAATGTGGCAAAAGTGAAGTGCTGTGAGTATTTTCCATATCTGTACTGTGTATCGCGTATGTTGCCCAGCAGCAACCAGTCTGCGGCCGGCTGGCTACAGAGAAAGTAACCATCATCATGACAACAGTAAACACCACAAGACCAGGTTGTCTTGGTCACCAACAGTCTCCTGCAACTCAGTCCACATTTTGGACTTTTTGTCCAACTAACTAATCCAACCCACCTCTTACTACCACAACTACTACTTTATATTCATGTAATAAATATACAAATATCAATTAGATGGTAATCTGCATTAGAATAAAGCAAAATAAAAAAACTGTATATTAATAATCCGCTTACTGTAATCAATTTGACCTGGACAGACGTGATAACTCTAAGGGGTTTTCACTATGTTGTATTTGGGAAAAAAAAAGAAAAATACAAACATCACATTCTCTGGCTGTATCCGAAGAAAACCCTTTAATCTCTTTTTGGTATTTAACTCTGGCTCAGCAAGGGCCAGAAATCCTTGTGTGTACACACTATCCATTATGATGAGTCATGAGAAAATCATTTAGAAAGTATGGAGAAAGGAAAACAGCCATCAGTCTGAGCGAAGAGGCATTACTCTTGTACAAATAATCATAACAGGAGTTGTGTCTCTTCTCTTGAAAAGGGTAAGATAAAAAGGGGTGGGGTGTACGCGACAGACAGGTGGATGTATACAGAGTAGGCGGCACCTCTCACCAGTCTCGAGCTGATTGGCTGAGAAGGCAGAGGGGCCGCCACCAATAGAAGTGACGCTGAGGAGGTGGAAGAGCAGGAAGGAGAAGTTAAGAAACCACAGCGGACCACCTCCCCATCCTGCTGGGAGCCCACAGGACCCCCTATTGTAGCAGAGGGCCCGGGGCCCAGCCTGAGGACCAGGGGGCCGTGGGGACAGATGTGCTGCTGGTGGCCGGCAGCCAACGATTCATCGCTGCCTGATGACTGACGCAGTTAAACGAATACAAATAAAAAGGAAATAATAAAGCAACAAAAAAAACAAAATCAAACAAAAATAATGAAACACAAACAGACAGGAGACACACAATACGCATTAGCTTTGACACACTGGAACCAAGTGTAAGTGAACACCCACATGAAGAACTGAGTGCAGGAGAGACCACGGGTGTTTCCAAAAAAACTGAGAAGACTGTCTGCAGCTGTGTATTCAATATGTGTAATATAAGAAGTAGGGATACTTTAGAGTGTGTGTTAGTGTGTACAAAAGAAGGTTACAGTATGTACCTCTGGGTCAGTGATCCCTTGAACACACTTTGGACACTCCCAACAGCTGGGCAGGTCTTTATTGACAACTCCTTCACCCTCCACCTGCAGAAACAGACCATTATATTATATTATATTATATTATATTATATATATATATATATATGCTAATAATTGTGTGTGTGTGTGTATTCATACTGTGAGGCAAGCAGGGTGGACTATCTGTGCACAGTTGGAACATTCCATCAGAGTGAGTGCAGGGTCTCCAGTTTCCTCCTGATTGGGCTCCTTGCAGATCTCACACACTGCAGACAGAGGAAGGCCCGGCTGGAGGGGATAAGTGATAAGTTTACAAATCAGACATATTTACCATATATTGTACACGATTTGGGAATGAATGAATAAATAAATAAATAATTATTTTTTCTTCCCAAATCATATATATATATATATATATATATATATATATACATATACACACACACACATGCACATATATACACTTTTTTTTTTAATATATATCTCAAACACTTACAGAAAGACACTGGCGTAGCACGCAGGTCTGCTTGAGCTTTCCAGGTCCTCCAAACTTCTTCATGTCTCTGCAGAAGTTACAGTCTCCACACTCTGCTCTCATACAGGCCTCACAGCGCTTACACCTGCACATAAGAAAACCGCATGACAGCACATGACTTTTTTTAATGAATTACTAAGGCTAAACAAGCTAATACAAATGCAAATAACTAATTTGACATCGTCTGGCTACCTGACCCTGCGCCGCCTCAGCACAGACATGGAGGAGGCTGGCTTCTGTGGTCGTGGGATGACAGGAATGGAGGCCAATTTAGGACGAGGAGGAGGTGCAGGAGGAGGAGGAGGCTGATACCACGATGGCTGGTGGAGAGGAGTAGAAAAATAATTAAAGAGTCTTCTCAGAACTTTCACTTCACTTTCCTACTCTGCACGTTGGGCTTGGAATCATTTACAAGATAAACTTCATCTGGAGACTATGGCTTCATATCAGATGTTCATGCATTGCAGTCAAAAATATTATAATATTCAAAAAGTGACAACCGTAAAAACATTTAAAAAAAACTTTCACTGACCAGTGTGTTTAAGAGTAAAGACTTTGCCCCAGGATATATTTGAATTGCCATTGCTATTATTATTTAGTTGTTTATTTCATCATTACTACTGTTTATTGTGTCCATGAGTAACAGCTCCTCACCCTCTTTGGCCATGTGATGATAGGTTTTCCTGTGTAGGACAGTTTGGGATTGTCATTGGCATGTTCCTTCAGTAGTGCCTACAGGACAGAATTTAGCACTATTACACCACCAGTTAATAAGGTATTACAATGTTTACATTTATTTTTATTTTTTTTACCTTAATATGCGTAATGAGTGCCGGGGCATTGTGTATCCCTGCTGGGACACATTTCTTGTTGGAAGGCAGAGTCTCTAGTTTGCCCAGCAGGTTCCACAGCCCCTCCAGCTCCAAGGGAGTCAAATTAACTTTAGCTAGTGGCTTATCAGGCTCTGAAGCATCTTCATCACTGGCACCCTCCTCCTTCTCATTCACCTGCTCACTGGCTGGATCTAAGGTAGAAGGCTTCTTCAGACCTGACAGAAGGAACAGAAGTCATTCACCTCCATCCATCTGCACTGAAAACCGCTGATAAAACAATTGTTTGCCTGTGCATACCAATGCCTAATGAGTGTTTCTGAAACTCTGGTGTGAAGTAAGATGTCTTGGTCACGCTGAAGACATAGCGCTCCAACACGTACCAGCACATCTCATAGTAGAAGGGGTAACGAAACTTCACTGGAACCTGCAGAGGGGATAAAATTGAAAAAACCATCACTTCTCATAGGAGTGTGTGTGTGTGTGTGTGTGTGTGTGTGTTTAAACCAACCCGTGTGCGGTCTTCTATATTACAAATGTTGAGTTGCATAGGAATGTTGAAGCTGTGAAGAAAATTTCCACCAAACACCATAGAATCCACGGGTGTGTAGACTGCATGAATCCACCCTGAGAACACCACACACATTAATATTAATTTCCTGTCACATTACTGAAATCATTTAGCATATACTGAGGGTGAGTAAGTATACCTGAGGGTATAATGAAGGTGCAGCCTTGCTTCAGTTCAATCCTCTGACAGTCAGATGCTCGGTCTCCCAGGAAAATGTCTCCCTGTTTTCCTGACCGCACCCAGTTCTCATAAAGCTCCAGGTTCTGGGGGGTGGGGGGGATCAGCCAGAACACCTGATAACACATCACTGCAATTAGAAAACACTCTTGCCGCACCCCTCTGAACAATATGACGCCATCGCACATATTGCGATGTTTAGTAAGGAGAACAGGAATTATTTAATAAACATTCTGGACTGGACATTTATTAATTATTATAATATACAGTTGTGCTCATAAATTTACATAATCTGGCAGAATTTCTTGGCCATTTTTTTCAGAATATCAATGATAACACAAAAAAAATTCTGTCACTCATGGTTAGTGCTTGAGAAACCATTTATTATCAAATTGTGTTTACTCTTTAAATCATAATGATGACAGAAACTACACAAATGATCCCGATCAAAAGTTTACATACCATTTTGGCTGATAACATGCATACAAGTTGAACCAAATGGGTTTGAATGGCTACTAAAGGTAACCATCCACACCTGTGATCTGTCTGCTTGTAAACAGTGTGTGTATAAAGGTTCAGTGAGTTTCTGGGCTCCTGACAGACCGTTGCACTGACATCTCTGGATTGTGAGTCATGGGGAAAGCAAAATAATTGCCAAAATATCTGCGGGAAAAGGTAATTGAACTGTATAAAAAAAAAAAACAGGAAAGAGATATAAGAAGATATTCAAGGAACTTGGGAATGCCAATCAGCACTGTTTAAACTCTAATTAAGAAATAGAAAATGAGAGATTCTGTTGAAACCAAAGCACGATCAGGTTGACCAACAAAAATTTCTGCCACAACGGCCAGAACAATTATTCAAGATGCTATTCAAGAAAAACCCACAGATGATTTCAGCTGAAATACTGGACTCTCTAAATAAAAGTAGTGTGGATGTTTCAATATGCATAATAAGGAGGGCTGCATGGTCAAGTAGGTCGCCAGAAGAAAGACATTAATGTCACAAATAAAAGTCATGCTTATAATATGGCAAACAGCACAGAGACATCATTTGGAGTGATGAGACCAAAACTGAACTTTACAGCCATAAACATTACATTTGGAGAGGAGTCAATAAGGCCTTTGATGAAAGGTCCATCATTCCTACTATAAAACATGGAAAAAAACACTATAGGACAATTTGCACTCATCAGCCCGGAAGCTGCGCTGGGACGTACATGGAAATCTTCCAACATGATAATGACCCAAAACGCAAAGCCAAGCCGACCTGTCATTGGCTACAGCAGCATAAAGTGAAGGTTCTGGAGTGGCCATCTCAGTCTCATTGAGCCACTCTGGGGAGATCTCAAGTGTGCAGCTCATACCAGACAGCCCAAGAATTTACAGGAACGGGAGGCCTTTTACCAAGAAGAACAGGCAGCTTCGCCAAAATAAATAGCCTCATCCACAACGACCACAAAACACTTCAAGCTGTCATTAATGTTAAAGGGGGCAATATAAAGTATTAAAAACTGGGGTATATAAATGTTTGATCAGGGTCATTTGTGTAGTTTCTGTTGTCGTTATGATTTAAAAAGAGTAAACACAGGTGTATGATAATAAATGGCTTCATCCAAGCACTAACCATGACTGAAAGAAAAGTTTTTGTGTTATCATTCATATTCTCTGAAAAATGGCCAAGAAATCATAAATTCTGCCAGTGTATGTAAACGTATTACAACTGTACATTTATTATAAACAAGAAATATGGTGCTGTAAGTACATTCTACTACGGCCCCACCTTGCTTCCTCTCAGTATGTGGTACCACACAGAGGTCCCTCCAAAGTCAATGTGAAAGTCTGTGTAGCAACCCTCCACACTCATCAGACAGTATCTGCACACACAAGAACAGCAGCGATCAAATCAAATGGAATTTTATTTGTATAGCCCAAAGTTACAAAATACATTTGTCTCAAAGGGCTTTACAATACAATTCGGGTAAGGAAAAACACCAAAAAACCTTTTAACAGGGAAAAAGGTGGAAGAAACCTTAGGAAGATCCACAGAGGAGGGATCCCTCTCCCAGGACGGACAAACGTGCAATGGATGTCACATGTACAGAACAAAGCGATGTTTCCATACAAATCTAAACACAAATTATGTTTTATTTCAAACTGAATTTAAGTCATGAATGCAGCGAACAAGGGAGCTTACTTCTGTACTTTGGGATACTGCATATCCGTGATAGAGTTGGTTGAGTCTCTCTGTCTCTCTTTCAGGTGACGAGGCCACATGTTGTCCACCCAGTCTATGAGATCCACCTACACACATGTACAGGACAGATGAATACGAAAAGAAGAAATGTCTACATATACTGGTTCAAGTTACAATCACTGCCATGCACATTCTCATCCCCTTGGTGTATTGTGTTAAAGTGTGTACGTACTGTGGCAGGTCTCCTGACCAGGTTTTCCAGCTTGGTGTGGCTGAACTCCAGACTGATGACATTATAGAGCTTGTCTCTCTGAGATGGAGGAGTCTCATAGTAACGTGTCCACTGGGCCATGGACATCTCTCTCCCCTTCTGAGTGCTCACGTTTATCACGTCTATCATGCGTCTGCTTCCTGAGAGGAAAGAGGTCAAAGCTTCATCGATTCAATCAACAGTATATTAACTGCCAACTGTTGAAATAATAGATTAATTGTTCAAGTCATTAACAACTGCATAGTTCTAGCTTCTCCAATGTAAACATGAAATTGTGATGGGTATTTTTCTAAACCTCTCTATATTATAGACCAAATGTTTAATCAATTAACAAAGAAAACATTAGTAATATAAACCAATACAATGATCGTCAGTTGTCACCCTTTATTCAAGTTAAATTAAATTAAAATGTATTCATGGACCATATTTCAAAACGTGCTTTACAGAGAAATTTGACACACAGTTAAATAATTAAAACAAAAATAATCAGATATAACTGTAATCACCTGTTCCAATTCAAAATATACAGTCTACAAGCAAAACAGACCGTTTGAAGCAGTTTGTCTTGTAGATCCAGCAGAGGGCACTTTTTAAATTTAACACTCACTGACAAATGAGTAAACTAAGCTAATAAATAAAAAAATGATGAAGGACGGCAGCAAGCAAAGTCGCATTGGATGCATGATCACAACACCACAGCATTTGAGAGGTGAAACTTTCACCACCCCCAACGACTGAGTGTTAATGAGCCAATGACATCACTGGCCATGTGACTGCCTCCACAGAGGTTAAATACCTGGGTTTCTACACCAGCTAGTTGGACTAGTCCCAGCCTAGTCAAGCTAGCATGAACTGATGAAGCCCCTTGGATGAGAGGTGAAACGTCTTCAAAGACAAATAACCAAGTCCAGTTGCGTTCGATTTAATTTCCTTGAGATAACTATGACCTGGATGAATGAGAATATTCACATGCTTAAACAGTGTGTGGCAGTATTTTGAGGGCAGCACTTTAAATGGCAAAATTACCAACAAAGTCTGCCAACTTTGTAAAAGGCAGCTGAGCTACTGCACAACAATGAAGACTATCAGCTTGATTCATATTGTGATCTCTATAATGTGGTGCACATTGCAATCTCAACTCATATAGTGCAGCTGTATGACACCACACGGGACCACATAAAAGACTCTCTGACCACGGATGGATTGACAACACTGGCCATATATCCTGATGAGTCACAGCAAATTGTATCTGTGACATATCACGGTGTCTGGTTTGTATTCAAACTCATTTGAATTAATTACTTGTTAGGTCAAATTCATTCATACTTGACAAAAGTGACAGCTTTACAGTTTCTAATTCACTAAAGGAAAAAAATAAAAGATAAAGTCTGAAATCTTACCAACAAACATTTTGACGTCATTGACACTGAAATCAGGGTTGGGCATCCTGTGGAACAGCAAGAGGTTAAGAAACATTTTACAAGTCTCTTAGTTTTTTGCTTTATACATCAAATTATGCCAGCACTTATTACATCCAATATAGAATAAAGAAGAAGCAAGCTTAAAATAATAAAATGAATTCCTACTTGATTCCCAGTCCTTCAGGCTTGTCAAAGAGGATTGGGTCCCTCAGCCCGCTTCTCTGGATGAACTCGTATGTGAAATCTAAAAAAAGACACAAACATCAACATGTGACCAAGGAATGTTCCAAGGTTTCCATTCATCTCAGTTTTAGTATAATAACCATTCCATTTTTCTAATTCCTGGCTGAATCTGGAACATTGTGGTTCTGGCGCGTACGTACAGGCACACACACACACAGACACAGACACACACAGACACACACAGACACACTCAAGTAGTTTTAGTCCTCATTCAATCAATGGAAACCTGACTGACTGTGCAGCCTACCTTTTCCCTGCATGCGAATGACCCGGTCAGAGTTAAACCTCTGACTTTGGACTTTTTCCTCGAGGTCAAACATCCTCCTTCCATCAATCTCTTCATCCGAGATGCCGTCATCATGGTAACGACGCCGGGTACCTGCCCGCTGAGGAAGAAAACAGCAGGTGAATGGGTGAACATAAAATAAGACAGGGACGACAGAATAACAGCACAATCTGCAAGCCCTTAATGAAAAAAATGATCTATGGTCTAAAACTTTAACAACCCAACAGCCATCATTATAAGAACATATATAAGAACACCACAATCATTTCATCACCAGAATAAAACACTGCCTCGCCGACATCAAATCCTGGATGCAGATCAACCTCCTCAAACTAAACTGTGATAAATCAAACCTCATCACTATCGGCCCCAAATCCCTCACCAAAACCGCAGACAGTCTCCGCCTCAACAATGATACCACCACCCTGTCTCCACCCCCCCCCCCCCCCCCCCCCCAAGAGAGGTTATTGACAATAACCTCTCCTTTGAACATCACATAAACCAAATCACCAGAACTGCCTTCTTTCATCTCAAGAACATCGCCCGAATTCGCCCATCACTCACCTTCTCCACTGCTGAAACCCTGACTCACGCCTTCATCACTTCCAGAACTGACTACTGCAACAGCATCCTCTATGGCACACCATCCAATAAACTACAGTACATCCAAAACTCTGCCGCATGCCTGCTCACCCACACCCGCGATCATATCACTCATGTCCTCCAGCACAATCCATCCCGCAGCCTCCGTTCCTCTGACACCAACCTGCTTACTCCACCACTCAGGACCAAGTGCCAAACACCTCCCTCTGGAACTCTCTCCCCAAACAAATCCGCAACTGCACTGACTTGTCCACCTGCAAATCTCTGTTAAAAACACACCTTTTGCTTTGCTTTTAAAGTTTAGCCCAGTCTATTGTGTTTTCTTTTTTGTGTACCATCTTTTTTTTTTTTTACTGATTTGATGTTCTTTGTTCTATTACTACTATTACTATTATTAGTAGTAGTAGTATTATTACTATTATTATGTAGACTATTACCTCATGTATAATATGAAATGTGCTGAGTATTATTGCAATATTGCTTTCAAACACTGGAATTAAGACGACTGTGCTTCAGAAGGGGTCCCAGGTCATGACAGGTGATACAGGGATAATCCCGGGATGAGCCCCCTGTGCTCCCCGTTCTCTCCCACTGCTTCACTAATGTCTGCATTCAACCATGCAATACGATTATCTCAACTTTTTTCTGATTACACTGTTGTCTGCCCCTGTGCAATTCATCAGGAATATAAACTCACCAATAAAAATTTCACACAAATCAAGATAAAATAATGATAACTGAAAGTGTGTTCAGGAACTAAAATATATTTCATTCATAGCACCTGTACGTAGTATCAGTGTGACGGGTCTAGCCTAAATTACAATAATGTGGAATAAATAACTGAATGAAGTATTAAGACTTTGTACTGTACTGTACTTGCAACATGCAGTGCACATTTACCAGCAAACAGCTAAGAGTTTTATTTTGTAGTCTTACTCATTGATTCCGTTACCTACTACTGATCAAATATACAAACAAAAATATCATCTTAACTGTTGAAACAGGAGTTCCAGGCTAAAAATGAGAAGATACCTTAACTGTTCAGTACATGCTGTTTACGTATTTATGTTTTGTGCCCTCCAGTCAGTTTGCAGACATTAGTACACAGCTCTGTGGATGCACTGACACAATATCACTGTCACCAAAAAAAAAAAAAAAGAGGGAATGACGGTATGCCTCTTCTTTCCTCATCTCAAACTCTGACCAGTGCCTCTTCTTTTTTTCTTCACTGCTCCCTCCTCTTTTCATTGAAGAGGAAATGTGAAATTGTTTTTGTCCTTTGCCATCACACCTCTTTTTTGCTTATCCTCCCTTTGTCTCGTGTCCCCAATGCTGCTCAGACACGAACATCTCGCTCAATCCTCCATTCCTCCTAGGTCAACATCTCACATCTTACTTCCCTGCTTATTCGTCTCTCTATAGCGTGTATCACCTAAAGTTTATCCGGTCAGAGAGGTAACACCAGTTGTACTCAGAAGACAGCATGTAAATAAATTGCACACTGTATTGTTTTAGTTATACACACATGGACAGGGACTAATCTGTAGAAAGTTTTTTTTTTTTTTATTGTATTGTTATTATTCATTTATATATCTTTATTTTACACCAAACTTCGTCGTCGTTTTTGTACCTCGGCATGGTTAACGAACACGCCTATAGAGAACATATAATAAACATATAATAAACACATCTGCCTTCTTTCGATATAGACTACTATAGATTAATCGTGGCCACATTCACTTATACTTACCAGCCTTTTACTGTAGCGCGGCTTAGATGCATCCATTATTACTGGAAGACCGAGCTTTGTCCAACCAGGTTCAGGTAATTAACGAAGCTGAGAGTGAATATTAACCCATGTGAAGCTCAAGTCGGCCCGGGGCACCACATGGCTGCGGTGTGTAACGTTAGTAAACAAGCAGCAAGAAGGCGTGTATTCACATCAGCAGCTATCAAGTCAGCTACGCTAAGTTACTAACTACAAAAGCTACTGACTAACACAATTCCCTCAAATAATAGGAATTGACACGACTATGTATTTGCCTTTGCTGCATTCCAAACCAGACGTTAATCGCTCTTTTCCGATGTTTCTTTACACTCACTGACTTCGGGATTGGTGAGTTTAAATCAGACAGATATCGAAGATATCTATGGTCAAACTTGTTTAAATTGGCCAGTTACACAAGTACACTGAAAGGAAGTGATAATTTACATAAAATTATAATTTTGATAAATACTGTTTAGTCTGGGTAATGTTACTCAAGCTTTGTTCCTTGCCTCGCCATCACAAATCGTGCCCGATTGGCTTTCTTGAACTCGTAATAGTCATACTAACACAAAACATAATCCGAATACGTGTTCAATACACTGCAAGACAACATGATATAGTATTGCTGCTGTTAGTAGTAGTATAGTATAAAGTTAATGCGGTGTCTAAACAGCCGCCATTTTCCATCCCATCACAAAACATTACTATACCCCGCCCACAATATGCCTTGGACCAATCACGGACATGCTGGCGGGGCATTCATTGGGCTATAGCAGTGTCACTCACTCGAGTTGCAAATTGTGATTGGACAATAATAGCCAATAGATACATAAAAGAGCTGGCAGGTCATTAGTAACAGCACAATTCCAATACGACCGTATACCTTATTGGTTAATATATCTCAATAATTGTAATCATTGGACAAGCACGCAATCAGTAAGGAGACGTAGCCAATCACGCGTTGATACAACGTACAAACCACCGCCCCGTTTCCAAATATAACTAGGCATCGCTCATAAATAACCCGAATTACTCAGAAATAAAGCGCTCCTCAGTACTTACCACCATATTCACACAGGTTCGTCCTCTTGCAGACGCCTTCAGTAATCTGAGATGTGTGACGTCTCCTGTGTCCTGTGTTTTCACTCTCCAATGCTCGCATCGCAGGGACACGTTTTGTAGCCTTCACCTCAACGAGGAAGTGTTTCCAGATCCATACATGGAAGGGTACTTTGAACAAGCTACTGGGGATTGGCTGGAACATGTTGCGAGGCTGTTGTGATTGGTGGCGACATTTGTCTCTCAAATACGCGCAAGGCAGGTTACGGCGAGCGAGAAGGGAATGCCACAATGTGCTGCGCACAATGAAGGAAACGAAATTTAAACAATCACTCAAAAGCATAATAATTTTATTTTCGTCAATAGTTGGACAGAGCTAGAAAAAGACGTCCTTGTTTACAATAGAACAAATGACCTAATAAACTACTGCAACGCTTAAATCAAAGTTGGAAAGACAAGACGCATAATAACACTGCACTCTATCAGTAACACACAAGCTATTAAGCTATTATTATTATTATTATTATTAATACTAACTCAAATTCAAAAACATATTTACAGGTTACATGAACAACCCAGGTTATAAGTGAAAAGTCCAAGTTACACAGTTGTCATGTTAATCTTTAGAAAATGTTATTCATTTAATTTTGCCAGTACAAAATAGCTTGATTCCTAAATGGAACAAGTCTGGTATCAATTTTTTATTTATTTCCAATTTTGTGTCAAATGTTGAATGTGAGACAGTTTTTTTTAAAGGAGCACATCAAGGCATGGGCCAGTAATGGAAGTGGTAGATATTTTAGTAGGTGTTCTAGTTGTATCTTGACACATGGATTGATATGAGAAACATCTGCACAATATTTAAACACCAAAGCCTTCACCAGGTACAGTAAGATTAAAACATTAAATTATAGCAACATGATATTTTCTGTTGCTGATCTATGGATAAAGGCAATTTTAGCCCCATAAAGGCTTAATGTGGTGCATGTAAAAGATAAACTCCAATTATGCATTAGAAGTAGGCTGCTACAGGGGTGGGCCGCAGTACAACATCAGCACACACTTGTAATGTAGCTGACTGCATTTGTGGATTTAGAGCAAAAAGGAAGGAAATACCAACTAACAGTCAAACCTTGTGGTCCCTTTAAAAAAGAAGGGGGGAAGACGTATGCATATTAAAAAGTAATCTTTGTAATAACCTATAGCAGTAAAACACCCCCAAGGCAGTGTCAATATAATCAAATTAGTGCTGTGTTTATTTCCATTTCTAATCTAAAATACCTTCAGAATTGACGTATATTCTTAGATCATTCAGTATCTATTGTCAATCATTTTTAAAACAGTTCAACGTCAAAACTTCAGTGTGATTTTCTAAGGAGACTTCCTTCCTTCATTAAATTAAAAAAATGGTAAATAGCAGGTGCCTCTTCACAACATGATGTGAATTGTATCATTGGATGCAGTCGATAGCATAAGTACTGGCACAGTGGTGTTGTTTCCACATCAAAACACAAATAACTAACAATTGTACAAAAGAATAACACTAGCTGTTGCAATACTTACAATACTGACTTTCTAGATATGCATCCTGGTGGGCAATGTGGTAGTGATGCAGTCATGCTGCATTGACTTCTGTCTGAGGTCAGTACACTGTCATGTCATTCAATGCCTAATAACCACTGAAATTTATTATGCATTATACATTTGCAATTATGTCTTGAATGTGACAACTGGTTTCAACCTGTCTGATTTTTTTGTATACAGTAGGAC
Source organism: Pampus argenteus (assembly GCA_036937835.1). Classification (NCBI taxonomy): domain Eukaryota; kingdom Metazoa; phylum Chordata; class Actinopteri; order Scombriformes; family Stromateidae; genus Pampus; species Pampus argenteus. Next base: position 2,509,394 of record CM072866.1, read on the forward strand.
AGAGTTGGAGAATGCAACCGCAGATGATATTATGCCAGTTAAAATGCTATTATGTATTTCAAGAAAAGGTGATTTTGATTCAGGGCTGTAGTGGTAATGTGAAGCTTGGGTAAATCCTACCATACCTCAGCCTGATGAATAGATGGATAAATCTTTATATGGTCCTTAATATAGATCAATGTTTGGAATGCAACAAAACAGCAACACTGGTTTATGGGGAATTAATTTGTTCAAACTTAAAGCCAAATCATGACAAAAACAGTTTGACTTATGGATCAAGCAGCATTTTGTGTCTCATACTAAACTATCTGAAATGATCTATCAACTTTAAATCTGTGTTTGCAACAGTTACTGAAGTCAACAACCTTTTAACAGCTACAGAAAACATCCTGTTAAACAACACTTTCATCACTCAATTTGCAAAAACCTGAAAGAGAGCTTAAGAGGGTTTGCTAGCTACCTACTTTGTGGTCTTTTCTTCCGACATTATTATTCAATGCTGCACACATCAGTTAATATAATACATAATCCTCTGAACTGTGATTCATTCGTCTGTCACATGAAAGGGGCTCCAGTCTTCCTGCCTTCAGCATGGGGGCTTCATGTTTTAACATTTGCATAGCACGGTGGGTAGAGGTATGAAATAAATGAGTGTTCCTGAAGCTACATCAGAATCTGTAGGAAGGAATCTGCCTGCCTGTGTAAACACTATTTCTGAATTTGAGAGGTGCGTAAACAGTGATTATGTGCCTTTAGTCTGCCTCCACTGCAGCCCAGCTTCTAATGGATTTAGATCTAGAAAAAGGATTGAAACTGAATTATTTAAATTTAAAAATCAGACAGTTGTCTTAACCAATTAAGAAATAACAGATAATTAATTCATGCCGATACTTGCAGCTTCTATTTCTATTTTGAATGAAGTGAGATGACAGTGAACTGAGCCTGAGCTATATTTTGTGACTATCTGAGAAAAGTTCTGCTCTGCCTCATCCTGTAATGGGTGGATTCGGCTAATGTGTGGCCTCATTCAGGGTCCTTATTTGAAGAAGCTGTAGACGAATGAACCGAGGATAAGGGCCAAAATCACACAGCAGCAGAAGATCATCATTTGTTTCTTTAGAACAGGAGAGAGAAGGATAGAGACAGAAGGAAAATGGATATTAAATGATCATTTTGTACGAATAAGGTACTGTATGTTGTTATGGCACAAAGAGGCCTAAAACATTTAAAAGCTCATACTTTGACCTTTGACTTTGCACCAGATTAGTGTGTGATGTTGCTTTTTTTTAGTTTCACCACAACTCAAGACTTGTTGTCTTCAATCAAATAACTGAGTCAGGACTGAAGATAAACATTGAACTGACTCCTCAGACCAAGCTTGAGCAAAGATTTACCCAGAGCCCAACCAACATTCTTTTTTCTCTGATAAAGGTGATAAAGTTGATTTTGTTTGGTCTATAGTGTGTAAAGGGCTGGTTTTCTATAGGACTGAGATATCTAGTACTGACAGTACTGGTATATTGGTAATAAAAAATATTACATTTTAATTTGGCTTCCTGCACATACCTATTAATCTCAAGTATCATGGGTGATTGCAACTCCTCACTTGATCATGTGTTTGTGACTGACATTGTTAGGTTTGGTTAGGCATAACCATAACCTATACACTATTATACTATACTATATATAGAAATGTGAATGGTATGTCTTTAAAAGCATTCTAACAGGTTATTATATGTATGCCACTGTTGAGCCAATCCAAACTTACCCTGCGTGCCTCCTGCTGGAATTTTGCTGCTTTTTTGGTGTCTGCCACTGCTCTCTCTACAAAGCCCACCGACTGGTCCATGTTGCTTTCAATCCTGTCAATCATGCCACCCTGAAGAGCAGGACAAAATGGAATAATGAAACAGAAGAGTAGAATTTCAGCTAAGGACAAAATTCCGTGAAAAATAACAAGTGGCAGACATGTGTTTGACATATATTGCTATAACTGTTGAATGTTATAGCAATATATGTGTTTGACATATATTGCTATAACATTCAACAGTTTACTGTTTACCTTCGTTTACTAAGTAAATCTGATATCATAATATCACATATCATATCACATAAGTGACCGTAAAGACCTATCAATAGCTAAAAATTAAACACCACTCTTTCTTGTTTATCACTGTATAACTAGTATAGGATTCCCAACTTTATTTGAATAAACAGAGAACATAGTGCATAAGGTCTCCTCTGTAGACCTTAGTTGCATCTCTCTATTGTCACTGTCTAATAATGGCATAAGTATGTCTCCCAAAAAAAGAGGTACAAGCAAAATTGCATTCACAATTAATCCAACATACATTCCAACATCTCCTTGAATCAAAATTAGAATGCTGTATAATGTCATTTTACTGTAGGGAGAGATGTCTTCCCAAATCATACATTTGTTTAAATTCTCATCGGTTTGTCACGTGTATGTGTTTGTGTGTGTGTGTGTGTACCTGGTTCTCAACCAGCATTGCAATATCAACAAACATGTCGTGGAGCTCTTTAATGCTGCTCTCCAACCTCATGATATCTTTGTGACGTGCCTCAATCTCATTCAAGGCCTGCTGGTTGATCTTTGAGTCCATAATCTGGAGAGCAGGTGAAAATAAGGAAGGGAACAGATGAAAGGCAGACAATACATGGTTTATAGAATAAGAATCAGGTTAAAATGCCTCAACTGAATCTGTGACACAGTCCTAACAAATGCGTTACTATAATGGTATTTTATTGCAATGCCAGTACTTGGTGCTAGTCTGAATTGCATTATTTTGTAGAGGTGTTGTTTTTATTGCATCCAACATGTGCACATATATATACAGATTCACACAGTCTTACCCCAGCAGTGAAGACTGCTGAGTTGCCTCCCTCCAGCATCGACTCCAGCTCGTCATCCGTTGTTGCTTTCCCCGCTACAATCATCAGAAAACACAGTCATACAGGTGTATCTGTTTCCAGCTGACAAGCTGGGTCAAATACAGCATGTAGAGACAGACTGACAAAGAAACAATGTCTGTCCCCTGTCTTCTGAAAAGTAGAGATAATGCTGCCATGTTCCAAACACAGCAGTTTTTTTGTTGTTGTTTTTTTACAAAACATCACAATGAAAACTCAACAGGGTATCCTGTTAGTCTGAGGTAACCTATGTTCTCAAGACCCACCAGACTGCCCATCATGTTCAAAATGGTACTAATACATACCATCTCTGACATACTCAAATGTATTATTAGTAACTATTTGACTGTGAGTCATATAGTATGTTCATGTGATGTAAAAAGTGCTCAGTTAAGCCTCAAATGGCTGATAACCAGTACTCGAGTTGAGGGGGGATTGGGGGGATGGCATCCCCCCTGCGGGGAAAAATGATCAAAATCATCCCTCTTCTAAAATGGTCATTACTCTGCATGACTAGACATCAGAAAAATAGGTCCGACTGACCATAACAAATTTAAGTTCAAATACACTCCTTTCATCTCTATTTATATCATATCATAAGTTCCTACAACTCACTGATTTCTAGCTGTCGGGCGATCCGTCCTTTGCTCTTATCTCTGAAGTCAACTTGAGCCTCGTTGTATTTTGTCATGACCTCTACAAACTTCTTAGCCAGGATAGCATGCTGGGGAAGATAAAAAGGTAGATGCTCTGTTAACTAAGGATAATATTGTGTTTTGGCATTTTAAACCATTAAAAAAATAATTGAGTATTCTCTTCAAATGTTTATTTATCATTTTTTAAATTTATTCAAGGTGTAAACACATCTGCAACAGCATTTAAACCAACACTAAAACTCTTCAATCACAATTAATCAAAAAATGTACTTATGTGTAAGCAAGCAATGCTGTTCAGAACTTCATAATATCAGCTGTCCATGGTGCTGAAAAGCCACTGTGCGCTATGCTCAGTTTCTCATACTGTCCATAGTCCATCTATTACTATTAGAATAGAAATCCAGTTTCACAGTAAATTAAGTTTTCTCCAGTTGTTTCCCCTATTCTAGAATTCTGCCTTTGTATTTTCTCTGGTTTGTGTTAGAATTTGAAGATACACTGAAAACTACATTTTACTCACATATATTAAGTTAAATCAACAGAAAAATTGTAGTTTTACGAACTCCAATGAATGTGTAGCTCCAGTTCCATAAAAATGAAGTCAACTTCATTTACTTTGTTTGTATTTTCTGACCTGTGACTTGCGTATTCTGAGGTCAGCTGAAGCTCTGTCATCTGTGTTTGACTCAAGCTGCCGCTCAATACCTAGCATAGACACACACACACACACACACACACACACACACACACACACATACACACACACACACACACACACACACACACACACAGACAAAAGACAGAGAACAATATCTGTGATTCTGTTGTTAAGTTGAAACTGTGAAGAAAACTAGTGGCCACAGATATTCCAAATGCGCTATCTTCAAATGTGTCTATTTCAGAAACATTATAACATGAGAAATAAACACCTTTTAATCCCTCCATTGTTTATACCCATTGTTTATATCATGTTTTTATTATTAACTTTCTGTTACATGTAAAAAATTTAATAAAAAAGAGAAAAGTCTTATTTAAACATTGTGCTATAATCTTCTGGGTAAAATTCTTGAAAAATTCAGAATAAATCATTGGTTCATCTGGATTTGTATACTTCCATCTATTTATTTTTACTTTGCTGATGCGGTTAATGTGAGTCCAAAAAGTAAGTAAAAAGAGCAAACACTGACTCTTGAGTTTGTTTCTGGCATTGTTTGCTGACTTCTTGATCTCATTGGTGAGGGTTTCAAGGTCATCTTGTGTTTCTAAAAGAGAGAATGAAAACGGAGATAGATTTCAAACAGCAGAAATCATTGAAAGTAACAGGTAGTAGGCTGGTCCAGGTATTTCTCACATTGTGGGGATGTAAATCTATGGAGACTTGCCTCCCTTATGCAAACAAAACAGCAAATCCTCTTAAAGGTGCAATATGTAGGATTTGCCCGAATTTTTGTTCATTCAAATAATTAACTAGAATGATCAACAGAATGTGAAGAAATAACAGTTTTGATGTTATGTCAAAGACAGCTATGTATTGTGTCGCAGAGGTGATGAGTTTTCACTGTAGGACTGTAAATATGTTACTTTTTTCAGATGTAACATTTTTTTTCAGACAAGAAATTAACAAGTTCAATTCCCAATATGTGTTTAGTTTATCTAAATAATGCCTATTTGGAAAGTTGTGCCAATGTTGTTGCTGCTGGATCCTCTGGCCGGGTTGTAGGCTCTTCATCTCAACTGATCTGCAGCTCTTTGGTAATTTGCCGCTGACTCTAATGTTGGTCAAATCTTACATGTTGTAGTAAGATTAGTAGTAAACTGTGGATAAGGTAAGTTTAGGGCTATGTTAAGGTTAGGGTTAGGGTTAGGGTAAAGGTTAGGGTTAGGCATGTGGTGGTTATGATTAAGGTTAAGGTTAAGTCTCCAGGAAATGTCCCCTGAAGAGATGGATGCCCAACGTATGTGTGTGTAATTACTCTGTTCAGATGTTGGGGCGGACAAGATGGTGGAGTAGAGTTTTTTGATTTCTGTGACACTCTCATCAATCTTGTCAATGCTGATACGGATATCCTCAATCTGAAAGACACACACACACACATACATACACAGATCAGTGAGCAAGGCATAAATCCTCTTTCTCTGGTTGTAATGTGAGAAAAAAGAATACCTGGGCAAAGAAATCATCCATAAAAGCCTCGCTCTCCACAGGAATCTCAATGTCATCGCCTCCACCATCACTCTTCTGTTACACATACAAAACATTAACAAGGTCAAGACTGAACTTGAGGGTGGACTGATCAAGCCTCCACACCAGAAACAAACTCCAAAATAGACATTTTCAAAGGGCTCTGAGTCTACATTATACTTACAGTCTACAGTATTTATGCAGTTTACAGCCCATTCAAAAAGATCTATGCATTAAAGAAAAGCTACATATGTCTAGTTTTTTGTGACAGTGGCATAATTCATGTGTCAGAGAGAAATATTGCACTCTTTCTACTCTAATACAATTATTTAACAGTTTTAGTGAAATATTGAATTATTTGAACATAGTTAATGTTTAAATGATCCAATATTTCACCAAAAATCAAACATTAGAGGAAAAAGTCCAAAAACTGAAAACAGATTTATGTATCATATCATTCGTTTTAAATACGGTGCTTTGTTGAAATATGCAAAAGCATAATTATATAAATGGCAAATGAAAGTCGGCTAGCGAACATTTATTTTTTATTTGGTTAAAAGTTATCTATAATTGAGGCTCCACAGACAGAGGAGCCTTCTGCTGGTGAATGGTTGTTCATGACGGTGCGCTAGCAACAGGTGCTACACAAGGTAGAGGCAAATATGAGTAGCCTACCTCCTTCAGCTGCGCCAGTCGGTCCTTCATCCTGACAAATGTAGTATTCCAAATAAATGAAATAAATGAGCAAAAGAAAAATAAAAGCTCACACGTCTCAGACAACAGTGATCTAGCCTATAACAGCTATTAAAATGGCTTCCAAATTAGCCCAGAGGAAAAAGATTATCTCCTTCAATTAATCCAGGAGATGAGGCCGGAGAATTCAAGTCAACCTCAGAGAGAAAGCCGCCGGCATGGAGCTCAGTTCAAACAATGAATGCATCAAAATGTACATGAATATAAGGTGTCGGTTGTGTGTTGCGTGTCCCTGTCCAAGGCAATATTTATGGTCAACCGAACCCGAGGTCCCACTAAGCCTCTAAGAACGGATTAGGACAGTTCGGGATAAACCCCCCCCCCCCCCCTCCACCCCCGGACGACCGCCGTGAACATTGTGTGTAGCCTTTAGGTATGAGCTCATATTGTTTCTATATATTACTATTTATTGGAATTTGAATTTATACAAACGGGGATTCGATATGGAAAGTAACGAACGTGTGTTAATTATATGCATTCTAACATTTCCAGTATGCTAAATAATTCAAAATGTTATAATAATTATAATTACACAATATAATTAAATTTACTATGTTGTGCAATGTAAATAGAGTCAGAGTTTCACAATCATTCAATCAGATGTAGGCTCATTATCTAATTATTATTATTTAAGCAGGCTGAATCAAGTTTCATGTAAAAAGGCTGAAAATTACTAATGGAATAAAAACCGTCATTTATTTATGATTATGATTTAAAATAAGTTTTTCCTTAAAAATTCAAATTGTAATTTAGCATGTTCAGCTCTTCCCAGATACCCAACACCTTATCATGCATGAACAGAAGATACAGGCACATGTTTTTCACATCAATAGCAAAATACTAATAACATGTAAGCCTACACCAAGTCTATGTGTTCATGCCTAAATCCAACACTGGGACTGGTGCTTTTCAATGATGTTTCACTGTTTAGGCCATTTACAGTATGAAGAGCAGGACTGGTGCTGGTGGCAGGACAACCCCCACTACAGAGCAGTTCAGGAGTACAGAAAAGGGGAAAAATAGAAAAGAAAATAGTCCTTCCACTTCCATGTGTGGCTGGTGGTCTCAAACACTGCTCCTTGTGCAACTTTTTCCCACTTTCTGCCATCTAATCAATCTACTAGGAATTAAACAGCTGTAAACAGCCACATTTGTCACATCCACTCCTCTGCTGCCAGTTATTTTCCACTCTCCACCCCTCTGCTCCACTCTCCCTGCCGGCCACACCCACCTCATCAGCCAACTCTGTTCACCTGTGCGCTCTTCAGTTGCAGCCTGTATTTTAGCCTCTCTGGTTCACAGACTCTTTGCCAGATTGTTCTTTGTGCTCATGCAAGACTTTCCAGCGTTCACCTTTTGCCTGATCTCCTGGTTCCGACCCTGCCTGCTCCTGACCTACCCGCCTTGTCCCTGCCTTGGTAAAGACTTATGCCTCGTCATTACCAATTCATCTGGTCTAGTTGGTGCTGCTTTTGGCTCCAAACCTCACTTGTTACAACATTACTACTTCAAGGCTTAAAGCTACTTTGAACTGCAGCAACTGGAGCCCAGTGTTCTACTGAAAGTCAAGAAAAGGTTCACATCTGAACTCCATCCTCTTTTTTGTTTTTTTCATGGGCTGCTCGGCAATCCCAGACTGCTCTTATTTCTTCTGCAGGCAGGTTTAACCCTTCCAGTGCTCTTCCCAATGTAAATGGTGCAACACTGTTGTAGGGCTGAAAGCAGTGGGTAGCTCATTTACAAACACGAATGCTGTACTCCCATTTTTACTCTGTAAATATATAGTACTTAATCAGTAAATACAGAGTTACAACAAGGGGTAGGCCAAATTATTAAATGTATTCTGCAAATACACAGAACCAACAAGGTATGTGCCGTTTTCCCCATATTTAACTGTATAATTAGAGTTAAAAACAAAGTATAACACTGTCGGGCACTACTACATGTCTCATGCTACTCTACAATGATTTACAAAACTAATGAAATCAAAATCACTCACGAGGTAAATCAAAAGGCTATACAACATCTTTATACTATGAAACAAAAATTAAACTATCAAAAGACACTCTAAACAGAGGGGGGAAAAAAATCAAAAGGCTATAAACAATTATCTCACTGATCAGGCAAAAGTGTACAAAAGGCAAAACTAGAAAGTATCAACAGAAAATCTCTAATTCGAGGCAGGACAAGAACTTACAACAGAACTCACTTTAACTATGGCTATGAAAGTAACAACAGAAAATCTCCCTCTTGAGGCATGACAAAAAACAACCACACAGAACACACTGTGGCTATGAAGAAGAAACGGCTTGGGTGATCGATCAGTAGATGGAACACTTTGGCATGGGACAAACCGGAACACAGAATTTATATAAAAACATTGATTGGTTAATGGGGAACAGGTGGAGACAATCAGGGATCATGGAAACAGGTGACACACATGGGAAGGACAAGTGACCTGAAACAAGAGGAAAGGTGAATTTCAAAATAAAACAGGAAGACATGACACATAAAATACAAGAACAATGACAATAAGACCTCATTTTTCACATACTGTTGCTGCACCCTGACCTGACCAACTACAGCAGGGGTATTCAAGTAAAAATTGAGGAGGTCCAGTTAAAATAAATATCCTCAAGCTGAGGTCCGGAACATCATATTTGTATTTGAGAGAAAATGAACAGACGAAGGGGGAAAAAACAAAATACGGGTTAAAATAATTTCAAAGAAATTTCTTGACATTGAAACACTGGCTTACACAATGTGGCTGCAGTTTAAATAAAAATGACTAAATTATGTATTCAAAAACATAGAAAGTGCTTAAGAAAAAAAAATAGCAGCTTCAGTTTCCTTTTGACTGAACAATGTTAATATTCTCCTCAACAAAAAATTCACAAAACATCCTAACTGTTTCTCTTACAGATGATCTTCCTTTCCCTCCCTTCCCCAGTTTTTTTCAGTGTGAGAATTGAGCTTTAGCTGCCCTGCCAGCATTTTAAATCTAGGCTTGAACGAGGTCAATGCCATTCTCATGCACATGTGCAGATGCTCATCAGTGAGCTTGGAATGATATTTTGTTTTTATGGGGGTATGATTGTTCAAATGCTTTGTGCTTAGTCTCATAGTGACGCTTGACGTTGGTACTTTTAATAAGTGCCACTGTTTCGGAGCATATGAGACAAACTGGTTTCGTGCTCGTGGGCGGAAGAATGAACATGTACGTGTCAGTCCATTCCGCATTGAAAGCTCGATTTTCGGCATCTACTTTCCTCTTCTTCGACAGCGCCATATTGCTTACTTCTCTAGTAACGACTAACTTACGCCCTCTCTTCCAGTATCATCTCCCTGTGTTTAATCCACTTGAATCTCTTCTCGCTCAATTTCCACCTTCATTTCCTGACTGACTGTCTCGTACTCGCAGCACAACTCCTTCCAAGTAAAAATCTGACTGTGCTCGTACAGAGACTCACTCGTAGCACCTCGCTCTGAATTCAAGGTGGCGATTTCATTGGCTAGATAGAATCACATGGGTAGTATGACGATTGGTTGGTACCTTCCAATGCTTGCTCAGTGCACTGCTTGGATAGGGAAAAGTAATGTTACGGCATGAAATAGACTCGCCTGTCAAAAAATAAAAATTATACAATTAATCTCGGGTCCGGATGATATGGCGACCCCGGTCCGCGGGTTGGGAACCCCGAAACTACAGCAACCCCAGATCATAGCACTTAGGGTGACCATATTCTCAAAGGAGAAAACCAGGACACCTTAGCCGGGGGGCTTTGGTCACGACCTTTTTTTCCCCAAGTAAAAGTCACACACAAAAATAACTTCAATTACAAATTATTTCTGTTACTCAATGTGAAAGGTTTTATTTAAATGCATTTATTCAAAAAGTCAAAAAGTGCTTTACAATTTATGAATGTTTCAAAGAAAGAAATAATGTCTCAATCAACTTCTCTCAGACACAAGTTGACAACTCTGAACAGCAACACTGAAACTCAGCCTCAATTTCAGACATGAATGCAACAATGTCTGTTGTAGGCTATTGAAAAAAAAGGTTAACAATTGTCTTGTGGAAAATGAAAATAAAATATCTAACAAAAAATCCTCTTGTATATTAACAACTTAGAAAGTAACTAAAAATGAACCAAAAACTAACCAAAATATAAATGGATCTTGTTTACTTTCCTGGTTTATCCTGGTCTTCGTCTTCATCTGGTTTTTCCTCCTCTTCGTCAGTTTTTTTCCTCCTCTTGCTTATTGTCAGTCCATTTATGCTTAATCCTGGTCTTCTTCCACATCTGGTTTTTCCTCCTCTTCGTCCGGTTTTTCCTCCTCGTCCTTCTTGTCAGCCCATTTATATTTTGCTGTAGAGCTGATTTTTCTCAGTACTTTTTTGTTGCTCAACATATGAGCATGGAAGTCTTTGCAAGACATGTCTTTGAAATTGTATTGCAGAAACAAGACCCCCCTTCAATGACTGGTTCCTCTCCTTTGTCCATTGACTCTGCATCAGAGAAAAAACTCTCTCCACATATGCATTGTGAGCAGGAAGTGCAATCTTCAGCAGCTCTGAGTAGGCTGCAATACTTTTGGCCTTCTCAAAGTATTTGGCCCATTTCTGGTGCACTTGTAGGCCCATGAACTCATTGTCATCACCACGGCTTTCCACAAATCTCTTAAGATTGACAACTTCATCAAAACATTTGACATCATCAATTGGCACCCCCTTCTCTCCAAGGTACTTTATACAGGCCTCCACATCATCCCATGTTGGTGGCTCACTCATGTCCATCCACATAAATGGAGAGAACTCTTCCATGGGGGTCATCCACTTCTCCAGGTACTGAACACATGAGGTGTACATGCCAAGCACATCATCTGTGAACTTGACACAGCCCTCTTCAAGTCCATCTCTGCGATTTTCATCCAGCAGTCCTTTAACTTTGAGGGACATGAATGTGTTTTCCTTTCTTTCAGTAAGGATGTTATGGATGCTGCTCAGTATTTTTTTCACCTCCATGATGGAGTTGTTCTCCCTTTCCATCCCTTGAATGTGATTGTGGAAGACTGACATGAGTGAGTGCATGTGCCACAAGTACACCTCACTAAAAGGGTTTTCAAAAAACGCCTTTATCACCTTGGGTGGCTTTTCCTGAGACAGAAAGAATGCCTTTAAAGCAGGGAACATCTGTAGCATCCTCTCTATGCCAGGGAAGAGAGAGAGCCACCTTGTCTTGCTGTGAGAAAGCATCCTCCTGTACTCTATGTCAACAAAAGTGCAGTATTCTTTTAGAGACTCTGTACGCACAGTGTATATGTGGAAGTACTGATATATTTTGAAAATGACATTCTCAATGTCCACATCAAGTGTGTCTGCCCCGTGATGGACACAATTATTGAGTATGTGTGCTGGGCAACCAACGCCAATCAATGTTTTCTTTTGCAAGAATCTTTTCAAGTGAGCAAACACATTATTTCCCCCTTCGTCACGCCGGGTTCCACCAAAGTTTGTGTTACAGTTGTCACCAGTAAATGCGACGCATTTGGAAGCCAGGTTGTTTTTTGTCAATGTGTCCATCAAGTAGCTAGTGATGGTGTTAGCAGTCTCATTTGGTGTATCTTTCACTTCAATTAATTTACTCTGTACACCACCTTCTTTCCAATCAAAGTACTGGATGAGTATGGGGAAGATTTTAACTGCCCCGTGATTACTCCCATCAGTACTGACACCACAGAATGGGATATCTTTTAAAGCTTTATGCCGCGCTATTTCGAGTGAATGAGGGGCCAGCACACCGTCAACAATTGCCTCCGTCTTGGTACGGGCACAAGTAAACTTTTTGGCCACGTCTGAATCATTGAACGTTTTTTTGATCAAAGAACTAGAACAGTCCATCGAGCGATAACTGTGGTGGTGTTTCACTGTATGAAAAGACCAGGCATCCTCCGCTGCATTCACTGCATCATCTTTCCCTGGTTTCACGAAATATTCAGATATCGAACAGGCGCTACTATCGCCTCGAACAGCTTTTTTGTGTTTTTCTGTGTCAATGTGGGATTTTAGGTCCCTTGCACCACCATTGCAGAGCGAGACATACGTGCCTGCTTTGCAAACAGTGCACAGTGCTTCACTTTTGTCTCGCCCCGGTCTGAATGCAGGGATTTTTTTCTGTAACTCGTCTGTAAACGTGCACTTGCGCTTGGGCATGGTGGTGGAGACTGACAACCACGCTGTCTAGTGTCTACTAACTGGTTGACGAAGGCTGCCTGCACTGACTCTGCTCAGGGCTGACGTCATCGTGCGCAGTGTCCTAGTGCCTGTCGATTTACTGGTCCGATGTAAGCAAAGACGTGTCGGAAAGGAACTGAATGAAAGTAATTTTACAAAAACCGGGACATTTCCTCATTTTCTGAAAATAAACCGGGACACCCAGGACAGGACGTGAAATACGGACATGTCCCGGGAAATACGGACGTATGGTCACCCTAATAGCACTGCACCCACAAGCTTGTACAGTAGGCACTAGGCATAATGGGTGCATCACTTCATCTGCCTCTCTTCTTACCCTGATGCACCCATAGACATATATACATAGACGCCTCATTGAGCGGGTTGGTCGTTGGTCGCGACACGTAAACGGCGCCGCCATATTGGTTCGAGCAGATCTGCCCGTAAACTAATACAAGCAAATGGAGTGAACTTTATAAAGCGCCTTTCTACAAAGTTCTTTAAGTTAATGTCTCTTATACACCCATTCACACACACACTAATATATCTGGGAAACAAACAGGCACCAGAAAACAACGTATTTAACTTTTAAAGTGATGATTATAAATGTTTACTCCTTATGTAAGCACCAAACCAACGTATGTATTTTTCTAATGCTGAGTGTTTACAGCTACTAATGTGTGTAACACTGTTACTGTGACGATAAATATTGAAATATTTATATTTAACATTTAATCTGTGTCTATAATAACCAGATCCTGAAATGTAGATGTGACATGAGGGTTTTCTGAATAAAGAGCACTAACGTTTACATTTAACTGATTTTGATTAATCGTTTTATTTCACATTGATGAACATATATATTGATGAACACACACACACATACATACATACATACACACACACATTATATACACACACATATTATATATGTATACACACACACACACACACACATTATATACACACACATATTATATATGTATACACACACACACACACATTATATACACACACATATTATATATGTATACACACACATATATTATATACACACACATATTATATATGTATACACACATAAGAGAGAAGGATTTTTTTAGACAATTTTTTATTACTTCTCTCATTATTTTGGCATTTAGCAAATAGAAATAATTTTGGTTATCGTAACGGAGCTAAAACAGGAAAAGTTAGTCTGATTTCATGTCAGACAGTGAGAAAAAAAATTCTCTTTATACAGTGTATGTAAACCTTTGGTTTCAACTGTATGTATCCCATAGTAATATTTATATCTGCACTATATTTATATATATCATATATATATGATAGAAGCAGTGATTAAACACACGGCGTTCGTCAGTAAACTTGTTAAGAAGTTAAGAATTAGGCATCTTCTCCGACCGCTCGACTTTGCCCGAACCAATATGGCGGCGGCGTTCACGTACCATTCAGCGCTCAATGCAGCGTCTATGTATATATGTCTATGGATGCACCTATCACTCTTGAACAGGGTGCATCTGGACTCATCAGATCACATGACCTTCTTCCATTGCTCCAGAGTCCAATCTTTACGCTCCCTAGCAAACTGAAAGCCTTTTTTCTAGTTAGCCTGATTAGTGGTTTTCTTAGTGGTTCAGTCCCAATCCCTTGAGTTCCCTTTGTATTGTGTCTTTATTAAACAAAGCCCTGAGTTCTACTGTTGTTTTTCGCCGATCACAATCATTCAGGATTTTTTTTTCTGGCCACATTCCTCGAAGACGATGGGTCCCCACTATCCTTCCAGTTTTTAATAATGCGTTGAACGGTTATTAACCCAGTTTTAGTAGTTTATACAATCTCCTTAGATGTTTTCTCTGCTTGATACATGCCAATGATTTGACCCTTTAAGATTAACATCTTTTCCACAACCACGGGATGTGTATTTGGACATAGTTGTTTGAGAAATGAGAAGTTGGTGTTAAATAACTTGTTGCCAGCTGAAAGATAATATCGAATCTGACAAAATAAACAATTATCTTCATGCTAAACCTCCACAATTTAGAGGTAATTATTGTAGTTCTTACTACATTTATTTAACAGCTATAGTAACCGGTTACTTTTAAGATCACTGTTTTAAATGTAAATCATATCAGGTTTTATATACCACTTATTTTGAACATGCTAGTTCTTATTCAATATATTTAAAAACATTTGGGTATTTACTAGTGGTGGGCCGTTAACGGCGTTAACGCTCTGCGATAATGTGAGACTCTTATCGAGCGATATACAAAATACCGCCGTTAATCTATTATCAAAATTGGGTTTGGAGCTGGGTCCTATAATAAGCAAACTGATGACTTTCAACGTGATATTTTAGCGCGGATGTATACATATTCGCAATGTAGGGGGCAAGAACTATTTTTTAGCTAAACTCTTCCATGCAAAATGATCACTGGAGTCGCAGTAAACTTTTTCTCCATTTACTGTGGCTCTTGTAATATCTTACACAGACAGAGTGAATGGATACAAAGTTTGCTAGGACTCCAGTGATCATTTTGCATGGAAGAGTTTAGCTAGTTGAATAGCTGCAGCCTTGCGTTGCAGTGAAGACAGCATAGTGAAAAGACGTTGCCTCCGTGACCTTCACAGTGTTGTTTGGAAGAACATAAAACTGCCCCGTAACACACTTCACTGCTCATTTACTACGTCGATCGCTAACCGGAAGTGCTCTGCACTGCAAGCACAACAACACTCTTCAAAATAAAAGCATAAAAAGGAAGCATACATTATTTTGCCTTAAGGGCAAAACAGTAAGTATTTAGTTATTTCGCATTCTGAACGAGCCATTTTTATCTAGATTATTCTAGATTTCAGTTAGATTAATCTATGTGATTTTCGTTACTTTCGTTACATTTTCGATATTTTTGTCAGCAGCCTGAAGGCACCACGTCTTGGTTACGCCTCATCCATTTCCACTTCAGTCTGAGAGGTCTGGCTTCACCCGTGGGACACAATAACCTATAACTGTGTTATGAGCTCTGAATAGATTCAATACACGGATTATTTACAGAAGAAGGTAAGTGGTACAGGTTAAATGCTACATTCTAAATGGCGGTTAGTTATTAAATGCAATGGCAACCAGTTCACATGTGACAGCAATTATTCTATTCACGTAAATAGAATGAAGCGAAGGAGGCTGCTCGTTTGCTGTCTGTGTGTTCTCGTGACCATCTTTGATTTTTTTATGTTCACCTCGAGCTTTGAAAAGGGACTAACGTTTCAGGAGTTCTTGTTAAATAAGGTTTTATCTTCAGTCTATTTCCCAGCCCACCGCGTGCACTGTGAATTCGCTCTTTTTTTCGGTGCACGCGACCACACCTTGTACATTTATTACATTATGTATTACATGAGTCACATTAGCCACATAACAGAAACAGTTTTTTTTAATTTGATACACAAACTACCAAATGTGTTGCAACAATACCAATTATTTGTTTAATTGAAGGTTAGCCGACATTCTATCACAACCGACAGGGTGGAGTCACTTAACCCCCCCCCCCCCTGCTCGTTTTCCCCCGGCAGCCGCTTTGTGCTGCCTTCAGGTGCTGTCCTAAATGCCAGTATTGAATCGGATTTCCTATTGATGATTTTATGTCAGCCAATTTATTAATTTTTTTTGGTTAAATAATTAAATTCATATGCGACATGTTAAGCCTTAATGTTTATATAAAACGAATCATTCAATCAATCTGCTTCTGAATGACATTGCTTAAGATGTGGCTGTAATCACATCCTTTCATATCCTTTGCTGTTTTGAATGAGACTTTAAAATAGAGACTTGTTCACGAATATGCTGGGGTTTGTTCATAACTGCTGCTAACAATTTGATTGGAATCTATTGGTTTTGCTTTGCTTTTATGTAATTACTTAAAAATGCTGCAGTGAGAGAACATGAAAGTAATATTAGATGTATGTATTTATACAAAGGAGAATAAGGAAAATCCTAACCCTGATTGAAGATTGATTACAAGAGATTGGACAGGATTCACATTTACACTTTTACTGTTTGTACTGCGATTTGTTGACAAACCATGTCATTGCAATACAGAAAAGAAAAAGACAGTTTAGGAGCACTGCATAGCACAAATGACAACAAATACAAATGCATGTATAACAGAAACATCCCTTGAGCAGAACTGTGCATGCAGCACTGTATAGGGAATTACAGTGCAGTCTTTCTACACTTCCTGACATTCCTGTCTGTTGGCCCACATATTCTCATGCATATCACAACTGATATCATAGTACACAATTGTGGTCCTTATTTCATCGGGAATGTGCCTATCCTCTTCATCTGTGCCCACCCTTCCTTTTACTCCTTTTATGTTTCCTGGCTGTTGGCTTTGTGTATTTTGTTGGTTGTTCTTCCATTGTCAGAAATCAAAATTGGGCAACTGAAGCCGAAATGGGCACTTAGGCAGGCCTAGTGCAGAAAATAGTTTTTTACTATTACTGGCAACCTGATGCCAGTAATGGTGGACATAACTGGATTGATGTTAGATTAGTTATGTAACGGTACACGTTACTGAAGCAACAATAGATATTTTTTTCCCTTATTTGATGTTTCACTACTGTGCAAATAAACAAATCTAGCACCACTAGCCTAGCTTCACTTCGCTAAGTTAGTGCTCATCATCTTACCGTATTAGGCTTTTATCCTCGTCATCAAATATGTTATGTTTGGATGCCGAATACTAGGCGCAGAGACTTCATGTTCAGTTGAGCTTTCTTTATTGTAGGAACCACCACTGCAAGATTATAACATGACCAACAGGTGTGATATACACCTTGCACATGACTCTACATAATCCCACTATACAACGAGCACTGGGGTCCGTTTCACAAAGCAGGTTTATTGAAAACTCAGAGTCTGTTAACCCTGGAATCACGGAAACTCCGAGTTTTCCGTTTCACAAAGGAGGGTCAGTCAAACCCGATAGAGAGGGGTAACTCTAACCTGTTTCACAAAGTGAGGTAACTTTACCTCAAGCACGGTTGCCATAGTAACGGACTCCGTGAATCTAACCTGGTAGGTAGCAGGTTTTCCTGACGAAACTCTGAGTTTCTCTCCGTCTCCGCCCACTTTCAGAGCCACATACTTACTTTCATTTCCTCATTCCTGCGCTGTCAGATCGTCCTCTAGTTCCAGAAGGAAACGTTTGGTGTTAACTTTTTGAACATGGCGTGTCCTTTTTAACACGATCCTGTGGACGAAGGTGCAGCAGTCCTGCGCAGTGAATTACATATCTGTCGGCAGAGAGTACTCAGACCACGCATTGATATTTCAGCCCTCCCGGTACAAAAGCGGTACCGTTTTACTTCACAGTCTATAATTTACATACACAACCTCATCCGTCCGCACATTTCAAACATCACAAGTCGCAGTCATGATTTTGCAGTACACTATTTTGTGTGTGGCGCTGCGTTTTTTGCCAATGATAGTTTACTGTATAACATCGGAGATGCTGAGCACTTGAGTAAGGCAACTGTATGCAGGGCCATCAGAAGAGTCTGTTGAATTCCTTTAATATCAGGCTGTATTATGACATTGTGCTGCCACCTCAGACTTGAATTAGTAAGTTTTATTATTTTTATTTGTTTTAGGATTTCCCAATGTGATTGGCTGCATAGATGGTACGCACATTCCCATCAGGCTCCCTCACATAATGAGGCTGATTATGTGAATAGGAAGTCCATTCACAGCATTAATGTGCAGGTACATGTAGACTAAGAAGTTTCACTGTGTTAAGCACTTCCTCATAATTTAACTAATATCTGTCATTCTCTGCACTGTCAAGATCATATGTGATGCTGCACACATAATCTCCGATGTGGAGGCCAAGTGGCCTGGGTCTGTTCATGACTCAAGGATATACCGCGAGTCAAACCTGAGTGCCAGGCTGCAGCACAGTGAGAAACCTGAAGATTTGCAGTAAAATTCTCTTGTCTCCCCCCTTTACAACACCCCATGCATCCTCTCTACATTACAGGAGAGTTTGACGGCCTTCTGCTGGGTGACAGGGGTTACCCCTGCCAACCAAGGCTGTTGACCCCTTACCCGGACCCTGAGCCAGGCCCCCAACAAAACTTCAACCGTGCTCACAGCAGGACGAGAGCCCGGGTGGAGATGACCATAGGCCTGCTGAAAGCCCGTTTCCAGTGCCTACGTCACCTCAGGGTGACCCCTGAGAGGGCCTGCGATATTATTGTGGCAGGTGTTGTTCTTCATAATATCGCCACTATTAGAGGAGAGCAACACCCCGCCCTACAGATTTATGACCCCGATGAAGACCCCGTCCACCTGCCAGCTATGCAGGATGGCCGAGCGATCAGAGAAACAATTTGTACTAATCACTTTTGAGTTTAAAGCACCACCACAAATAAAAACATGAGGCACATTTCAGTTGGTCTTCTTTATTTCCTACAAATACAAAAGCTAGTTAAGTTAATGTTCCAATAGTTAACATTGACATAATTGACATGTGACCATGCACCCACCTTTAATTTATGTTCCAGTATTTGGATTTCCAAATCTGCTTTTTTAATCTGGCGGTCGAGGTATAGCATTTCTTTATCGGTCTTCTGGATTTTTTTTAGGAGGTGAATTTTATAAATTTCTTTTACTGGTAACTGGGAATACATAAAGAGGACATAAAATTAACCTGTTGCACATGAATTCCACACAATAAATCTCTGGAGTTTCATGAACAGCTGTCTCACTGTGTCAATCTCTGCAGTTGAGGTCAGGGGAGTCTCCTGCTGCTGCCCAGCCACACATGAGCAAAGGATGAGAATGTGTTAATACTTCAGTGTCACTCTGTACTCCACCACAGTGGTCAGAAGTGTCAATGGGAAGAGAAATCTTAGTAACATAAAGATAGATACATAAAGCAGACATTGTTTCCTCCTCATTGTCTTTGTCCTGGATGAGTGATATTTTTTACTATACTTAAACTACCATTCAGCAAAATCTTCGGAGTGTTGCCTACTTACAGTTGCAGGGTCTGCTGTGGCGTGAGGGGGCTCCACCTGGGTTAGTTTATTAGGCTTCATTGTTTAATACAATATAAAGAAGACATTTTTGAGTGTTAAAACAGCATTATGGAAGGGATCAAAGAAGTTCAGAGTCAAGTCATGCAGATGTCTGACCTGTTTGAACAATGTTTTTATATTTCATCTTAAGTTGCTGCCAAGTGCGCTTCACCCCCGCCGGATTGCACCTACATGAAATAAATTAATAGGCTCCATTCATGCAATTTGCCCTTCAATAGTTATTGTGATTGCAAAATATTACATTTAAACTTACGCATTGACCCGAGCAGCAATGCTCTCCCATGCCCGCTCCCTCTCTTTAGCAGTGTTGCAGTGTTGCACTTTTTTCTAAATACATGCTCATATTCTCCATATGCAGTCATTAACCCTCGTGTGGTATTAGTATTTATGGGTCTGGTGGACCCGCTAGAGTTTTGGGCTTTCAAAACACCACAATCCAATAATTTTCTCTTAAAATACTAAACAAATGTGTTTTGATTTATGTTCTTCACAGAAAATGAGCCAAAGCCAATGAATTTCAGGTTGAAAAAATAATTAATTAAACTGAAAACGGGTCCCACAGACCCGAATACCATACAAGGGTTAATATCTCCAATTCTATTGGGGTGAAAAATGCTGCCCTCTTTCTCTCAGTTTCCATGTTCAATCATCGAATCTGGGCTCCATTGATGCTGGCTTTATATGTCTGTGGAGCTCCAGGTTAAACTACTCTGAGTTGATTAAACTAACTCAAATCAGCTGTTGTGAAACCGAAAACTCAGAGTTTCCTATCTCAGAGTAGATCAACTCAGAGTTCAGGATTTGACTCAGAGTTTTTTGAACCTGCTTTGTGAAACAGACCCCTGGAGACCTCTGGACACAAATCTGGAGCAGCCACTTCATAACAATATCAAATTACACTTAAAGTTTATTGAGTCACGAAATTGAAACAGTGAAATAAACATTGAACATTACAAGTAAATGAACTGATTTGAGTTTATTTAGTCTCAGCCAGACGTATATCTTAATGACAGGGGTCCACCTAAAATACACTAGTGATTACATAGTTTATTATTAATTTATTCATCATACAGTTTTTATTACTATTTTTCCAAAGATGTTGTTCACTGTACTTAACTCCATTCCAGGCTAAAATGTCCCTTTATTTACATAAATAAGATCTATACAGAGCAGCGTAGTTTGAGGAATGTTATTGGTGCACCGCTAAATTAAGATTCAGCGGTGCCTCAGAATAGAAAGACAAAACAGCTGCAGGCTGTGAAAGCATTGAGTCTGGCTGATGTCATGCTCATTAGTTAGAGCGTGTCATAATGTCTGTTATAACTGTGTATCAAAAAACTTACAAGTACAGAAAGGTGACCTCAGTCGTCTAATCAGATAAATAAACTGGTTAACTTGTTTTTATTAATCAGTACCTGTTTCTAATCCTGATTAGTATCCTTAAACTGTATTTTATATAGGTTAAGCATATTTATGAGAGGTTTGGCTGTAAGTTGTTAAACGAGAACTCTTCAAACAGAAATACAAGTCAACATATGTAATGAAGCTACATGAGTGAAACAAATGGAGGAGAAATGAGATCAGTGTCATTTTCAGTGTATCCATGTAGATGTGGCTGTTAAATTCACTCTTGACCATAGCCGGAGAAAAGCTTGACGAGTGGAGTAAACTACAGCCGGTGCTCACGTAGTGTAACCAATCACAACACAGTGTGTGCTTTTGAGCAGGTGTTGAGTGATGGTAGAATTAGAGTAGAAGGTTACATGTCTGAAGTTACATGTCTGTGCACAGTCATTTTCACTATTGATTCATTTGCCAATTACTTACTACATTTGACAAAACAACTGAATCTATTTTGATAAAAAAAATAGCTTAATCAAAAAAAGATTTAGCTGTTTTGTCTATAACATAGATACTAGTGAAAAATGCCCTTTCTAAATTCCTGCAAGTAATGTTCCATCTGTAAAATAGTGGCTACATTGTTTTGAGTGGCACACAACCCCCCGAAATGACTTGTTTTCACTATCAGAATTTGATGCATTCTGTCCGATAACATTTGGAACGTCGAGAAGAGCTCTTATCCACATTCAAGTTAACCTACGCTGTTTCTTCATTGGAAGTCTGGTGTTCATTCAAATGTCCAGCATAGTTGTTAACAAAACACAAGATTTAAAAACTCTGTATACTGTATACTATAGTCCTCCTATACCTTAGTCAGAAGAACCAATGTACTTTGGATGTCTGTATGTTCAGTTGATGGAGACTATTGTTGACAGCTTCTGGAAGGTCTTGGAAAATGTTTTGAATCTTTGGAAAATTATTCTGCCTTCTCTTCGTGAAAGTGACAGTGATATTCCAAAGTCATAATCTAATGACATCAATTGGTGCATCTATTGTATCACTTCATATTAGTATAAAATAGTACATTAGGCAACAATCCAATTAATCAATTTCTTATAATCAGACTGCAAATATAGTATACTATAAAGATTAGTATAAAGTTACTGACTAAAAAATATTCAGTTAACCATCACAGAAGACAAAGATCCCCACCCTTGACATGTTGGCATACTGGCACATTGCAACAAGCACATTTTAGGCACTTTACCTTTAAAAATGACAAAAACAATTATTCAGTTGACAGTATAATTGCAGATTAATTTTCTGTCAATTGACTAATCAACTAATCTTTGCAACTCTAGTTCCCTCTGCTGTGCTGTTGAGCAAAACACCTGCAGCCAATTTAGAGTGATAATCCAAAAATTGGAATACATTGCAGTGGTTGACACTAAGGTCTCAAAGGCACAAGTTTATCTTGTAAAAATAAATAAATAAATAAATTGTTCATTATGAACATTGAATTTCCTTTAATTTATATCAGAACATCTCTACAGATATTTTTTGTTTGAGTTAGAACCAAAGCTGAAAGGAGAGTGAATATTGGATTTCAGATAATTAAACACACAAATTACTATTTGCTGTCAGTGTCTATTTGTCTATGTCTGTTTGTGTTATTTTCTTCCAATCATCCCTTTTTCTCTTGTTGCTCTTGTTTCTTCTGCATGCATGTTTCTTGCCCTCATTTTCCCCTTGGGCGTACTTTGACCTTCTGACTACAGTGATAACATTGTGGAATGAATCTACTGATGATCTTTAATGAAATCTCTTCTGTGTCTTGTCTGCAGATGATGTGGAGTGTCGTGATTGTGCTGGCTGCTGCCCTCAGAGTGGGTAAGTATCATTTAATTTCTTACACTTACTGTTATGATGGGATCTTTAGTGTGTGCTTTTCAGGCGGACTGTTACTTAAAGGCATAATAAAAGAAAAAAAAAAAGAATTAAAAATGTGATCATTAAGGTAAGCTAACCAGTAGAAAGCCCTCCCTTTTCTGCCGTACGAAGGTCGAAGTTCAGACTTTGAACTCGGACATACTGAACAGCAGTCATGAAAATGGTAGGCACATGGAGGCTGTGTCCCACTTTAGCATTTACATCCTTCAAAGCTAGAGAAGAGGACAGCAGTAGTGCTAGTAGGCTGAATTGGCAGATGACCCGGTACGCAGAGGATTCACTAAATTGTAGGTTCTTGCCCTGTTCGTGTTTACCACAAGGAATTGTGCCTTTATTGCACCCAACATGCTGGATATGTGTCAAAACCATTCATGTGTACAACTGGTGAACAACGTTGGTGACTGGTGATGTCTGAATCAACTCTAAGAAAAGGCGGGCAGTGTGCTAATACTGCAGAAAGCAGGGAGGGTTCTGTTGTGATAAAAATGTCACGCCAAACAGGTTCATTCATTGTTTCTGCTTTGCTCAAATGACGTGTCCACAAACAGTCCGTAGCCCAAACAATGAAACAGGTTTTTCTTGCTCTAATTATTTTTCGTGTTCATACAATAAGAAGATCTTTTCATAATGCACTTATAATGTAAGGGATTGGGACAAAACCCACAATCCTCCTGTAATGTAATGTATTTTATAGTTTATCTGAAGCTGATATGAAGCTTCTTCTTTTCTTAGTACCGGAATGCTTCTTTTTGTTACTGTACCAAAGCTCAACAGGGAAACACTGTCTGGGGAAACACAAACAGGGAATTGTGACTACCTGTATATTTAACAGTTTTTAATATGGTGATTTTGATATTTATTGCTTATTTATTCTGTTTTGAGATGTTTGAAAATGTGACATTAAATGAGAATTTTTATAATGTGAAGAAACACACAATAGCTAGATGCATACTACCACTGCAACTGATGGTGGAAAGTTACCCTTTTCATTCCAATTTCCCCCAAAATTGTGTTAATACCAGTACGTTGTGCCTCATTTTTCCTTATCTTACCTTTGTCTTAGAGTCCTTTGTTGTCCGTGACCTCCATGAGCGTTTGGTCTACGGTCGGCAGCTAAAGATCTACCTCCCGAAGAATGTAGAGAAGCTGGAGTTTACTCCAGCAGATAATCCTATCAGGACCATGGTATACTGGGAGAAGAACAGTTTCAGGTTAGAGACACACCATGTTCTCATTGTGGACAGGATGATCATGGAGTGACGGTTTGAGCTTCTACCAATACTGATGCATTTCCATGTTGTTATTTTTCTGACCTTTATAGGACATTTAAAGGCAGGGTATCCGGTACAAGCTCTGACCGACGCTGGTACATTGACAAGGTAGCCAAAGTTGTTTGTTTAAAGTCTAAATGTTCTGGAAATGTTTGATTTCAAGTAAAAGTGTTGCACTTGTGGTCTCTATGTTTCTGTCAGGTCACTTATGACGACCAGGGGACATACACCCAGAAAGACTTCTGGAATAAAGAGCTCTCCATTGTCA
This sequence comes from Pampus argenteus, assembly GCA_036937835.1. Classification (NCBI taxonomy): domain Eukaryota; kingdom Metazoa; phylum Chordata; class Actinopteri; order Scombriformes; family Stromateidae; genus Pampus; species Pampus argenteus. The sequence goes on from CM072866.1 coordinate 2,534,073, forward strand.
AAGTGGCTGTCATACGTGAGTTAGCCGAGGGCTGTATTAGCCATGGTTGCTAATAACTGCCTCTTTCTTTGAGAGCACATCTTGAAAATTATCTCCAGGGCTGAGCACAAGCCACTGTGTGCAACAGTCACAATGACAGGATAACAGTAGATGCCCAAAGTAGCACAACCAGACTAAGCATGACTGGATCATTAAATTCCCTGAGTGTATTGGGAACTGAGCAAGCATGTCTTTTATTGCTCATAAATTCAAATGTTGTTTTTTTTAATCTATTAAGGCATTTCAATTTAATTATGTGTGCATTTTAAGACGTCATCTTAGAAACACCACTTTGAATCTCATCCTGATAAACAATGAAGCTCACAGGCTTTTAATCGTGTACTTTAATCCCTCACAAGTTCACATTTTAGAAATGAAAGTCCACATCGGTTTTATTAGGTTGAAGTTAGAAAATTCAGAAATGTATATCTGGAAACCTGGAAATGTGTGGTCACCAAAAGGACGGTAAAGAAATGTGCTATAATGTATAATTATTGTTTACCAGGCATTTTCAAGCCACCTCAAATGACAGACAGCCTGCTAACATCCATATGATCCCAGATAGCTCTTCTCCCAAATAGATTTTCACCGTCAGACAATCCCTGTCATGCTAAAATATGTTCAGCCATGGAGATTTTTGGATTCCTCTCTCTCTCTCTCTCTGCCTCTGTCTCTCTCTCTCTCTGTCTCTCCCTCTCTCTGTCTCGCTGCCTCTCTCTCTCTCTGTCTCTCTGCTGTCTGTCTCTCTCTCTCTCTCTCTCTCTCACTGCCTCTTTCTCTCTCTCTCTCTGTCTCTCTCTATATCTCTGTCTCTCTCTCTCTCTCTCTCTCTCTCTCTCTCTGTATCTGTCCCTCTCCATTTTAACATCTCTCTCTCACTTCACTCACTTCACACTTCACCCCCCCCCCCCCCCCCCATCCACCGCAGCTATAAATATCATTTGTCTATTAAAGTGTTATATAAGTACACCTCTGCATAACATTATATCCTTATTAACACTAAAGTAAACAAAAAATAAAAAGGGGTGTAATGTCTTTAAGTGGCACCTTAATTTATTTGCCTTCATGCTGTTCGCTGCCAGCATTTTTAGACACAGTAAACACACCAGTCTTAACTCGTCTCCCATCCCACTGAAGCCAAGCGCTACGTACGCTTCGCCATACTTCCTCGTCTTAGGTTTTGGGGTGACTTTCTTTTGTCTTATCTTCGTCTCTCTCTGCCTTTCTTTTCATCCCTGTTAAAAATGTTCTCATGTCGTTCCTTGAGGGTTTGTTTACTGCACTTCACATCGCCTGCCTGGTGCAAAAAAATTGCAAACCCTACACCATAGAGTTAATACTCCCTGCGCACACTCTGACAATGAGAGCGCCACTGCCAACTACTGTAATGGATGTGCAATTACACTTTATTCTAGTACGGTAAAAAAAAAGAAGCATGTTCCCCCCTGGCATCGCATCGAGAAGTTACTTACTTAGGGAGGTGACCAATAACCTGATGGTCACTCTGACAGAGCTCCAGGCTTCATCACTGCAGCTCTCCACCAATCAGGCCTGTATGGTAGAGTGACCAGATGGAAATCTCTCCTTAGTAAAAGACACATGGCAGCCTGTCTGGAGTTTACCAAAAGGCTCCTGAAAGACTCTCAGACCATGTGAATACTAGGGCTGTCCTCAACCAAGGATTTTCTTGGTCGACCAGTGGTCGTGCATTCACTCCGACTAATCGAATAATCGCCCCGCCCCCTCCAAAAAAAAAAACAAAAAAAAACCGAAATAACGTGACATAACACAACTGCGAGGCGGCCGTCTCTCTCCGCATTTACCACTAACGGCTAGGGTAACCTTCATGCGATTTTCAACCATGCAGGCATTTTAAAATGGTTATGTTGTCTGATTGCCTGAAATATGTGATGTAGGCCTGGTTGATTTACATAACCTAACTAACCTACATAAAAATCAGTTGAATGCCTAGTTATCCCAGTCGGACCTTGGCTGACATAGTACACTGCGCACAGCACAGTCTGCGTCTGTTACTCGGGCAAATTATTATTTCAGATTCTGGTATTCAGGATGTGTCAAAACAAATGAATCAGAAAGACTGGCAGACTCTTAACATTCTGATGAATATTTATTTAAAACACGTGATACACACACATTGTTCATGAAAGACGATTGTTACAAAGAAAATAAAACACAGCCTTAAACTAATACAACTTTATTTCCGCTTCTTTTGATATTTAGGATAACGAATAAAATATGATAGCTATCAGATTCCAATGATAAGTAGACCTATTAAAATTAAATAATAATTAACAACCGGCAATCGGCAAATCTGAAACACGTCTTAGTGCAAATAAACAGACCAACGCAACGGCAACTGATTAAATAAAAACTCAATGTATAGGCCTAAAATAAGATAATAATAAGAAGATAATAAGAAGTGAACTCCGTGTCTTGCTTACAATGAAGCCGGCCTTGGAGAAGATGCGCTCCGATGGTGTGGACGTGGACGGGATGGAGTGAATGCGCTTGGCTGCTCTGGCCAGCTTCGGGTAGCGCTCCTCGTTTTTCTGCCACCATGATAGTGGTCCCGACTCAACTTTTGTTTTATCCTCCAAGTACCGTTTCATCTCACTGTTATGTTCTTCTGTTTGGTGCATGGATATCTCGTCCCACTTCTCTGTCTTTTTCGTTTTCTTCTTTGGTGCGGGGCCAGGTTCGTCGTCATCACTGCTGGCGTGCTGGGCAGGCTCTACTGCTGGAGATAGACTCTCAGCCAAGTCCAACACCGTAACATATGCCTGGTCCCGGTTCTCTTCCTCCATGAACGGCAGATTTTTAGACTGCAACTTTGATGTATATGCTGGAGTGCAGCTCATCGTTTAGCTCCCACCTCTTGTCAATTTCCTCACGAAGTGTTTTCTTCAGTTCTGTCGCAGCCGCACTGTCATCCTCACTCCGCAACAGGTGTTTTTTTTAAGACTAAAAAATTTTAATTTTTAGAACTTCTTCCAGACACGGTGTATGCCAACAGTAAATTAGTGGCACGGCGACTTCCTCTATCATACTCGTCAAATTAAAAGCCCTTCAGCCCTTTGAAAAGACGCGTTTTTTTCCCTTCGACCAATCGACCAATAGAATTTTAGTCAGCTAATATTTTTTTGGTCGACCAACGACTAATCGATTGTTTGCCGTCAGCCCTAGTGAATACCAAGCGTTATGTTTGGAGAGAACCAGGCACCGTTCATCACCTGGACAATACCATCCTACAGTAAAGCATGGTGGTGGCAGCTTCGTGCTGTGGAGATGTTTTCCAGCAGCAGGAACTGGGAGACTAGTCAGGATTGAGGGAAAGATGAATGCAGCAACGTACAGAGACCGGTTCATCTTTCAACAGGACAATGACCCTAAACACACAGCCAAGATATGGAAGGAGTGTCTTCAGGACAACTCTGTGAATGTCATAGAGTGTCCCAGCCAGAGACCAGACTTGAATCCCATTGAACATCTCTGGAGTGACCTAAATTCATAAGCTTTGAAGCTAGCTACTGTCAAATTAGCCATCTAACTGAGTTTGCTGCTGCCTATTTTTCAATGTAATTTACTTGCTTGAATAAAAAACCCTCTTTGTGTTCAAAATGTCCCATGGCATGCTCAAGATTGTGGCACAAATGTAACTCCATAGAGTGTAACTTCCATTCTCAATTCTTTTCTCCTCTATTCCAGCCAAACATAACTATCAGAAGTGTCTAGCAGGCGAAACTCTCTACATCCACCTGGAGGGCCTTGCCCTGGAAGATGCTGTCCTCTCCTTTTCTGGGGAGAATGCCAATGTTACGCTGGTAAGATGTTTGAAGGGATGGATGGATATTAGATCGGAGGAAGGTTGAATGAATGCACAGGGAGTAGATTCAGGATTTTGGGATGGACTGTTAAAGGTACAGATATCAGGGATTCAATTTGTTTCAATACCTGTGTTTTCATCTTTTAGTATGTCTCTGTACCACAATACTGTAAATGTATGTATTTAGGTATTATGAACATATCAATATCAACAGCTGAGTGGAATGGAAAAGTGATCAAAAGTGGATTAATTTTTTCATCACTACTGAAATTGAGCACAAAACCAAAATGGAACTGTTTATTAAACAGTTATGCTGAGTCATATGTTGTGGTTGTGTACTGTATGTGACTCATATCATCATACTCCAAACATCATTACTTCTCAGACATTTTCAGATGGATGTTTACCTCATCAGTATTATTTATTGTAACATGTAAGTAATTTTCCTTGTGATTCTGATGAAAATGGCGCTGAGTGATGACCTAACAGGAATGTATTTGCTGCAGGTCCGTGATGGTGCTCGAGTGTCCCAGGACCTTCCAGATTACTGGGACAGGGTTTGGCCCTCCTCCAGAAATATTGAGATCAGACATGTGAACTACAGTGATGTGGGATATTATACCCTGAAAGACCGCAAGGACCGGTTGGTGTCTGTTACCAGGATGGACCTGACAGGTAGGTCAGGTCATATATATATATATATATATGTGTATATATATTAGTGATGCTCCGATCGCCATTTTTTGGGCCGATCACCGATACCGATCACGAAAAAACTTGATTGGCCGATCGCCGATCACTGCCGATCAAAGAATTAATTTAAAATTTTAAATACCGTATTTTCCAGACTATAGAGTGCACCTAAATATAAGGCGCACCCACTAAAATTTGAATGAAATATATATTTTGTCACATATAAACCGCACCGGACTATAAGCCGCCGATATATACATACCCCGAAACATAAGTGTTTATTCATATACTGAACTGATTGTTTACGAACAGTGCCGCAATAAAAGCAGCATCAAACGCGGCAATAAACAAAACAGAAAAGTCATTGATGGTTTTATTTATCTTCCTCCTGCGTACTGAAACCATTATTGTGCAGTGTGCGGGAGGAAATTTGGCGATTTGGTGTGCAGTGTGCGGGAGGAAAAGGTGACAGCGCTGTTAAAGCGCAACTGCGCAACTATTAAAGTCGCTTCATTCTCCCATGAACTGAAGCCACACGTCACTATTTATCTTCCTCCTAAGCATTTAAAACTAATGAACACCAAACCACTGTCACTTCATTTCTTCTGTGTACTGAAGACACTGAAGTCGTCCTCTTCAGTGTCAGAGTTGAACAGCGTCAGATAATCTTCATCACATATCGTCTCACCGCGGCTGCACGTCAGCTTGCCGTTAATGAATCTATGACATAGATTCATTAACGGCAAGCCTACGTGTCCTTACTGTTTACTTCACGGATAGCCAGATCGATGGCATTCAACTTAAAAGCTGCATTATAGGAATTGCTTCGGTTTTCCATTTTGAGGGGGTGAGGGTGTAATAATATTATATACCTGTGACGGAGCAGCTCCGTCAATGACTGCGGCCTGCGCGCGCGCACATACACACAAACACACACACACACTGTGGGCTGAAGAAAAATTAATAGAAAAGTAGCGGTTTATAATCCGGAAAATAATATTAACTATAAAAAACAGTCAAAATCTTCAAATGTACAGAATGCCTTTATTTGAAACGTCGCTAATAATGTACGTCTCGTGATCGGCTTCCTGATCGGCATGTTTTTCCGATCACCGATCAGGCTATTTTTAGACAATATCGGCCGATCATGATCGGCAGCCGATCAATCGGAGCAACACTAATATATATATATATATATATATATATATATATATAGCGTATATATATATGTGTGTATTATAGGTCTGTTGGTGTTCACAAAGTTGGTCCAGTCATATGGTTCAACTTTCCATAAAATAAACTCAGTACAAGTGATTGGAGTCACATGACTTGACTCGCGTCAGACACAGTCACAAATTTGAGGACTTCAGACTTCCTTGACGAATGGCATTGGTATTCATGACATGAGACTTGACTTAGGCTTGAAACAGATGACTCAAAAGGACTTGCCTTTTTTAGTAAATATTGGAATTTTTCTAGATATTAAGAGGTTGCGTATATCAGGCATGCTTTGCCTGTCTGTGTGTTATTTTCGTGCCCAGTGCAGTAAATTTTTATGCTGATTATTACTAAAATTGGCATACTGATTCAAAAAATTGCAGTCAATTTTGTTTCTCCACAGCTTGCTCTCCAGATAAGTAAAATTCCACTGATTATGTATCTATCTATCTATCTATCTATCTATCTATCTATCTATCTATCTATCTATCTATCTATCTATCTATCTATCTATCTATCTATCTATCTATCTATCTATCTATCTATCTATCTATCTATCTATCTAGTTCAATCTTGATGTGATGGGGGAAAAAATGAGATCAATTTTGGATAAGACACCCAAAAATTTGTTAAAAACAGCTGTTAGACCTAACTCAACAAAGATTGTGTTCCCCAGTGTAATCAAACTTTGTTTTAACTAAATTGCTACCAATAGTCATTTTAAAATGTCTAATGTCATATAACTCAACTCACGGCATTGCCTCTACTGTGCCTCATAGTGAATGGAAGTAGATTATTATGAAATTGTGCATGACGTATGTCTTGTTTATCTGCAAAACCAGGAAGTGACATTCAAATTCAGCAGCATTAACTTGTCATATTCAAATAGAAATAGTTAGTAATAGAAATTTGAGACAGAACCGTAACAAATGCAGTGGAGACAACAAAATTACAGTTGAAGAGTAGTTATCATGGTGAAGAATGTACAAGCTGACAAAACAAACAGAATGAAAAAAGTACATGAATAAAAAATAAGTAAGAAAAAATAATCAAATGCAGCTGTACCCAGTCATTTTTCTCCTCTCTGGCTCAAGTAAGATCATCAAGCACTTCAGGTTGAATAGAAATTTATGGACCTGTGATGACTTCTAATTTCCAACAGTTTATGGTTAATGGCTCATAGTTAATAAGAATGACCTGTAGCTGTGATATCTCAGGTACAATCATAACCATACTTGACTAAATCTTTACGTATCTGTTTTGCCCAACGTTGCCTTCAGACCACCACTGACGATATAAGGCTAACTGCTAACCATAACTGTGCCCCACCCCCCAACCTCCATTTCCACTGCAGACAAGAAGGAGGTCATGGAAGCAAACCCTCTCCTGGCTCTGCTCTTACTGCTGGGCATCCCGGCTGGGATTTGCTGCTGCTGTCGGAAGAAGATTTTCAAAAAGAAAGCCACCACTGCTGCAACACTACAGGTAATACGTATAAATACATCTGGACAGATGTTTTGTTTTTACAGTATTTTTTTTTTAACTTGTTACAAAATCAATTTGAAGGAAAATATTTTGTACAACGAATGTTTCATAGTTTGGTCAAAATGTAAAGCCACAAACTAGGGCTATTGTCATCTTAGATATATGGTATTATATTTTTGCTTGAATTTTTTTACGTACACAAAATCTTATTCCCAGTCAGGGTGCAGGCCATGTTCCTTACTGCTTTAGCTTTACACTTATATAACATTGTCTCTTGATTAACTGAAAAAAGTAGGAAAATCGACGCAGTGATGCTTTCTTTTTAATTCTTCTTCCATGTCAAAACCTGTTGTCTACAGAACCCGGTTAAAGATACGGATGTGTTCATGTCTCTGGAGAATTCAAATAATAAACCATTCCACAGTTTTCTGAGTGAAATAATGTTTTTTTTTAACATCTTGTGTACTAAATTAATGACTTTTAGGCTTTCCCCCAAAACTAACTGTTAAAATGGGGAGTTTCAGCTTCTCATATGTGAGCATTTGTTGCTTTTCTATGTTTTATATCATTGCAAACTGAATATATATATGTATGGGTTTTAAACTGTCAGATAAAATATACCATTTGGTTGTTCACTATTTGCTAAAGACTAAACAATGAATTAATAAAATAATCATAATAATTGATCATGAAAATATCATAATCATTAATTGGAGCCCTCAAACAATGTACTTCATCATCTGTCTGTCTCTCTCTCCAGACCACCCCAGTCCATCCTCCTCCCAGTGGTCCTATTGGATCTTCTCCTCCCTACAGCACTCCAGGACAACCAGGAGCAGTAAGATCATACCACTCCTAATACTTATCACTTTTCATGCAGTCATGGATGTTGTTACAGTACAGTCGGGTCTTTGTATAATTTAATATAACTGACAATATCCCATAATAGTATCACAAATAGTTTAGTAGAGATGATCTTTAAGTGGCACCTTAATTTATTTGGCTTCATGCTGTTCGCTGCCAGCATTTTTAGACACAGTAAACACACCAGGGTTTGTTTACTGCATTTCACATCGCCTGCCTGGTGCAAAAAAATTGCAAACCCTACACCAGGGGTCGGCAATTAAGTTTGGCCTCGGGCCAGATATTTTCCAAGCCATTACATGGCGGGCCACAACCAAAACAATGGCTAATATAATGAATTAACAGCAGAGGAGGGGTGATAATGAAAATGATAGGCGATCTTGAAATGACGGAGCAGACACAGAGACATTCAAGCGGGCTGATGTAGGTTAAATGTGTGGACTGACCACTGGGGGCGCTATTAATTATATGCCTGTTTGTTAAAAAAAAACAAAAAACATTTCCACTTGTTGCTGTTAGTTGTCCGAAAAATGGCACTATCAAAAAATCTCAAGAGAAAACTTAACAGCGAGAACAGGATCTTTCATGATGAATGGACAGAAAACTATGCCTTCATCCTCCCCAGTTTTATTAATGCAAAGCCCACATGCCTGATCTGTAACGAGGGTGTCTCTGCATGCAAAGAGTACAACATTAGACGGCACCACGAAACGAAGCATGTGACAGTTTTGGAGGAACTTGATACCAACAAGTCGATGGATGATGTGATCGGGTCAGTGAAACAGATGTCGCTCTCTGCGAGGTCCGCTGCCCGCCGCATAGAAGCGCTGTCTGATGCGGTGCAGGGTGCAATTGTCGACGTGCTTATTCACTGTGTATCCAGTTAGACAAATAAGCATTTAAATTGAGGAAAATTTTCTGTTCTGGAAAATGAAGTTTCCAAATAAAGAGCATTTTTGAGACTGGCAGTCCGATTTTTAAAAAGTATATTTTATATTTTTATTTTCTTTCTCTAGTTCAAACAATCTCACGGGCCAGATGTTTTTGCTTGCGGGCCACATCTGGCCCGCGGGCCGCCTATTGCCGACCTATGCCCTACACCATAGAGTTAATACTCCCTGCGCACACTCTGACAATGAGAGCGCCACTGCCAACTACTGTAATGGATGTGCAATTACACTTTATTCTAGTACGGTAAAAAAAAAAGAAGCATGTTCCCCCCTGGCATCGCATCGAGAACTTACTTACTTAGGGAGGTGACCATAACCTGATGGTCACTCTGACAGAGCTCCAGGCTTCATCACTGCAGCTCTCCACCAATCAGGCCTGTATGGTAGAGTGACCAGATGGAAATCTCTCCTTAGTAAAAGACACATGGCAGCCTGTCTGGAGTTTACCAAAAGGCTCCTGAAAGACTCTCAGACCATGTGAATACCAAGCGTTATGTTTGGAGAGAACCAGGCACCGTTCATCACCTGGACAATACCATCCTACAGTAAAGCATGGTGGTGGCAGCTTCGTGCTGTGGAGATGTTTTCCAGCAGCAGGAACTGGGAGACTAGTCAGGATTGAGGGAAAGATGAATGCAGCAACGTACAGAGACCGGTTCATCTTTCAACAGGACAACGACCCTAAACACACAGCCAAGATATGGAAGGAGTGTCTTCAGGACAACTCTGTGAATGTCTTAGAGTGTCCCAGCCAGAGACCAGACTTGACTCCCATTGAACATCTCTGGAGCGAACTACATTCATAAGCTTTGAAGCTAGCTACTGTCAAATTAGCCATCTAACTGAAGGAGGAGATTTGTTGCTTTTCTATGTTTTATATCATTGCAAACTGAATATATATATATATATATATATATATATATATATGGGTTTTAAACTGTCAGATAAAATATACTATTTGGTTGTTCACTATTTGCTAAAGACTAAACAATGAATTAATAAAATAATCATAATAATTGATAATGAAAATATCATAATCATTAATTGGAGCCCTCAAACAATGTACTTCATCATCTGTCTGTCTCTCTCTCCAGACCACCCCAGTCCATCCTCCTCCCAGTGGTCCTATTGGACCTTCTCCTCCCTACAGCACTCCAGGACAACCAGGAGCAGTAAGATCATACCACTTCTAATACTTATCACTTTTCATGCAGTCATAGATTTTGTTACAATACAGTCGGGTCTTTGTATAATTTAATATAACTGACAATATCCCATAATAGTATCACAAATAGTTTAGTAGAGATGATCTTGTTTGATTGAATGTTGAATGTCTCAAAGTGAATCTTGATTTATTTCCAAATGACAGAATGCAACTGTGTTTTTCTGTGTTTTCAGGTTTACTATCATGGCAATAACCCTGGCATGGTACAAAACACACACTTATTACATCACTTCAATATCTGTTGATATGATTTTCATGCAAATTATTATCACTGATATATATATATATATATGTATAGTATGTTAAATTATTGGTGATTTGCGTAATGTTAATCTTTTTCTTGTGTGTGTGTCTCACCAAACTAGAGTTGTCAGCTGGCATTAACTAGAATGTTTTGGTTTTATTGTCCTGTTTTCCTGCTACCCCCCACAGTATTTCTACTGATCTAGCTTCTGATTTTCTCGCTCTGCAGGGTTTTAACCCAGTCCACCCACCCCAGAACCCTGCCTACCCTCCTGCTGGCCCAGCTATGATCCCCCCTGCCCAGCCTCCACAATGGAACGGTCCACAACCAGGCCTGTACCCCCCTGGACCTGAAGCTCCCATGGTATGATTCAACTGTCAGTTCAGTATTTGACAGTTGACCTTTTATTATGACCCAACCTAAACCCTGGTGCAACATGAAAATAAGACTCTCTTCTTTCCAGCTCCCAAAAGCCACCAGCAACAAGGAGTTTGCATGCTTTTAAATGTTAACCTAAGACTTTTAGCTTCTGGTTGTGTAAACAGCAAAACAATGAACAAAAGAGAACCAAAGGAGAACAACCTAAAATGACCTTATTAAAACAAAGGAAACAAAAAGAGTAAAAAAAGTCATTAACCTAGCTCCTATTTTAACAAAAAACAAGAGAAGGATTAACAAATCTACCCCTATCGAAGCTGGGCTGTTATGTTGTACAAATCTATTTACAACATTCCACACAGAAACATATTGGCTGACTGGAAGTGGAGAGGGAAGATGGCGTTTAAACTGCACGCTTAAATCAAATCAAATCAAATTTTATTTATATAGCCCAAAATCACAAAATACATTTGTCTCAGAGGGCTTTACAATCTGTACAGGGAGTGACACCCTCTGTCCTTAGACCCTCGAGGCTGGAACCAATCAGCTTCTTGGAACAACAAGGTTGTAACATACTCTTCAACAAAAAGTGCACTTAAGTAAAAGTATTAATAGCATAATGTAAAAATACTTCATTACTAATAGTCTAAAAGTCCTGCATTCAAAATGGTATTTAATTAAAAGTAGAGCAATATAATAAGGAGTAAAGTAAGATAGTTCACACAGATTAAAATGAGCTAGTTTACAATCCCAAAAAAAATGACTTAGAAAGGACCATACAACACATGTTGACACTGACAGCGTGCACAAATATTTTGCTCTCAATATGTAATTAAAATGTAATAAATGTTGACTCTACACAACTGGTTGTTATGTTATGTAGCTGGATCTACTGTGCTGCTTCATTGATGACATCAGATCTAATTGTGTGTGTATGTGCGTGTGTGTGTGTGTGTGCGTGTGTGTGTGTGTGCGCGCGCGTGCATATGTAGGGCTATAGTCCAGCTCCGGTCATGTATAGCTCTCCTCCACCAACAGCCAGTGAACCTGTGAAGATGGAGAATACCTTAACCTCACCTACTGACCCCCTGCTGACTTCAGCACCACAGGTAGACACATACATACACACACACACACACACGCTTGCACATACTCACACATACACCTACAAGCACACAGGGGACATTACATTGACTTACATTGATTTCCTGGAGACTTATCCTAACCTTAATCATAACCACGACATGCTTTAATCTTAACATAAGCCTAAACTTACCTTAACTTCATACCAAGTCTTCACCTTAAAATCAATGATTTATTTTAAGGGGACTTGCTTTTTGTCCCTATAAGGGGGCTGAATAGTATATGAAATATGAAAGATCATAAAAACAGTTTTTTCTTTGTGTTTATTTGATTCCTATTCAAAACACTTTTATTAATGATATGATATGAATGACTATATTGTTAATATAGGCTACAAAGTTTCATTTTTTAACATTAACATTTTTATCAATGAATCACTATATGTGCTGCCAGTTTCACTGCTTTCCAAAATGTTTGTACGCATGGGTTAGAGTTTCTGTAGGGGTGTGCACATTCTCCCATTAAGTTAGTTTTTAAAGATCACAGCTTTAGTGTGGGATGTGGCGTAGGGCTCTTTCAGACCTCATTTTATGTAAATGTAAATGTAAATGTACTTTATTTATACAGCCCTTCACAACAATCCTTTTGGTGTGTCAAAGTGCTTTACAGCAGATAATAAATAACAAGAATGATAGGTAAAAAACAAACAAAAATAAAAACAATAAAATACAACAAAATCAAATAAGAAATAATAAAAGTGTCATCAAACTACTGATTGTTAAAAGCCATCCTAAATAAGTGGGTTTTTAGCTTGGATTTAAAAAGGCCCAGGTCAGAGACAAGACGCATCTCAACGGGGAGCTTATTCCAGAGCCTGGGGGCGGCAACGGAAAACGCTCGGTCACCCCAGTGTTTATATTTTGACCTGGGCACTTACAGCAGAAGTTGATCTTTAGACCTCAGAGCTCTAGCAGGATTGCGGACAGTTAAAAGCTCAGCTAAATACGATGGCGAAGCCTTTAAGAGCTTTAAAAACAAATGTTAAAAGTTTAAAATCAATCCTATAAAGGACAGGAAGCCAATGAAGGGAGTTAAGAACAGGAGTGATATGAGCCTGTTTGCTGGTGTTAGTTAAAAGACAGGCAGCAGCGTTTTGCTACACTTGAAGTCGGCTGAGGGATGACTGTGAGACGCCAACATAAAGTGCATTACAGTAGTCTAACCTTGAGCTTATTAAGGCATGGATGGCTTTCTCAAGGTCGTGACGGCTTAAAAACATTTTAACTTTGGCCAGGAGATGCAACTGAAAGAAACTAGTTGTTGACAACGTTGTTAATGTGTTTGTCAAACCTGAGGTGACTGTCAACGGTCACTCCCAGGTTTCTGATGGTTGAATTCAGCTTAGAGGACAGGGTGCCGGGTGCGTATGGATATGCACCAGTTATAAATGACCCCTGGCCTGTAGAAAACATGCACCTACATATGCTATTGTTGAACTCTCACCATTTAAATTTCAAATCAATGATTAAGACAGAAACAAACCTAACATGTTGTATTAACTGTATTATCACAGAATTTTCCTTCAAATTCTTTAATGTTTGAGTCTGTTCTCTTAAAAAGGAATTTCACCAACTCTGTTCAGAATGTCTGTGTAAAGAAGTATTAGATGATTCAGAGGTCACTGTAGTTAAAAAAACAACATTTTAATAAACACTTCAAATTGAAATGTGTCTATTGAAGAGGGCAAGTTGTGCTTACTCTAAAACTCAATTTAAGATATGTAACTATGAGCACAAGTTGTAACGTTACAAGTAGTTTGGAGCAGATAGTGATCCACTATGCCACTCACAAAAATGTGATGTGGAAACTTGCAACATGTTTGGAGGGAAACTGGCAGTCACGAGTCAGCATTTTTTTTTCCTCAGTAACTTAACACAACACATGTAAGTGTTTCTACAGAGAGCTCTCAGAAAGCTGTGACCATGACGTGTCCAGTTCAGTTACAGCGAGGAACCTCACATGACCCACCCCTCCCTCTCTCCATTACCATTTCCTGACTGTTTTTCCTCTGTGTCTCCACTGTCTAGTAATTGTTAAAGAACATATCAAAGAAAACATGTACTGTCACTATGAATGTGGAAAAAACTCAAGATGTGCTTTATTTGCGCCCCACAGACTGAGGCTCCTGCGGGTCCTGTGCCACCCTCATCCGCCAATGCTCCTGGCTCTTCTGAAGGTACCTGCCAGTTCCAGATCAACGGAGACCCGAACAAGGTCAACTTTCTGTAGACACCTCCTCCTGAAGCAGACTCCTCCCAATCCTTCTTCACGTTGATGTTACAGCAGTGCTATGGGGCCATTTTGCATTCCTTTGTCTGTGTTCAAATCAGGGATGCAAAATGGCACAAGTGGGAACAATAAAAAGCATTTCACCGCTTATCTTCTTGCCTTTTTCAGTGTTTAATCCCTTTACCTACAATTATCTGTGGCTTAAAATATTCTATAAGCTGTGTATTGTGAGCAGTCAGTATGTAGGATTCAAAGAGTCATTTATTTGGGGATCAAACATCCAAAGGCAAGAAGAAGAGGGAAGGAGGTGTTTTCTTGAAGTTTTAGCATGTGGAATAGGAATGTATTGTTAAGTAGTTTAGTAGATCCGAGGCTGGGGTCTATTTATTAGCAGTGTAATCAGCATATGACTATGGGACTACATCCACACTAAGGGCTTGTCCACGTGTGCTTTTAGGTATTTTTGACAACATTGCTTTTTTCATGCATTATGACCCTTTCGTCCACACACAAACTGTGTTTTAGGTCATTGCAAACGCACTGTTTGGAAAAATAATTGCAGGCGGAATATTTTCTGTTTTTCAGTGTTGACATGTAGACAGGGAAAGACAGGAAAAACCTTCTTGTGGGTTGTGACAACAGTGTATGCCATTGCCTCTTTTGCTTACTTAAAGGTGACATTTTGTGGCCAAAATAGTGCTGCTTCTAACCTTTTTATATGTTTTCAGATAAATATACAGTTCTATAAATATACTCTTCCATTATTTAGAGAAATAGTGGCATCAGATATATTGTTAGATTGCAAGTAACCTACCAGAATTAGCTTTTCTTCCGGTTTCTGATTGGCCAACATGGCTTTAGGGTTTGGGTTATATTGGCATGCTCTTGACAGTGCTTCAGTTGTGTTTTGCGTTTTCATGTGTGGGATTTTTTTTTTGAGAACAAAGAGAGGAAAAAACATATTTTCAAAAATACCTGTGTATGTGTGGACAAGGCCAAATATGTTTTTTGCTTTAAAACACATAACTTTTGCTATGTTTACATGAAACCTCTGTGCTGTATAAACAGACACAACTGTCAGACCACAGATTCACCATATTTGCTTCGTGATAAGACTGTCTATGTTTTCCACCGTTTTCACTGCCTTGTACTTCACCTCATCCTCAGCCCTTTGGGATGAATGTGAACACACCTTCAGGGCCAGGAAGTGGAAGGAAGAAATGATTTCATGTGACCTTGCAGTTATAGACATTACCAGAAGCACACTCAACACGACGAACACACAGTCACAGCATCTACTCAACACTGTAGTATTTGGTTTCACATCAGACTGTTATGTTAAGCTTCAGACTCTGGCCTTGTTCAGGTTTGTTTATTTTTAAATTTGGTAAGAAAGACATTTTCTAACCCTAGGACACTTGGGGAGTTGCCTGCTTTGGTGGGATAAGGCCCTCACAGTGTTTTTTTAACAACCAAACTTTAAGAATGCTACCTGAAGAAGCACTTCAAACTGCCTTTCAAGGGGGCCTCACGCCTCCTTACTGTTACAGCAAAAAAAACCTCATATCACTTTCTTTCAATCCAGACCCTTAGATACCTGTATCCCAACTACCTTTTTGAACTCTGGTGCCTGTAAAATCTATACCACCTACATATTTAGTGACAGTAAAGCCCAGGCCAATCAAGATATTCAGTGTTAGCAATTGTTAGCACTTGTTAACTGAATTTGATCACCTGGACGATGCAGTTGTATATGTATATATTGAACAACTGTAGGCTGTTGAGTGTTCCTCTATCCTTCGTCTAGGATGTAGGTCAGAAACATCCTATCTTAACCTGACTAGTTTCCTTAAAACAGGCATTTATTGACCTGTAAATAACATCACAAATGCCTTTTATTGTCAGTGTCTTGGTCTTTTTTTCTGCATGTGAATACAGTGAACCATGATGCATTCATCATCACAGGGTTTTTCAGACCAGATGCTGTCAGCATTTCTTTGTCTTGATGTCAGTTAGATCTAGTAGGTCTTGCATTTGGTGTCTAAACAACCAGGTTTTTGGAGTCACACCTAACAAACAAATTCAGGTCACTTTTTGACAGTTTACATGATAACCAGCGTGCTCTACTAAAAGGAAGCTCAGTTGTTAGTTTAGTTACTCAATGTAGCACAGAGTGAAATCATGCCTGGCTTTAAACTCATACAAAATACATATATGTATAACTAAGCTATTCAAATGCTCTTAATATAGCGAGTGCCTTTTTGTTTCTTAATGTGAAGTGACTGGCTTTTCTTTCTTCTTAATCTTTGTGTCTTTGGGTCAAGTTTCACATAAACAGTCAACTAAGGTCTTTACCTGTGTCCTGGAGCTTAGGTTACTGACGTAGCAATAGTGAGATGAACTACAGTTCACATAACCTGTGTTTTCTTTTTAAATGTTTTTGTGTAAATGTAACCAATATTATTCACCAAGTATATATGTAGTGAATGGCTATAGGTGCTGATGAGGTTGGAGTGAACATTCACATCCACGTCTAGATATTAGACTGCCAACTGCCGACGCCTGTGTCGTTGGCATTCTGCCTCATTTTATACCTCTTTATTGTGTACATGCATGTACTACTCTGTGTCAATAAAACCACGTATAATCAAGGATTTCTGGAGTTACTTTCATTATACACCAGAGCTAATTTTGGATGTCCAGTAAATGTATATGTATTAGTTAGTTACAAGTTATTTTACAGGAGACCGTTTGCGCTCTGAATTACAACAGATATTGGGTAAAGAGACTGCTTCAGGATTCTTCAAACTAAGTGCTTGTTGGATTGTCGAACAGTTGATGGTGAGCTGATATTCCTTTGCTTGGTACCCCCAGCCAAAATGTTACTTTCACAGTATTATGTATTTGTGAATTTTTTTATTATCTTAAATTATGCTTTCATTCAGATTAAAATGTAATAATGCAAGAGTTCGATGGAGTAAATCATTAGCTAGCGGGTTATTCCTGCTGGGTTTAATGAGCTGACATTACTCCACACATTACTTTCACATATCCAGACTGTGGAGGTCAGACAGAAGCGGTATGTTTATTTATTTTATTTTTATTTATTTTTTTCACGGACAACCTTTATCTGTGATCTTTTCTTCCCAATCTCAAAAAAAAAAAAAAAAGCAGATAAGCATATTACCAAAAATGTTTGAATGTTGAAAAATTCTTTAATGTGGTGAACATGTTCACACACACAGCTCCTACACATTGAAGCACATTATTTTAATAATACTCACACAAATGATGAATAAACCTAACAATATAGAAAGCATCAAAGTTGTACTTTTCTTCTTGACATTCCAGAACAGTGTGGAAGTTCACCAGTGCTCCGTCTTTTGGAGAGAAGGCTTTGGGTAGAAAAACATGACTTTTCTTAGTCTATCTCTTTTTACTCCTCTGTCCTCCTCCATCTCTCCATCTCTCTCAGCCGTCTGTCCAGGATCTTCACCTGCTCCGTCAGGTGAGCGGTCCTATCTATCGCATTAGATCCCCTCACAGTCCCGACATCCAACAGCACGCATATGCACACGAGAAAAGCCAGCCTCACAGCCATGGTTTCTGTGCCCACGCTGTGGTCGCTCAGGATCAAGCCAAAACAGGTCAAAGCCACACCCACTTTCAGCAGCCATAGGGCCCGCCTCAGAGTGGAGGCAACCAATCGGAAAGCGAGGGAGATCAGACAGTAGCAAATGAGAGCAATAAGAACCCACTGAGTAACAAATATCAGACCCTCAGGGGTCACTTTAACTGGAAAGACAACTGTGGAAAACAGACAGAGCAAAGAGGATAGTTTAGTAATATAATACAGCAATTACAATAACACATAACATAACAGCAAATCTTCATATTTAAGAAGCTTAAATATAAGGAAATTTGGGGCTTTTTTTTTTTTTTACTTGGAAACGATTACTCAACTATCACACTAGCTGTTGATGACTGCCAATCAACTGATCGATTCATTTACTAATCATATTAGCTCTACTGCAATTCTGACCTATACATCAGTGGTTCCCAACCGGTACCGGTCCGCAGAAGAAATAATTAATTATTTCCGTTTTATGTTATCCAAGTCTGGACGATATTTTATTTTGAAAAACCTTTGCGAGTCTTAGCGGGCACACAAAAAGCTGAAGCTAAAAAAAAAGAAAAACAAAAACAGCTCTATGTGAAATATTAAGGTTTCTTGACATTGACTCCATATTCTGAAATGTTCATGAAAATAAATATATTTCTTTATAAATGTATTTGTGGCGTATCTGAATCTTATTTTGAACGTTACGATACCAACCAGTCACGTGTCACAGCCCACACAGGAATGGCTCAAACTCAGTGGAGTATTTCCTACTTACAGTCATATCATAGTCATTCTTCCCCAGTTACAATTAAGATTGTTATGCTTATGTATGTATTGCTGCATCATGTATTTGTATTTGCTGCCACCTGTGTGTAATCTTTGTAGATTTACCTTGGATTCCAGCAGCCTGCAGGAAGTGTGTGATATATTGTAAGAGTACGTTCAGACCACTGGCCAAACCTTCTGCAACAACCCCCAAAACCTGAGAGAAAGCCTAGAGGAGAGAAGACAGTGGCGGCTGGTGAAAAATATTCTTGGTGGGACTGATGTGTCAATACATTTCTCTGTCTAGTCCAGTATAAGAATTCAAAGTGAGACGACGACTACAATTCAACAATGATGTTTAATGTCACCAGTTTCACAGATAAAGTAAATAAAGTGTTCAGTTGTATATGGCTCCATTCATGCTTTTGAAAGGAAGGGTATCAAATACAATATTCTAGTTCCTGACAGAACTTTACAGCAAGAGTATGATCAGCTATACAATCTGTAAATCAACAGTGTGTGTGAGTGAGTGAAGGGTAAATTTCTGTTTCTAAGGTGAGTGTAATATGATGAGTGAGTGGATGGGATGGACAGTTCTTTCTCAAGTAGATTAAATCGATCGCAACTGGACTTGGTTATTTGTCTTGAAGACGTTTCACCTCTCATCCAAGAGGCTTCATCAGTTCATGCTAGCTTGACTAGGCTGGGACTAGTCCAACTAGCTGGTGTAGAAACCCAGGTATTTAACCTCTGTGGAGGCAGTCACATGGCCAGTGATGTCATTGGCTCATTAACACTCCATGTGCCCAACGACAGTCATTTCGTGCCAGTCGTTGGGGGTGGTGAAAGTTAGTTTCGACTTCGTTAGTGTTCTATTGTGTTATAACGACAGTCGTTAGAGTCACATGGGGTCTTTTGTGAATGGCTGTTGTTCTTCGAGGCTAAACTCCTGAATCTCCTGGGAATAGATGAAAGGGCAGCATTGTAAATTGGAGATAGATGGTGTCTCAGACCTCCTCCTCTGTTTAGGGATGTTTTTTTTAATTTAACATAGATGGCTTCTTTTACCCCTCTTTCAAACCATCTATCCTCTCTGTCCACGATGTGAACATTATTGTCATCAAAGGAGTGAGCTTTCTCCTTGAGGTGTAAGTAGACTGCAGAGTCTAGGCCTGAGGAGTTGGACCTCCGGTGTTGGTACATGCGCTTGTGCAAAGGTTGCTTAGTTTCCCCAATGTAGAGGTCTTTGCATTCCTCATTGCACTGAACTGCATACACCAGGTTGCCTGGTTAACCAACAGCCATTCACAAAAGACCCCATGTGACTCTAACGACTGTCGTTATAACACAATAGAACACTAACGAAGTCGAAACTAACTTTCACCACCCCCAACGACTGTCGTTGGGCACATGGAGTGTTAATGAGCCAATGACATCACTGGCCATGTGACTGCCTCCACAGAGGTTAAATACCTGGGTTTCTACACCAGCTAGTTGGACTAGTCCCAGCCTAGTCGAGCGAGCATGAACTGATGAAGCCTCTTGGATGAGAGGTGAAACGTCTTCAAAGACAAATAACCAAGTCCAGTTGCGATCGATTTAATCTACTTGAGATAACTATGACCTGGATGAATGAGAATATTCACAGACTTATGGACAGTTCTTATTTGTACAGGAACTTTGCTCGTCTGTCTTTCTGAGTGGTACAAATTTCGGGCTTGTCGGGTCTCAGCTCCTTAACCCGGATTTTCTCCTCCATTGTCCTTCTCGCAAACGGGTAGATAAATAAAGATCTCACCGAATTCGGTGGAAGCTGCACCTCGCTTGTTAAATTCTCCATCATCTCGCTGACTGACAGCGCTCGCGCCGTACTAGAGCGCGCACAAGACCTTCTCAAATCTCGAATCTCGCGGTATTTCGGCCGCCACTGCCTAACCCTATCCTAAAACAAGTCAAAGCAGGACCCACACTAACTCATACTGTTGCTCACCTTTCAATACTGCATTGACACCGACCAACATGTTTATGACCAACACTATGTCTAAGCATGTA
This sequence comes from Pampus argenteus, assembly GCA_036937835.1. NCBI lineage: Eukaryota > Metazoa > Chordata > Actinopteri > Scombriformes > Stromateidae > Pampus > Pampus argenteus. The sequence goes on from CM072866.1 coordinate 2,554,824, forward strand.
TTGCACTGCATGGACTTACTGTTACTGTAGAGTTATTTTCATTATCAAATAATCTAATGTAATTTTTCTTGATTGATATGTTCATTCATTTGGTCTATAAAATGTCTGAAAACAGAAGGCAAAATAGTGAAAAATTAAATTTCAAAGGTTACATTAACCAAAAGTCCAATTACACTCCAAAGGGATTCAGTACACTATCAGTGTGACATTCATTTTTATAAAACGGATAGTTTTATAAAAATGAATAGAGCTGGCATAGAGAATAGAGCTGGCACACCTGGGACTGCATTATATCAGTATTACTGCGCCAAACAAACCGTTTTAAAATGTAAGATTTGGTTGTGGATTTTAATTTACTGGGTGGGCTGAGCATGGATGAGTGGTGGAAAGAGATCAGGATGGAAGAGGAGGAAGACGTTCTGACATTAATGAGGGGGAAGCTGATCAGTTGGAAAAGTCAAGAAACTTTGCTGAGGCAGGACTGTGGTTTATTCAGAAAAACACCAACCCACTGAGTGTGTGTTTTGCTAAAGAACCACATTGCTTGATGGAAGAATGATTAATTGTAACCAATAAATGACTGTATTTTTTGTTGCTGTGTTTATTTTGATGTAACCTCTTGTAGATTACAGTGTTTTTACAACAGCTAAGCTCCGCATTGTGCCTCAGCTGTTGTAAAATACACCACAGCCTCTTGTGGCTTATTGCTTTAATAACTAAATAAAGTGGTGGAACCTACATGTTAGGAGTTTTAGCCTTTGTTGTTATGGATTGTCTTGTCCAATTGATGAAGTAATTAGGGTAAGTCTCCAGGAAATGAATGTACGTTCTTTGTAATGTTCTTAAAGTGACATAAATAAGTATGTGTGTGTGTGTGTGTGTGTGTGTGTGTGTGTGTGTAGCTCGGTAGGCCACAAAATTGCACTCCTCTACCTTTTTCACCGACAGTACTGTCTGCTCTCCGGCCAGCTTGCCCACGTAAGTCCTCCCCTCCCCGGCCAGGTTAGCTAGGACTTCCTGGAGCTCCTGGATCATCCCGGAGCGACCCTCGACCACTTTCTCCCCCGAAACAGAAAGCAACAGTACGCTCGCCGTGTACAGCGAACACAGTCCGCTGAAGACTCTTTGTGTTGAATGGGAAAACATACCGGACACAGGTTAAATTATAACAATTATCAGTAAAATACGCTGATTAATAACGAGCAGTAAGCTGCAACGGGAGCTAAACAGCAAAGTTTTCCCAACAGGATGTGGAAAACCCTGTTAATATGAATGAAGAGGGACGTCGCTGCCACCTACAGGACCTACACCAGTAAAGCTTGTGTATTATGTCTGTTAAAATGCTGGTGGGAAAGTCCAAATCAGTTCTTGAATCGGGATCAACTTCGACTTTCTTGGCATGTGATTTAAATACATTCAAGAGCAGGTTTACTGTGGTTCTTTGAAGAGACAGATCTGAGGAAAGATACAGAAACATTTCTGCTGCTTTAAAGGTTCCAAAGAGCACAGTGGCCTCCATCATCTGTAAAGTTTCATCTGTAACACCAGGACTCTTCCTAGAGCTGATGATGTGAATACTTTCTACATGCAAACTCAGAGAGTGAAACCATTAATTGCTCTGCCTCAACGAAGCCTAACAGCCTAAATCTGAATCATACTCAGAAACAAATTTCTAAATCACTTGTATGTAACGTACACAATGTATGTTCTAGATCACAGCTTGTTGTGCATTTTGCATATTGCAGGGATTAAATGCAGGCGCTCAGTATTGTATGGTCCAATCAGTAATTTGTGTATTTTAATTTTTAAGATGCAAATGCAGCAAACTGCAGTCTACTATACAGTCTAGTAATATGTGTTATGTTTGTGTATTGTGTGATGGAAATTTTGTGTGTGCTCTGTAGCATGAGAATATGTACACATCTATTCTCCTGTTCTCCTGTGACATTAGGTGAGCTTTTTTTTTTAATACTTTGTTTCTGTTTACACTATGCACACTATGTACAGTTCCCTGGGTACTATTAGCTATTCATAAGTACAGAGGAAGCCAAATACTTCATTTATTTTAAGCTGAAACACAATGTGAACTAGAGTTTACTTTGTTACCATAGCAACGACCACAATATAATATTCATGCTTTGGCGTGTTACATCTATCAATTGAGCCTTGTTAAACCATTACTAACTGAACATAAGATAAAAGCATGCTATAGCTTTGTAAGCATGTTAATGATCTATGCAGTTTTTTTTTGTGTTTTTTCGATTCTTCAATAAAAGAGTGGTGCAGGGCTGAGTAGAGCAGACTTTCATGCTGTAAAGCTGAGGGTCTCGCTCTGCACAGATCTAAATGACCACACAAAAGACAAACTGACTGAGAACCTTTTTTTTTACTTTATCCCACTGAGCAGGTGAAATAGGATTTCCAGCAGATGCAGAAGAGGTGGCCCTGAGCCAAAACACTGGGCAGCCAGTGGCTGAAGAGAGCACATCCAAGCCAAACATCCAACAAACAAACGTACAAATCAGTACAGATGATCAATGGCACAGGTTTAGATCTCTATCTTGTATTTTTAATGTAAAACTGAAGTTTACACTTATCTCCTTATCCTGGCTCCTTAGTGACACAGGAACCTGATCCAAATGGGTATCTGAACAAAAGGAACCAGATATACCTCATTTAAATATGTGCTAATAGCAACAGAGCACTAGAGACGCTATTTGCTTGTCAGTGCAGTTAGTTGAATCATGCAGAATTAGATCCTCCATTGCCATGCCAACTTCGGTCTTTACAACACAGCCCACATCTAACAGACTACACAAGATCATCAACATGACTCAAACAACATGCACACAAACAACAGTTTGTTAGAGCAGCTCTTGCAATTAGATGTTTATTGCACATAATGTGTAATCTCAGTTTATTTTTATACAATCGGTATACAAGCTTTAGACATGTAGGATCAATGAATAATGATCTCTGTCACTAATGTAATTGGTCGCACAGATGAAACATAATTCCTGTAATATTGGAGATTATATGTCAATATTTCCAATTGAGCAGAATTGTGGTGCAGCTGCAGAATAGTATGAAAGTGAGTTTTTAAATATGGCGCATAGCATAACATGTTTTACCAGCATTTCAGTGAAATAAACTTACTGAATGCTACTGAAAACCAACATACAAATAATTGTCTAACATTTTAGAATCTACTGTATTTTAACCTCAAAGCCTTTACAAATGCAAATCACCGAACACATTATTACTGGATCAGACTGTGAGTTTACAATCATGTCTGAATTATATTTTTCTATCTTCAGCTGCTGCCTCCTGTGTTTTGTCCCCTGTCAGAATAAAACTGAACAAATATATTTAATGTAATGTAGCTACAGTCTGATACACACGTCAGATTTCACTTTATCATCCAATAAGAACATTTTAAGTCTGGTAAACAATGGACAACAATGAATAAAAAATACTTTATTGAGTTAAGTTTAATTGAACTTCCAGACAGTTCAGGGTTAGGCCGGAATTTGTTAGGCCTGTTTTCTGAAACAGAACTTAAGCTGAATAAACCTTTTTGACAGCAGATATTTAGACTCATCAAACAAACGGGATTACTGCTAACATTATTAAGCAATTATTGCTGGAACAGAGCATGATTAATGGTATATCTGACTCGCCTGCACACGTCAAATATCTGCTGTGAAAAGCTGTATGAATTTCATTCATTTAGAATGAGAATGTAAGAGTACTCACATACTAGCATCATAATTGTGGTTTGCAAGATATATTCAGAAAGCAAAAACTGCATTTAAAGTAGAAGATGAAAGAAAGAAGAAAGAAAGAATGAAGAAGAAAAACTGATGATACTCATTGAGAAAACATATAAAGTACACAATATGAAGAAGCTTGTGTTGCTCTGCACACCAGGAACTAATGAGGAAAACAATTATGAACTTCATGTTCTTAATTGTGTTTTTTAATAAAGTTCAACTTGGCTCATTTAGTTAAATTGAATTGAAGCCTTAGGCTAGCTACTATATTTCAACTGTGAGGCTCTTTGTTTGCTTTTGCATTTTCTTGACATTCAGTCTAAATAACCTTTAAGACCTTATCCGACCTATGAATTACATTTAGAAAAATTGCATTTTAGTTATACATGAAAAATCATCATTGTGTGTGTTTTCCAACTGCACTAAATATAGTCAGGACATGTGGAATCACCTGCTTCCCTGCTGTTTTGAATTAGATTAGTTAAAACCTGTCTTGACCAAAAAAAAAAAAATCAAACAGTAGTGATTTAAGTACATCATAAAGAAAGATGTGCAGCCACAGAAATGTCCACCGTTTCCTGCACACATCCAGCAGACTTTCTGGGTGGTACATGTGTACAGGAAGAGGTGGGTATTTTACATTGATCAGGACACATTTTCACATTTCAGTGCCACATGGAACAATCACTTCATCTTTCCTCCTTCCCTGCATGCATTTGTTAGTGTCATATTTAACCACTATACCAATGTTTAACATTATACACATTTTTTTGTGTTTTAATTGCATCTTATTTTATTTATTTAAACTGCATTTATGTAAACAGTTTATTTATTTCAATTATTTGGTTGAACTGTACCAATACTTTAACCCTGGAGAACCCACAGGGTTGCCTGCTGTTAACAGTGTTTGTTATTTTGATTATTTGAAATGATACGCCTAAAGTCCAATGGGTCAGATTTGGCCCTAATCCTAAATTAGGGAATAAAGGGTTAATTACATTTTGGTGAACTTCAGTGAACTTATAGCAGTCATTTAATGCATAGTTCATACTATTCCAAAGAAGAAAAGAGTCCTTGGGTTCTCCAGGGTCTAATATTCATTACCACTCAGGTAGCACAGTGGATAAACAGATACAGGTGGATAGACAAATGGAATCTTAATAACAGCTGATTGGTTGCCTCTGTGAAAGATGATCAATCACATTGATGAAAGCTGATCACTCCACCTTGATGACACCTCATCAATTGTCTTTAGAGATCTTCTACCTGACCTTCGGTTAAATGATGATCAGTTCATGCTGGGGGGTATGAGTGATGAAGGGGTCGATGGAGCATCTTGAGTGAGTGACTGTAAACGATAGGAAGAGAGAAAGAGTTAGCACTGGTGAGAACACAAGGACTGTCCATACAGTATACACTCTGAAAAGACCACACACTTTGAAGAGCCTTTGGGATGGGGAAGCCATCTCTGTTACAAAATATGGACCTTGGCCGAGGTGGTCCATTAAGTGGGACATTGCTCCAGTGTCTAATAACTGTTTTGGAGTATTAGTCAGGACTAATATTGAAAGGAATTGCTGGAATGTTGGTGTAAACCAAGGTGAATCTGAAAAGTTGCTGTCAGTAAAGGGCCTGATGTATGGGCAGCTGTTTGTGGTTCTGTTTGTGCTACACTGGATGTCTACATACAGTTAACTCATTAGAAATTCAATCTTTTCCTACTCCCTCGTGTGAAAATCCAGAATTGGCTTGAAAGCTAGTGGAGAGGTACACTGAAGGAACAAAAGACTTCCCTAAACAGAACTACATGTGCATTATTTGGTATGAATGATGAGAGAAAAAGGTGTTATCAAATCATCCACTGACTGATCAATTATTTGATTGCACTACGGAGAGTATTTTTTTATGCTTTTCATTTGAGCAATAAACCAACCCTCCACAGTGCTACATTGCACATTTAGCTTGGGCACAGTATCTAATGAAGCTGTCATACAAGTAAGCATTGAAATGTGGAAAAGCTGCTTTGGGAAGATACCATAGAAAATTATATTTTGTTTTACTGGACACCCAAATGGCAACAGCTGGTTAGCATCAGCCCAAGGAGAAAGCAGTAAACAAAGAAATGATCCCCTGCTTATTAAAAACAATGAGCACATTGTTGACACTAAGAACTCTGGCTTGACTTGGTCTGAGGATATTGAGGTGAGTCACGACAGAGGCTTCTCATTTCTTTAGAAAACCTTGTTAGTTTGGTCACATTATTGCAAGTTTCTTTTTAATTGTAATTGTTTTGACTCATATTTCACAACAGGGTTTCAAACAAAACGTTGCAATGCCAAACCTCACACTCCTTTTTAACCACGCTAGCAGCATGGTGCTAGGGATGGTTGTATGGCTATTTGAATGCCATATGTTTAAAATCATATAAACAGCTTTTATAAATCAAATATCCAAGTATAGACGATGAAGAGTTCTTAAAGTGTGGATTAAAGAGATTTTGACAGATTAACAGTTCAGGCCTACTGGATCTATTGACAAATTTAAACCTTCATCAAATGTCTCAAAGAGGTGAAGAAGAACCTATTACTGGTACTTTCTTCTTGATTTACATTAATGAATTGCCCATGGTTTGCAAAGATTTTTTAAAATTGTTTTCAATTTCAATTTCAAGATATTTTGTAACAAAAACAAAAAATATTCACTTCAGAAGTGATTCAGAAATGTTTTAAGTCCCATTTACAAAATTTTTAGGCGATACAAACATTTAAAAATATTTTTTTATATCTAAATGTGCTCAATAATTCATAAAAAATATCAAATTAAAACCAATAATTTCATTGTCCAGTTATGTTTGAATATCACCTGTCAATCACGACACATCATCAGGTAGAAATCATCAGGTTTGCTACTGTTAGCTAGTTAACCGGGCTACTTATCAGATATATTTGACCAGTTAAATCAGCTCAATATATAAATTTGAGGGAGAAACTGCAGTGTTTTTGGTTTCAGACAAAACTGAGGGCTTCAAAAACCAAAAAAAAAAAATTCTTTGGAACAGAAGAATCAAGGATGATTTGATGTTTCATTCCTAAATGATAGGAAACTCCTCATGTCAACGTATCCAGTGCATTTGACTCAGCTGGAACGAACGTTTAGAGACTACTTCACAGAGGACCCACGATTCAAATAATAGTAAAATAATCAAAATCTTATGATGATAATCATTCACTTTACTGTAAGTCTATGGAGTCATATTTGTGTCTGCTTTTCTACTTCCCTAGTGACTATTAGTGGCACTAGTGATCGGAATTGAGACAAAACAGCAAATCAAAAATGACCCCCTGCAGTTCTCTGATTGGCTGAAATTGTGGCAGACTATAAGTTGTGTTGACCGTGCAGGCAAACTGTCTCAGAGTTTGAACACAGAGAGTGGGAATATGAGAAAAGCAAACGAGTACAAGTGAGAAATTACATGGATAGTATACAGTCAGTATATATAGTGTGGGTACAGTAACAGCAAACACACACATAATTGCACAGAGGCTTTTTGTTTGCTCAAATTAAATTATTCTATTGTATTTTGATAATATTTATCTCAGCAAATATAATTGATGTGTGTCTTGTGCTGAAAAGGTCATATCATTTCAGATGGAATATCCTCTAAAATGGCATTTATAACCATCATGAATCATTTTTATTCAAGGCTTACATAACCTTGGATTGTTTTTTTTCCCATGTTTTCCTCTGTTTACGTTGAACTTTAAGTTTTAAAATATGACTGGCCTGAGGAGGAATTGTTCAGCACACTATGTACAGTTCCCTGGGTACTATTAGCTATTCATAAGTACAGAGGAAGCCAAATACTTCATTTATTTTAGGCTGAAACACAATGTGAACTAGAGTTTACTTTGTTACCATAGCAACGAGCACAATATAATAATGTCCATGCTTTGGCGTGTTACATCTATCAATTGAGCCTTGTTAAACCATTACTAACTGAACATAAGATAAAAGCATGCTATAGCTTTGTAAGCATGGTAATGATCTAATATTGTATGCAGTTTCCTGTGGTGTACTCTGGTAGGTCTTTTACATATTTGCAATTGCAGCATGTTTTGTTTTTTTGTCCAAGTAAAAACAAAAATATACACTGTGACATTCTCTGCTGAGTCTGAAACTCATTACAGTCTGATGAAATTCTTTTAGGTGGGTCAGCAGCTCGTTACGGCAGGGTGAACCAAATCCTATCTCAACACAGATGTATTTGTCACGCCATGTAAAAAATATGAAGAAAAATACAACATGTTGGACCGTTGAATACAGCCAAGACACCTTACCAGAACTGGACCACACTGACACTGACAGCGATTCATCGTAGTAAAAAGCCAACATATCAGCACAGTGTGCACTGTGTGATGGAAAATATGTGTGTGCTCTCTAGCATGAGAATATGTACACATCTATTCTCCTGTTTGTGTGTCACTGTGACATTAGGTGAGCTTGTTTTTGAATACTTTGTTTCTGTTTTTCTGTGCTTGCACATTTTGCTGAGAATCAGCTCATTATTTTACCCAAGGACGTAGGAAGGGAATGACTATGATGACCTTAGAGGTGAGCCAGCTGCAGGGAGGGAGGTTTCCTTTTATCTCAAGGCTACGGCCTTATTATGAATAAGCACATAAAAAACAGTATGTATCTATGACCAAATATGGAATCACATCTTTATTAAAATTACTGTTTTGATTCTTCAATAAAAGATCGGTGCAGGGCTGAGTAGAGCAGACTTTCATGCTGTAAAGCTGAGACCTTTTTTTTTTTACTTTATCCCACTAAGCGGGTGAAATAGGATTTCCACCACTGTCACTGTGCTGGTCCTATAACAAAATGAACGTGCTTCTTATCTGAGTAGATATATGTGTTGGAACTGTTTGAAAGCTGTTAATGCACCATGTGGCATTAGTTCATGCTTCTTATTTGTCTCTTTATACAAATAAACAATAGATTAAAATGTAATCGATTCTTGAGAGAAAGTATAAAAGTCTTACAGCATACGGCCCGAAGATGCGTCTCTGTCTGTAGAGAAGTATACAGAGAATGACAGAGATGGCTGTCTGGGCCAGGGTGAAGAGGAGGAGAGAGGACTTCACTCCTCTGCTCACCTTCTGTTAAAAGGGACACACAGAGGTCACGTTAGCTTTTGTCACAACAATACACATGCAGCACATTAACAGCAGGCCTGTTCATCCAGCTGTTGAGAGGAAGGAGATGTGTTCCTTTAAGAAAAATCTATTGTATCATAATCAATTGATTTGATCCTCATTTTAAATGTCATATATAGATATAGATACTCACTGTTCTGAGTTACAGTAGCACACTGACATCTACATCAGACCCAAGGCAGGTTTTTATACTTTTTCTTACAAGTTACATATATTTTTTACTAGCCATGCAGGACAAGTGTTCATGAAGTGTTGTGTCTGTAGTAGGTTGAACACTGTACTGTATCATTTGCAACAATCCTGCACTGATTGAAAATAGATGAATCTTAGAACATGTGGGACATGTAACCTCACTTCTTTAGATGTATGTTGAAAAATAAACAGACCAAAGCAGTGTGTCTGCTTTAAGTTTTTCTGGTGTCTTGAGATTTTTTCAGACACACATTTGACTCCATAATATGCTGGCACACACATATCCTTATAAGCCTCACTGTGCTGATTAGGTACATCATCACTTATCTGCATTTCAACATAGTGACATTCAATGACACTCATACAAACCGTGGCATAGTGTTTGTCATCACAGCTGCCATGCTTCTTCTCACACGGCACCTCAGGATTCATGTCTATGTCTACAGAGTAGATGATCACAGCCACAACTGACAGCAGAGTGGAGACCATGCTCACTATCAAACACACTCGCAACTGAAAAAAAGGAAAACACATTTTTCTTTTTAACCATTAGATGGGACAAGAGCATAGTAGTAACATGAGCAGCAGCTGCAGTAGTTCTGTACTAAGTACTGTAGCAAGTAGCATAGCCCTAAATGTTTTTGGCTGGTCACAGGTCTGTTGATGTTCTGAATATTGTCAGGTTGTTGATCAATGACTCTGTGAGAGCAGGTCTCACATGCATCAATATGATAACTGATGTCACAAGCTCTGCTTATAGGTGATACATGCTTACATGTACATGCTTATTTGCATTTATCATACTTTAAATGATGCTATATGGATGGTGAATTGGTGTATGGTATTTTAAAGTTTAAAGAGGAAATGGACCAATTTCCCACACTGATCAAATTTTTTATTGTTTGGCACTGTAAATATTATCTAGACTATTTGTCTAATTCTAAATTTCAGTGCTTCCACTTGAAACTGTCAACTATGATTTAATGTGTTACTTGCTGATTGTAATCATATATCCTCATACCCAGTTATACTCAGTAATACTTGCAACAGTTTTTCTAATCTTCTTATCTGAGCGTTCATAATTTCACTGCATTTATACCATATCACATGTTATATGCAATCTTTCTTGAAGAAAAAGTCAGATTTGTAGCAAGTGTCATATTTTAATTGACCTCACAGACATTACAATTACATAACATCACAGTATGTTGTAGATAATATAAGTGAGGATTCATCTTTATACACTTTTTCTGCATTCCATTTCACTTTTTTAAGTTTAGCTATTTTTGGTAACCTTTGCTTAGCTGTCCAGTTTTAGCGTCTAACTTTTAGCCCTACTGGGGGGCCAAGACAATATGCAGGTAACAGTAAAGATTGGTGCTGTGATGTGACTTTTTCACGAGGTGGGGCTGTGGCCCTAGGTATCTCTGAGTATCTTGGCAGTGTGCATACATCCTACAGTGTAACAGAGAACCAGCTGTTGGTGGCTAGTGGATAGTGGTTATTAAAAATAATAATAATAAAGTAGCTTTTAGTGGCCACTTAGCAACTTAGTGATTAAACATTTTCACCACAGTACCACAACGATCCATGTATGTTTTGCCTGTCATCAGGGGGTAAATGTTATCTGATAAGGAAGATTACACTATATTGCTATTATAATTTCAGTATTTGATTCTTATATTGCAAAATGTTTTTATGTGTAATGTTTGATTACTAAAACGTATCTCAAATGTAACTGAACATATAAGTTGGTTTCTGTATCTGTATCAAAATGTGCTGCATGTGATTTTCCTTTGTGATGGAATGCACATTAATGCATAATAATGGGCAAACATTAAAAACATTAAAAATTAAAAGTTGATTACTTAAAAACTAAAAGTATTCATACTTCATGGACAGGTGCCCCATGTGGAAATGATTAACATATCAAAACATAGTACCAATAGAGTCACCATGTGATCAGTTATTACGTGTTTTACATTTTTGCTGATAACTCAAGGCAAAACAATATTTCCACCATGTGTTCCTTAGACAATACCAATTCGATTAATACAGACAACGCACATTCGTGCCTGGAAAGATTTTCCATCATTTTGGACTTGCATATTTACACAAGAGATCAATTGTGCCAGCACACGTGAAATTTCTTCAGAATTTTTTTTTTTTTTTTTTTTGTAGTTTGAATAGTTGTGCACTGATATGTAGATGAATTACTGTATATATGGATGCAGCAATTACAAAGCATGTGATGTCAATTGACTCACTTCATTTGACTTTAGAAAAAAGCATTTTTATGGTGGCCGGCTACCTCACATCCTTATCAAAGAGCACCAATATAGGTGAGGAAAAACAGAGAGTCATTTAAGAAAGAAATGGTGTTTGTAACTCATTCGAAGAAAGTGATTTGTGTATGTGAGTGTGTAGCTGTATGTGTGTGTATGTGTAGTCTACAGACTCACAATCTTCATGGTGCAGTGTTTGTCCAAGATGATAGCGACCACTCCTGCTGTGATGAACTGGGGCCACACACACACACACACACACACACACACACACACACACAGAGAGGAGAGATCATCAGAATCATCAAAAGGTTGGTGGTTCGATTCTCGTTCCGTGGCTCCTCCAGTCTGCATATCGAAGTGTCTTTGGGAAAGATACTGAACCCCAAATTGCTTCTGATTCTGTGTGTGTGTGTGTGTGTGTTTGTGAATGGGTGTGCGAGCATTAGAAACGTTGTAAAAGCGCTTTATATGAAAAGCGCTATATTGCTCCTCATGAGCAAGTTGGCACCTCTGCCATCAGTCTATGAATGTGCATATGTGAATGTTGGCATGTGTTGTAAAGCGCTTTGAGTGGTTGTTATAGTAGAAAAGTGATGAAAATGATAAATGTAGTCCAAGTTACCATTTCCCAAAAGCCTTCAAACATCTTACTATTACTATTCCTTTCAAGAGAAAAAAAATGACCAACAAATCTAAATTAAAACAGAATAGGACTCACACATGCACAAACTCACCATCAGGCCACTCCACCAAGGAACTCCCATGCTGACCACCTCTGTGAACTTAGTGAAGTGCAGAGGAATGGAGTAGGTCATGATCATCAGCCCCAGCATCACTTGACTCACCTATTGACACACACACACACACACACACACACACACACACACACACACACACACACACAAATCAACTACATAAACCATCACTTATTACTAGCTTTGTGATGCGTAATCTGGGATCTATCACAACAGCACAATTCAGAAGGAAGTGGTGGAGAAAATGAGTCAGCAATAATTTGATCTGGTTGATAGGCTCAAGGTTCATTTACTTGTTTTTTCCAGAGCTTTCAATGCCATCTCTGTCTTCCTCAGTGTTTTCTTTCCTCTTTCTTTACTGTTTTCAAGGTCAAAAAAAGAGCGTTTACAGGGCAACCTGATAGCTGAGTGGTTAGAGCACATACCACATGGGCACAAATGGCCCCAAAAATAATCTTTAACAAAAAATAACCTGTTTTTCTGTATGCCTTGTTTCAAACTCTGTTAGTTAGAACATTGTTTGAACAGACAGATTTTCCTTCATTAAAATATTTTAGGATATGAAACATTTGGATGATAATACATTGTTATTTTTATTTCTTTGATTGTGTAAAAAGCCACAACCCTTATTTTACAATTGCCACAAATCGTGACAACAGAAGTGTACATCCACTCTTACAGGTAGTGCTACAGCACCATCTTATCATCTTATCACCATCTTTTAACTAGCCATTTGGGGAACATTGTTTCACTTAATGGAACTGGACTAGAAGGTTCCCGAAAGGTCCAGTCGACTGATATGATATGAAAAAAGTTGCTTTTATCAGAATCTAGGTAACGTGCATTTAAAAAAAAATGTTTTCTTTAAAAGCAAAACTTGCTCCTTTTATTAATTTGATCGTATCCAACACATCCACTCAGTTCTACAACTTTGTATAGTTGGTAATGTACAAATACACAGTTCAAGACTCACCCCCAGACTTTTAGGCTCTCCTCTCTGGATGGCAGCACGTAGAGCTTGCTGTCTATCAGACAGCTTGACAGTGTTCACATCTTCTAGCACCTGCACCGTCAGATCCCTGGAGACTGCCACCGCCATTACCTGCAGAGAACACAGAGGTACATTTTTCAAATCACTAAACTCATTATAACAGAGTTTTCTTTTTGAATGAGTGAGCTGGAAGTAAAAGTATGGATTTGGGGCCTTACAGGGCATGCTCAAAGCAGACACTGTAGATATGTGTATCTAACAATATTTGTAGGAGCCATTTGAATTTGAATATTAAATGTGTCTGTATAAAATTCACTCTGACCACAAGGATGTACTGTAGGTTCAGCACAGAAATATCCATATCTCTTGTGAGATACAGTGAGATCACAATTTGGTATATGAAACATGTTACACTGACAATATGTCAAGATAACATTGACATTGTACAAAAGACTTTTAAAAAAAAATACAATTTCCTTGAAGGTTTTAGTTGTCCCCAATTTCCCTCAACTGAATTATCTTCACACAAACTTTAGATTTTGGACAATTTTTAGAAACCTCATGCAATATTTTGCACGTTTTAGGACATTTACTACCAACCCTGTCTACTGTACATTACAGCTACTTATTTTGCAAACTTATTTCTCTCTAATTCACATTTTTGTAACATGATACATTGTAACTCATACAGTGGTAACAGATTTGGGTTGATTGTTGTGTTGCTGCATTTGGTTGCAACTCTTAAATAAATAAATAAAATAAAAAAACTTTTTTTTTTAAATTGTCAGTGTTCAAACCCAAGTGGATGGCGCTACAAGACATCCCACTTTTTTCCAGTTTTAACAATCGAGTAAGCAAATGGCACTGCACATACTGTTGCACAATCAAACAGTGCCAGTCGCACAGTGAAGATGCCTCAGTTAAACACAGAACAGACTCTAGGAGCCACATTGCACTCTTGAATCCAGTCAAAGCTTTATGCAGCACTATTACTGATACTATTGCTAATACTAATACAAATTGATTAGAGCGATCTTGAACACTGATGTTTGGTAAAACACACTTCTGTGTAGCAGATCAACAGAGCCTGTCCTCAATCACAAATTAATAGTTTATGCACAATATGCATGATTCTAATATAACATATTTTACGCACAGTTTAAACACTTAAAGTAATATCATTTGTGGTATATTTAGGTTGTTGTCTAGTTATGAGAAAGTAAAATATATCATCCCCACCTTTTTCTGTCGGAATAGTCAATAATTGTTGTCGTCCTTTTTCGACCACTCCTAATTTCTTTTTCTGATGCGTCTCTCTTTTTTTGTAGGCGGGTGTGTTTATTAAAACATACGGACAACGGGCAGCTGTTGTCCGTCTCTGAGCGGAGCTCCTCCCTTCTTTCCTCGTTTTCTTCCATGCATTTCAGGAATCATTAATTCCGTTTACGTTAAAAGTTTATCTGAAGGACAACGTAATATTATACTCAATACACTGTATCATCTGCAGTTTGAAACCATTGGTTGAGGTAAGATTTACCCAGTGCTCTGTTTTGAGGTGTTATTGTTTGTTGGTGTTATCGTTTAAGTAGAGCAATGGCGCATTTTGTATTTTTTGATACTGTAGAAGTGCAGGGCATAGAAGTGCACTATGCCCTGTCTATACATGTATATAGCCTGTCTATACATGTATGTACCCTGTCTATACATGTATGTACCCTGTCCGTACCTGTATGTACCCTGTCTATACATGTATGTACCCTGTCCGTACCTGTATGTACCCTGTCTATACATGTATGTACCCTGTCCATATCTGTATGCACCCTATGTGTACCTTTATGTACCCTGTCTATACATGTATGTACCCTGTTCGTACCTGTATGTACCCTGTCCGTACCTGTATGTACCCTGTCCGTACCTGTATGTACCCTGTCCGTACCTGTATGTACCCTATGTGTACCATTATGTACCCTGTCTCTACATGTATGTACCCTGTTCGTACCTGTATGTACCCTGTCTGTATCTGTGTGTACCCTGAGTGTATCTTTATGTAACCTGTCTGTATCTGTGTGTACCCTGAGTGTACCTTTATGTACCCTGTCTCTACATGTATGTACCCTGTTCGTACCTGTATGTACCCTGTCTGTATCTGTGTGTACCCTGAGTGTATCTTTATGTACCCTGTCTGTATCTGTGTGTACCCTGTGTGTACCTTTATGTACCCTGTCTCTACATGTATGTACCCTGTTCGTACCTGTATGTACCCTGTCCGTACCTGTATGTACCCTGTCTGTACATGTATGTACCCTGTCTGTGCCTGTATGTACCCAGTCTGTACATGTATGTACCCTGTCTGTGCCTGTATGTACCCAGTCTGTACATGTATGTACCCTGTCTGTGCCTGTATGTACCCTGTCCATATCTGTATGCACCTTGTGTGTACCTTTATGTACCCTGTCCGTACCTGTATGTACCCTGTCTGTACATGTATGTACCCTGTCTGTACATGTATGTACCCTGTCCGTACCTGTATGTACCCGTACATACCTGTCTGTACCCTGTCTGTACCCTGTCTGTACATGTATGTACCCTGTCTGTACATGTATGTACCCTGTCCATACCTGTATGTACCCTGTCTGTACATGTAAGTACCCTGTCTGTGCCTGTATGTACCCTGTCTGTACATGTATGTACCCTGTCCGTACCTGTATGTACCCGTCCATACCTGTATGTACCCTGTCTGTACATGTAAGTACCCTGTCTGTACATGTATGTACCCTGTCTGTACATGTATGTACCCTGTCCGTACCTGTATGTACCCGTCCGTACCTGTATGTACCCTGTCTGTACATGTATGTACCCTGTCCGTACCTGTATGTACCCTGTCTGTACATGTAAGTACCCTGTCTGTGCCTGTATGTACCCTGTCCGTACCTGTATGTACCCTGTCTGTACATGTATGTATCCTGTCCTTATCTATATGTATCCTGTCTGTACATGTATGTGCTCCGTTAGATAAACACCACATTTATTACTGCATGATGAAGTGTAAATGCATCAAATTAACTGAACAAATGTGTACATGAAGGAACATTTTCTTAAAATAAAAACGTCCCCCTCGCTTCTGCAGGGCGTTATTGCTGTTGGCTTTTGCTGTGAACTGCTTGCTCTTTGAGTGTTGAGAGAGGTTTCTGATTTCTGTTCTTCTTTCCACCACATCTGCTTCTCATCCAGCAACATTCCAGTCTTTCCTAAGAGGATTCTGACATGTGGTTTTGATGAACTAACACACTCACACACTCTCTATGTTCCTTTTTTCTCTCTCTTTCTCTATCTCATTCTGTTCTCACAAAGCAAACACACATGGATGCACTTGCACAAATACAGCACATATGCTACTTAGCTTTATTTGCTTCCCACCATCCTTTGCTCTTCCCAGCAGTGTGTTTCAGAATGATGTCTCAAGTCTATCTCTGTTGTTCTTTGAGTCTATTCATGTCTTCTCTTGTGTCCCTGTTTTTCTTTCACTCTGGTTAAGATGTATAGTTTTTAAACATTTTGTAGTATGTTATTCTTTGCAAAAATTGTCTTCACGTATCGAAACATTTTTTGTTTGAAATTGTTGAATTTTACCTAAATAACAAATCAGGATCATTCTGGATAACTTCAGAGTTTGCTGACTAGATGTAGATATGTTTGTTTAAGAGTGACATAGAAATACATTTTCTAAACTAAAGTACTTACTAAATACATTTACTGTAAATTCTGATGTACTTAGGAGTACATTTAAAATTACATTATTATTCAAGCTATTTATAAATTCAATATATCCCTTTGTTTTTACCAAAATTAATTTTGAAAAGCATGCATGAGGATTTCCAGCTGAGTTAATAGCAGCTACATTTTAGTGACCGTACACAATATTACTATAGCTATATTACTACATGAGCTTATATTACTACTATTGCCTTCTTTTGATGATGGGATCAGCAAGTGGATTGTGCAATTGAAAATTGAAGATTAAAAAATTAGAGTCTTGGCAAGTCCAGAGTTATTTTTTTTGTGTTAATATTCACTGTAATTTAGAGTGGTATGGGCTTGATTTAAAAAAAAAAAAGTTGAAAAACACTTTTTTTTCAGTCCATTCCAGATCAGTTCAGTTGTAGTATCTGACTTCAGTTAGTTGTTTTGCAGTATGATGTCTTCTGAGGAGGTGGATCCAGCATCTGAACCCAGGTTACACCGACTCTCCTCCTGGTTTGACCCTGAAACTGCTGCGGTGAGATCAGTACACCACTCACTCTGAGTGAAGTTGACTTTATTTGAATTTAAAGCCTAACTCATACATATTATTATTGAGTAGATTGTAATACCATCTGTCTATGTCCATGCAGGTTGTGACCATCCTCCTGGGGCTGTTCCAGGTCCTGCTGTCTGTCCCACTTGCTTATGCTGACCAAACTCTGCCAAAACTCTTCATACTGCCACTTGTCCTAGGAATTGTAGTATGTACCTCATGATTCTTATTCTAATTCATAGTCTGACTATTAGTAGTTTCAAATGATTTAACTGTAATATGCAGCACATTTATTATTGGATTGAGCACAGAATATAAAGAGGCTATGTGATTAGAAAACAAATTACCACACTCCTAAAAGAAGACGGATATAGGGGGAAAGGATATACACCAAAAATTAACAAGCTCTAATGCATAGTCTGCATATAACTATACAATATTTCAGTCATAGGATTATCATAATGGAAGAATAATGTGAATAATGCCATTCTTCAAATGGACGCATTATTAGTCTTGGTGTTACTGGTCTGCCTTAAAGTAGAGGTGTTCAGTACACCAACAAACATATCAAGCAGAAGTGAATATACTGAATTATCACTGGCTGAATCAGAAGCGTTAAGCAGTGGAGCTCCCATCCCTTGTGACTGAAGGCACCTACATTCAACTATCAGCCCAACCTCTTATATACAGTATGTTACTTCCTGGTTAAAAGCTTATTGAAAGACCCAGAAGACTTGTGTCATATCTCTGTTATAGTTATTAACTTTATAAGTTTCTCTCCAAATATCATATTTTTTCTTTCTTTACAAAACAATTTATAAAGAATTGCATGCTTGAACGGTGATATAGCTGGGATGGGTTCACATTTTCTCAGGTCTATCCTAATACAACATACATATCCACCTCCATCTAAAGGATTACTGGTGGCTGTAGTCATTCCTCGTTGTCCATAATGGCCACAAAGACACACTTTCTTACAGCAACTCCAATGTAAGAGACGGAAGACAAAATCCACAGCCCTTATTTATTATAAAAATGATATAAAGGTTCAGCTGAAGCTAATATGAGGTCTGAGTATGAGTGAGTACTGTATCTTCCAGAGTTATAGTCATTTTAGTATCAAATTCCCTTTATCTGTTACTGGCCCTCTGTGTGTGTTGCAGATTGTGGCGGGCGGATCATTCACCATGGCCAATGAGAGGAAACCCAACAGACAACTGGTAAGTTCAGATAACAAGCTAATCAACATTCATATTAGAGTTTGACTTAATTAGCACCTGAATGTCGGAATGCCGGAAAATATTTTTTGGGATCTGATAGATTGACATTTCATGTCTTCATCACAAACAATAAAATCTCATATAAACTAAACCATATCATCATTTAATATGATATTACATTACTTGTAATAATACTGTAAATATACTTTGTTATCTTATACATCTTGACTGCCATCCACAGCTTCAAGGTTGTGCCTGCAGTAATGTGGTTGGCCTGCTGGGGACACTGCTTGCCTTCTGCATCTACTGCTTCAGCCTCAGCATGGAACACAGCACAGAGCATTGTGTGCCTAATGATTCGAACCCTGATTTCAGAACTTCACTTCATGAGTGTCCTGGGGAATTCCTGATGGTCAGTATGTTGCTTTCATCAAACTTTACCTTTTCTTTTTTGAAGTGAAAACAATGGAAAATAATAAGACTGAGAACTAAGCAAAATGCTGAAGGTTGGGGAAGATAGAGAAGTACATGGATGGAAAGAGTAAGAGTGTAAAAGTGGATTGTTCTATCTCATGACAATATTCAATGAATCAGTCAGTTCAGTTACTGCTGTGTATATGAGAGTGTAATGTGTTTTCTTGTTGACTGCAGGCATACTGCTGGTGTGTGACACTGCTGCTGCTGCTCTATGACTGTGGTGCTGTGGTCCTTCACTGCCTCCTGTCTGTCTCTGCTCTCAAAGCACTCAAAACGGACTAATATCACACAGACATACATGCACACACTGTGCTGTACATACCATGCATGTTGAAAAGGAAAGTGCTCATGACTCAGATCAGATGAGATCTATTCAAAACAAGATGTAGCTTGCTGTCATATATACCAATAGTGGTAGGCAGAAAAGCTCTTCTTAGATGTGACCAAATTACAGTTTTTAATGATTGGGTACATGCATGTTTCAAGAGAGAGTCCATATCTTCAAAACTCTTCAAAACACACAATTACTTAGAGTTAGGGGGTTAGGGTTCATTCAACAATTTATCTTTTAAAAGCAATTCCGCCCAGCAGACAGCAACACAATGACAACACTAACAACAGGCAACACATGACGCATCTTGTGTCTTTCACATAGTTAATCCCTTTGTGATCTCTATTTTTTTTAAATGTTTTAATTGAAAAAAAACCACAAAAAAAAACCTATCCTTTAATTATATAGCTGGAGCCAGAAACAGCTAGTCTGGCTAAGGCAGGTGTAAAAAATACACCTACCAACTCCTCTAATGCTTGATTAACACACTAACGCCCCTTAAGACTGCAAATTGTCTTTGAGGCTATGTCATTTATGTAAAATATTTGTTTAAGTATGCATTAAACTCATTAAATACAACTTGCTGTTTACTTTTGGCTCCAGCTCCAGGTTTGTTTGTTTTTTTCAAGTCTGTCTTAATACAATGTGTAAGTGGAAATGGGTGGGAATAAGAAGATGAACACGACTTCACTATAACACTGTGTTCAGATTAGGGTTGGTCTGATGTAAAGATGTTCATACCAGTTTGATAGCCAAAGACTGTTTATCTGGTGTGATAAACCATTCACTACACTATTTCTTACAGTGTAGTGATGTTCTGAGTGAACAGATTCAGGGTCAGTATGGAGAGTAGGAATTGTCACAGCGACTGAGACCCATTTCCACACACATAAAGGAATATCAGTATTGTAGTAAGACAGACTAGAAAAAAATCTGAACCTATCCTTTACCTGTGAGTGGTATCACTTTGAAAGAAAGAAATATTTCAGTTTTTTTAACCTTTCCTGCAAAATATGGGTCATATCTCATCAATCCATCTCTCAGGTAAGACAGATGATCAACTGTTAAAACTAATTAATACATATTTATTAAGATTACCATCCTGTTTCTCCTTTTTTGTAAGGAAATTTCTACTTATTAAAGTGATCCACCAGATACAACCCTGATTCATGCCAGCCAATTGTAGGCCAAGTTTCACCTAAACCTTCACCACTGATGTGAATTTAAACTATAATTATAGTTAATAATAGTACATTTGCCACATACCCCTGGGTGTACAAATATATTTACATTTTGCAAGCAGTTCTGTTTACCTGGTGATAAGTTACTCTTCTTTTAGTTCTGCTTCTATGTTCACCAGTTAGCTGCTAACTGGGTCTGTTTGCTGTTTGTTTGCTGTGCTGATAATGTACACTCGGTAACAATTTGAAGTCGAAAATTGGATGCCTTCTGAAAACAGCATTGATAAGAGAAAGTACAACCACATAGGTTGTTTGTACTTACACTCCAGAAAGACCCATAGTGATAATGACATGTTGTCTGTCACTCAAACTATAGGTCATTTTTGGCCAATGAATTTACAACCTAAACTGTAGTTTTTCTTGAGATGACAGGCTTGTTCATTCTATTTGCATGGATGTTTATATAGTGTTTTTATATGATTTATATGTTGTCTTTTATATTTTTATAACAAATCAAATACAATGAAAATAATAAATACAGGGGACAGAACTAACATGAACATCTGCACTAGTCGACTCTATGATCATTTTAAAGGTAGCAGCTTGTTGCTGCAAACCCCTTACATAAAGCCTTACAATGTAAGCATATTCTTCATGTAGCTGTTACTGTTACTGTGTCCACACTGTGCATGTAATGATATAATAAACTGTTAAATCTCGGTGTTTTGCCATACAGTAATCTGTGGTCTTTTTGACAGAACTGACTTGTTACAAGTGAGCCCAGGCCCTATAATTGAAATCCTTCAATGGAAACAGCAGGGTTAAGATGCTAGTTTAGTTCCTGTTCCTCAATGACTTTTGTTGAGTGACTTTCATTCAATATTTACCATTACATTAACATTTTGTTCTCAGTTATCCAATACATTGTTGGCAACTGTCTAAGACTCCAAAGGCATTGATGCAGTTATCACAATCGCCCTTGACTGAACTCTTGATTCTATATCTTTTTACATCATCGTCTTTTCTTTTCACACAACACATTGAAAACAGTTTGTCATATTTATAACAAGCTGTGTTTCTAGTCAACTACTGATGCTGCTGGTGAAAAGGTTTGTAAATGTTAAATGTTCGTAATGTTGAACTGTATGTTCTTACTGTGCTGAGACCTGCTACACAGGGCCACTGCTAGCCATGTGGGTGCCTTAAGCGTAATTGCTTTGTGGTGTGGAAAGTCACAAAACTTTACAAACTTTGCAAAGACAGTACTACACTACAGAACTATAGAAAAGGCAAAAAAAAAACAACAAAACAACACATACAGGTATTTGAAAGTGCAATTGTCATCATTAAAATAAACCAAAGAAATATATTTTCATTATCAATGTGATATTGTAAATTGAAGGACACTGTACATTCTATAAGAGTGAAGTTAATGTATATTTAAATTATGCAAAAGGTTTTTTCGCCAAACTAAGTGTCACACTATAACCATAGAGTCTATGGTTATACTATGTTTATGTCTATGGCATAGACTGTAAACAATAATGGACATAGTCACAATGATATCACTCATTAGATTGTGGGGTTCCATTGTAGCCTTGACTACAGCATTTTTAACGTCGCCATGGACTTGGCCCTCACAATCTTGACTTTTAGGAACCAGAAGTGACCATATTTGGACAAGATGGTGGAGCTCCCCTTAATGCCAGCCTCCAGCTAGGTTAGCACAGCGCATTTACTGCCTGGTTACAGCATAGTTAACTGTGATAATGATAATGCTAATTTTGGCAAGTGAAAAACAAGGTTAAAACCATTAAAATTAAATGTACTTACTGGAAACACGGAACAACCAACTCCATAGAGGGTCTTTTAGTACAACCACATGCAGAAAATGAGAAGAATTGAAACTAAATATTGAGACCATAAAAACCTAGAAAATGTTTACTGAGGTAATAAATCAAGTGGGAGAAGTAGGGTCATTTTTTTTACCATTTAAACAGACTTATTTTACTTACTTTTATCTTACTCTTGCTGGCTGCATTTATTCAGAGACTTCAATACATCTTTATATTAGAACTGCAGTTTGTTTAGACATGTCTTGTAATCCTCCACTTTTATCCAGGATGGAAGAGTCTATCTTTGGGTTGGGTTGGTCTTCAGTTGTTTAAAATGTTATTTTCTATTGGCTGTATTTGAAACTTTTAATATACTTGTAGTTTTTATATTCCTAATATTTATTTTGGCTATGGATTGTTGTTGTCTGTGACTTTCTGTTTTTGGTGTCTGGCTGCAAACCAGATTTCCTCCTAATAATCTATTATAGTTAGACTGAAGGCCAACACCAATACAGATGCTTTCACATGCAAGCTGATAAATTTGTGCTGACATCGATAAGTTTTTCCTTCCAGTCTTTCTACCATAATTTTAAATGTTGAAAAACCTCTGAAACAACACATATCCAGTACAAAATAAGTTTTAATAGTCTGGAAAAAAACATTAATACTACTGCTACTAATCTTAAAATGATCATCACCCATGCTGAGTGGATTCTAGGCAGAAATGCTAAACGTCTAATAAAAATAATATCAGCTTCCCACGGTTAACCGACAGGCTAATGGTTAAACCAGACACCGCAGTCAGTTTTTTTCTATCCAAGCAGCAGTGGTGAGCCTCTCCCTGTCCTCCAGTGGAGCAGGATGACAGATATCTTTTCACTGACATAAGTGTTTGGAACACACTGGCAGCAGGAGATGGAACATTATCGTCACATAGGGGTTTCCCTTATACACCATCAGCTGAGCATAGGACCGCACCACTACCGTCCGATATAAGCGACACCAGAGGCAAGGCGAGTCCGGTAAAATAATTTCACCTAAATATATCGGTAAACTGCAAATATTTCAAAATTGTAAAACTATGAAATCAGAATTACAGTCCGTCAGTGCTGTTTTAAAATATTTTAGTTTTACCCGAACACCCCCATACCGTGCAATGTGGATGATTCCTAAAATGGCGGCGGTTTCTGTCAGTGAAGAGTGAAACTTTCCTATTTTTAGCAAAAAAAATTGCGATTTTCTGATATACTGTATCGATTGCTGTCGTCTGTACATCCAACCAAGCATTATCGGAACACACCGACATTCGACATAGATCGTCGAGACCAAGTAGCGTCATTCTGGACTCCGTTTTTTATCGCCAAATCGCTGGGCTTCCCTCGGAAGTTGACGGCGGCAGTGTCTGACATTGCGATCATACTGTTGTTGTCATCACTCTGCTAAACGCGGAACCATCAGGTGAGATTGGACGTCGGTCGTTTAGCTAGCTAGTTAGTCGACAAAAGTGCGTCGAAAACGCCTTCACGTCTTTTTGAGCTGGACCCCGCCAGGCAGGTCGGAGCTCTCGTGGACGTGTCACCTGTCAGTGGAAATAAAGAGGTGGTGTTGGATGTCACCACAAGTCAGTGTCGGGCGCAATCTGGTTTGCTAGCATCGTGTAAGTACCAGTTAAATTTTTCCACTCGTATTCTGTTGGATGTACGGTTAGTTCTGTTTTTTGGCCTACAGTCACTTACCTCGACAAATTATATAATACTGTTATAACGTTAATATGCTAGCTAGCCATTAGCCAAAGGTGTACAAAACATTTAATTATTACTGTTTTATTAACTCGGTAGATTTTACGATTGTCCTGTAGTCCCTACTCGGTGTCTGTTTTATTCAGGGAATAGCTGTAGGTGATACGGGCTTAATGGCCCTAAGTCAATAACAGTTATCTACTCAAGGTTAGTAACATTAAAATACAAGTAGTTAGGCCTTTGACTGTCCACTT
The DNA here is from genome assembly GCA_036937835.1 of Pampus argenteus. Lineage (NCBI taxonomy): Eukaryota > Metazoa > Chordata > Actinopteri > Scombriformes > Stromateidae > Pampus > Pampus argenteus. The sequence goes on from CM072866.1 coordinate 2,579,373, forward strand.
TATGTTTCCAAACATTGTTTTAAACTCTCTTTTTCCGGGTCATGTATGACGGACAGCCATCCTGGCAAATCAAATGGAGAAGCTCCAGGACCTGAGCCAATCCGAGCTGCAGGAGCTCCTGGACAACCCAGAGAGGGTGGAGTCTATGGCTCTGGAGTCTGACGAGGTAAATATGATGCTTCCCTTTACATATGCTAGGTTTCCATTTTTTAAAGGCAGCGTTTTTTGGCTTTCAGGGCATCAGGGTAGCTGGCCACCCCCTGATTCAGGTCCTACATCACCCTGAGTTTTTTTCTGCAATAATGACTGGCTCATTGTACATTATTCCTTACATAATAATCCCATTTATACATAACCTCATAAACAAGACACAGTATGCTGAAACAGCACAACCACACTGTGACGTCTGGAATGTGCGACTAACCACTTCTTCAAAGTTCATGTTGACATAACTGCAGTAAAAACAATCGTTAAAAAACCTAAAACATGAACACAGTTAAAAAAAATCACAAAATGCTACTAAAAGCGCAGTACAGAAAAATATCAAATAATAATGTGATATAAGCAAAAAAAACCTGCTACAATAATAATGAGACAAGATAAAGTTCTAATGTGTGTGGAACCAAGAGGCAGTTTGTGGTGTGTTATAATTATCACAGCTGTAAGTGGGAACCTGTTTTGCAACTTATAGTTTCAGCTTTCCATGTAGTGTGCAGACTAACATGTTGGACAGAGAATGCTGCTCACGAGTAATGTCACTTGTACCATTGTTGTTGAGTTATTTCTTGTTTTGCACATTTACATTTCCTCACAAACAAATCTGTGAGTAGGTCAGATTATATAGATAGATATTTAAAGGAAAACCATCAATCTTCTGTTATTCTCTGCAGAAAATAAAATACAGTGTTTGTTGCCCTTGGTGTTCATATATAGAGGTACACATACACTCTTCCAGTAGTGAGAAGCAACTCTGTTAACTCAAGTACTCAAGTACTTAAGTATTTAAGTACAGGTTTAGGTACTTGTACTTTACTTGTGTATTTCCATTTGTTTATTTACTGTATATGTCCACTCTACAGACGGAAATATTGCACTTTCTACTCCGCTACATTTATCTGACAGCTTTAGTTACTTTTTACATAGAGAGTTGCCTCAATAATGAATATAACAAGTTTTTAAAATCCAACGCATTGTTAAAGATGAAACCAGTTGTTTCAACCTTTTTGTCTTTTGATGTCTTACTAAAATCAGTGTGTAGTCGGGTCACATTTCAGATGTCTATGAGTTCTCAATAGCTCCAACCACCAAATTTTTACCTCTAAACTTCTCACATGGTTTTATTTGAGTTAACGCTCAAATCATTCAATATTTCAACAAAAATTAATTGGTGTAGCATAATTTTGTTTTTCCTTTATTTGTCTAGTTCCCAACCTCGGGTACTACCTATAGGTTAGGAACCACTGGACTAAACTAGCTAACTGTATATAAAGTAGTTGAAACTAGCTCCACCTCCAGAACCTACAACAGTAACATTACTATTATTAATACTGATGCTTCAGTATTAATAATAGTAATAATCTAATGATATGTATATGTATATATTAATACATCAGTGAGAAGGAAAAGATTCCTATTTGTTTCCATCTGAACTGTAAATGAAGAAATAACAATGTGCTGTTTTATTTTAAAAGTCACAAAGTAAGGTAATGCTTTATGAAAAAATAAAAAAAGTTAAATTGTGTGCTTTTTGTTTTTAAACATAACACATTTACAACTGTAAACATAAGTTATGAAAAACTGGATGACAGAGACTGCAGTTGCTGCTCCATGATTGTGGAATAACCTATAGGCCTATGTGATTAGGGCTGTGCAATATTAACACAATCTCACATCACAATCAGATAACGAAACATATAATGATATAAAGCAAATTTTCTGTAAATTCAATGAATAGTTTTAAACAGCTATGTGTGTGTGGAGGGGCAGCCCTGCCTTTGCTTTACCACTGAAAGGAGAATGTGACCGGTCAAAATTTACAGTAAAACACTGAAATGAAACAAGGCCATATAAAGTAGGCAAATAACATAAATAATAATAGTGCTCTACTGCGTTGTTTATTTTCTTGTCTCCTATTCTCCCTTTTTCACTTTGGGCGGCGCTCACACACACACACACACACACACACACAGCTACACTATTTATGTTAGTGTAAGTGCAATAAAAGCTTTTCAAGTAGAAAACTGCATTCCACACAGGTGCAAACATTAGCCGAACATTATTAGACATTGCTGTAACTGTGTGTGGAAATTTACTGCATTAAGTAAAGTAAAAAGTACTAGATTTGTAATAAAATAGGAAATTATGCACAATAACATCCTGCACAGTCCTACACTAAAATTCAGTGTATGTACTTTTCCTTACGTAGGATTTTCTGTACAGGAATTGCTGTATTACTTTTACTTAAGTAAAGGATCTGAATACTTGTTCTGCCACTGCGCTCTCCACACTATCTTTCTCTTGCCCTTTAACTATGGTCTGAAGGTGGAAGAGAGCAAAAGTTACCAGCAAGCAAAAGACTTAACAAATATTTAATTTGCAATGATATGCAGCTATTTAGCTAAGAGTAAGCTTACCACAACAAATAGAGAGGCACAGCCCATCATGCATTACCAGGATTTTCTACATTAATCATCAACTCTGCAGATTGTGACCGATAGCCCACAGCTGCAGGAACAGATCCAGCACAGTACAGAATAACTCATTAACAGCTGGCTAATATAGTTATTGGACATCATAATATGTCTGTGGATGACAGTTAACTTCTAGAAAGAGCATTTGCTGTTATTAGAGAACATTATGGACATGCCAGGCCTGTGACTGGGCTCACCTCTTGTAGTAATGTCATATGTATTAGCGATGTCCCCATCTCATTGTTTTTCTGACCCTGGATGGATGGATGGATGGATGGATGGATGGATGGATGGATGGATGGATGGATGGATGGATGGATGGACCCTTGGACAGTGAAGCTGGAGCAGCCTGTGAGAGAAAGTGCTCCGCTGTCTGTCTACTGTGTGATGGAGAGGGTGCTGGTCATTGTCCATGATGGATAACAGTTTTTTCAGCGTTCTCCTCTTCACCACGGTCACAAAAGTCTCCAGCTTTAGACCAAGCACAGAACATGGTGTTGAAAGCACTGGAGAAATCAAAGAAAGTGATCCTCACAGTGCCTTCTCCACCATCCAGATGCATATGGGCTTGTTGCAGCCGGTAGATGACAGCATCATCAACACCTAAAAGGGGATAGTAGGCATATTGCAAAGGGTCCTGAAACATCCTCACCTGTGGCCTCAGCTGGGCTAAGACCAGTCTCTCCAGGACCTTTCCAGCTGCCTCTTAACCTGGCCTGTAGTCACCGTTGGACGGGGCTTGCTGCAGTGTGGGTTTGTGGAGGGGTGGGGGCGTTTGAGGAGTGGCAGGAGGTGAACTAAACCTGTTTAAAAATTGGTTGAACTGGTTTGCTCCATCCATGCTCCCTGCTGTCTGCCTGTCTCTTTCCTTCATCCCTGTGATGTGCTTCATCTCCATCCACACATCCCTCACACTGTTCTGTTGAAGTTTGGTCTTCAGCTTCTTCCTGTAGTTGTCTTTGCATGTCCTCAGCCTTTCATGTTCATGCTGCACTCTTCTCTGATCCTCTTTATCTCCAGACCTGAAAAGCCCTCTTCTTCTTGTTCAGAAGTACCCTCAGGTCACTGGTAATCCAGGGCTTGTTGTTGGGGAGGCAGTGCACAGTCCAAGCTGGTATGGTATGATCAGGGTCCTTTCAATATTTAGCACTAAAACATAACACGAAACATTGCACGTGATTGAACAGATTGACATTTTTATCTTTTCTTTTTGGATGTGATGGGTTCATTGATGTGCAGACGGACATTTTACATTAATATAACATGTATTGTCCATGGGTCCTGGACCTTGTTAATTAGGCCAGCTACTGTCAAAAGAAACTGTTCTTTTAGATGATACTTTGCAGTTTGTCTTTGCGGTCTTTGCAGTTGCAGCAGCGTAACAGATAGTACCTCAGTGGCGTGCAAGTGTGAAATACATTCCTGGAATTTAATACTGGAATGTTCTATAGGAAGATGTCTCAACATATAGCTAGTGTTTCCATCCTTATTTGAAATGATCGTTTTACAGACATTCAACTAGCACTGTTGTCATCTTTCTTCTTGACAGTTTCTTCCTCTCCACCCTGATGTCTCCTTTCAAGCAGAGTAGACACAAGTTTGATGTCATTGTTTTGCAATTTGCAACAATAAAGTTGAGGGGGAAAAAAAGAAAAATGCGCAAGCATCAATAAAAGGAATCGATAATCTTGGAGGCATACAATCACGATAGATCGGACTTTGGAATTGGAATTTGTAACTGGTTCTCGATTCCCATCCAAGTATATGTGTAAATTCATGTGTGGATGAGTGACAAATGAATTTGAACTTGATACCTTGTGATACTGTTACATTTAAGTCGCTGTTTGCCTGACACTCATCTTTTACCTCCTCAGATCCAGAACATTCAACTGGAGAGAGAGATGGCGCTGGCATCAAATCGCAGCCTGGCAGAGCAAAACCTGGACATGAAGCCTCGTCTAGAGTCACAGAAGGAGGTACTAGTGGAAAGATACAGTCAGCTTGAGGCTGTCAGAGAAACCTACAGACAACGCTGCTCTGTGAGAGGTAGGAGGGTGAATGAATACTGTAGGTGCAGACTTTCAAAAAGTGACTCATGAGGTGTAACCATGTCCGACTGTTGAAAAGTTTTGATACAGTGCCATACTGTTAAATGTCACAACAAAAACATGTTAATAATGTTTTTACCATGATATACCAGAAAGTTGGAAAGCCTTCTTCATGCTGATTAATATGGGTTAGGACAATTGATTTTATACCTGTCTGTAAAGTTAAATGAAAGGGAAAACTCCCAGATTGTAGACTGACAAATGATTAACAGTATAAGCAGCTGCTGAACTGCACAAACAGCTCACCTGATGAAAGATGGACATGCACACATCCTTTATGGTTTGCTGTAAAACCTGAACTCTGAGCTTGATTGTTGAAATTACAAAACCATTATATGACAGCATTTTGTATGAGTATTTCTTTCACACATATTAAACAGATTAGAGCAGGTTAGAGTATGTGTCATAGAGTCCTGACATAATTTTCTGTCTAACCTCTGTTCGACTAGCCTCTACAACTCATTGCGAGTTCAGCCTTACATTCATTAGTCTTTGAGATTACTTTTTATGTTCTACCTGTTAGACATTAAAACCTTCTTGATTTTATGTTTTAAAAAATAATTCCATGAATAGTTTTTATCAGTTCACTTCATACAAAGTTCAGTTATACAGAAGAAACCTAAATTAAATCAATATTCCTGTTTCTGAGTTCAGAGCTAGAGAATTCACTGCTGCTGCATTTTTAGTAGTAGTTGACTGCTTCCAAAAAGTAGTCGATTAATTGCAGGAGATGTATCATATTTTTTCCACATGGCTTAATGTAGGTATTTTATCTCCTCTGGTAAAGTATTTCTATTATGTGGTGGGCATAGATGAAATTAATCTAAATCTAGATTAATCTACATTAAAATGGCTCGTTCAGAATACGTACTGTCCAAAAGTAAGTACTGACCAAAAGTAAGTCTTTGAGAACGGGTTTCTTAAAGCCAAAATGCATCACTGACTGCTTATAGCAAAGGGATGCTTTGTGTCCAGGTGGTATTTGAGACTGGAAGAACTCCTACAGTAAACCAATTCTGCATTGCATAAGGTGAACACAACCTTAGTCTTGTTGATGCCACCATCGGGAAGCTTCTTAAAAATGAATTTTCCCTGAAGCAAGTCTTGCGGCTTCGTGGCTGCATCCATGATAGACTATCACGTTTGGTGTGGTAGTTCGGTAATTCACAGGCGCGTAGAGGTTTAAAAACCGAATTGCCCCCTACAGTGCAATTCGGCTATTTATACATCCACGCTAAAATATCATGTTGAAAGTCATCGGTTTGCTTATTATAGGACCCAGCTCCAAACCCAATTTTGATAATAGATTAACAACGGTATTTTTCATATCGCTCGATAAGAGTCTCACATTGTCGCAGCGCGTTAACGCTTTTAATGGCCCACCACTAATTTCTATACTCTACAGCCATATTTATCTCTGCCTCTTGCTCTGCCCAACGCTGCACATTTCACAGTGTGAAATCATGCATGATACCTATGACTTGTCAGCAACTACAACAACAAATACCTACAGCATTCTTACAGCATTGTATCTGCTGTGGATGCATTGTCATGCTAAAACCACAGATGAACAATTGTTCTACGATGCACAGTGTTGAATCATGGTTTTGATAGCTGACAAGTCAACTATTCTGTGAATCCCAGTGTGAGCACACTTTGTCTTTAAAACTGCATCATCTCCTCAGTTTACCTGAACACAGTGTCTCAGTAGGTCTGTTTTCCACAGTTCTTCTGTGGATTTATGTGTCTCAGCTGCTAATTTCTCTTCATGTAATCCCAGACTTACTCCATGATGTTGAGTTCAGGTCTCTGTGGCGGCCAAACCATCTGTTGCAGCACTCCTTGTTCTTCTTATTGCTGAAGATAGTTCTTTATGGCTGTCTGTAGATTTGAACTAAATATCTAAAATGCCTAAAACTTATGTGATATACAGTACTGTATATCACAATGGACTACATTTTCTGGAAATCTATTGAAAAGCTCTTGAGGGATTATATAACCACACTGTCTTTTACTAGTTTGGCTGATAAAATACAAATATTTCATCACACTGATGTAAAATAGCAGGCATCACTCTGTGCTCTGATAACTTGATGGACCGATAGACATTATTATGTTCTTAACAAATAATAGATTAGAAGATTCATTGGGGAATGTCAAGTAGCAGGCAGAATTCAGAATGTAAAGATTCTGTTGGATGCTTGTCCCAACAGGACACTTAGCTATGATGACTAAGTGGACCCCATACTTCAATGCTGCATGACACTCTCAAATATTATAAGTCAGATTTGATTTGGAAATTAGAAATTATATTAAAATTTTCTCTTAATTACATTTAGAGCTTTTTGAACTTTTTCTTTTAGTACATATTGAAACTCCCTGATGCTGTTATCATTATATCAAGGTAGGTATGTTATGTTCAATGATATGATTATTTATAGTAAACATATTTTTCTCCTATGAGTTATTCTTCATATTCTCTCTCTCTTGCTCTCACTCTCTCCCTCCCTCCCATGTATTCTCAATGTCTCTCTCTCTCTCTCTTTCTCTTTCTCTCTCTCTCTCTCTCTGTCTCTCTCTGTCTCTCTCTCTCTCTCTCTTACCTCCACAGATGGGATGGTGGGTCAGGTGTCTCCAGAGGCATTGTTCTCCAGACTACAGACAGAGGGCAGCAAAACGGAGGAAGAGTCAGAGGTCAGTGTTTCATTGTTAACAGTACATACTGTATATGCAAACACACACACACACACACACACAAACACACAGTTTAAGTATTTGTTTTTTGGTTAATCATGCCGAAACTCTTGTAGTGTAATGGTCAACAGTGTACAAGTAAAGAATCCCATTTGTTGAGTACAATTTTTTACGAAAATACTGTATTTTCACCTTTTGTCTGACAATCTTAGCACAATATTTGAAGTTAATACAAGCAAGTAGTTCCATAAGGTTATGTGAAGGCAGCTTCATCCTGTAGTTGGCTGCTTTATACAGGGAGGGAGGAATACGGCAATATGTTCTTGTTAAAATCTGAATACATCAGCACCACTAACACAATATACACTGAGGCAGACACTTCCTCTATGAACTGTTCTACTATCTGGCCTTTCTTGTTAGTGAATGGTTGCTGACATTTAAAATATGGGATGTGGTTCTGTGTTCAAAGAAAAAAATCCGAGAATCTTTGTGCTAAAATAGTTCAATGTCAGCTGTCTGTAAACCTAGCCCTATCTTCTGTTGCATTGCTGATTCATCTACAGACCCTTTCCAAAAAAATAGAATGTCGTGGAAAAGTTTTATTTTCATAATTCCATTTAAAAAGTTAAACTTTAGTAGATTATAGAGGTCCCACAATTTAAATGATTTCAAGTATTCTTTTTTTTTTTTACATGATTTGGGCTTCCAGCTTGTAAAACCCACAGAAACAGGAATTTAAACAATTAGAATACTGTGGAGAAATCAGCCCAAATTTTGCGGGGCATGAATGTTTTAAACTGAGTGTCACACACTACTCATCTGCTAAACTCAAAGCACCTGCACAGGTTTCCCCAGGTGTCTTCAGCTTGGTTCAATATGGGAAAGACAGCAGAGGCACCATCATTGATGATGTGGTCCAAGGTCCTCTTTTCCAATGAAAGTAAAGTGTGCTTCAATCAGGAATCAAGGTCCAAGGGTTTGGAGGTAGATGGGTGAGGAACCAAACCCAAGCTTCTTGAGGTCCAGTGTGAAATATCCACACTCAGTCATGATTTGGGGTGCAGTGTCCAGTGCAACTCTACCTTCTTAAATCCAAGGTCACCACAACAGTCTACCAGAATGTTTTAGAGGACTTCATGATTCCTTCTGCTGGCGTCTGTATGGAGATGCAGAGTTCATCTTCCAGCAGGGATCAGATTGTGCCCATTCCGCCAAAAGCACAAAACCTGGTTTGATCTGGGCCCTGAATCTATAATCTAAGTTTAACTTTTTGGATGGAATTATTTAAATAAATAAACTTTTACAGGATATTCTATTTTTTTTTTGAAAGAGTCTGTATATATTGATACTATGATCATCATGTTATGTAAGAGGTTCCTAGCCTTGTCTGCCTCAGGACTCCAAATGTAGTCTGAAAATGTTTTACCCCAGCAATTTAATATATGTTTTTGAATACTTTTAAATGATATGCAGGAATTTTAATGAAGAGTTAAGAAAGAAGAGAAGCTGCAAAACTGGAATTTACAGAGTCAAACATTGTGCTGACTGTCCATCATAGGATGGGTCACTTTCTTTGCTATGTATACAGTTGCACTATATACCATTAAGGGTCATTCAGCATAATTCAAGCTATTACATTTTTATTGTTTTTTGTTTTGTTTTTTTGTCGGACTGGCCATTTCACAGGTTTGTACACCTGCAGCATATTCTACATCTCTTTAAAACAGTCAGTCAGTGAACAATGTGAGAAGTTTCTGAATGGAGGGAGTTACTAATATGCTGGTTCAGTGGAATTTTCCTTTGTCTGCAGGCTTTAGCTGATGAGTTTCTGGAGGGCTCTCTGCCGTTGGACTCATTCCTCGACCACTTCCTCTCCCTGCGCTCCCTCGCTCACAAAAGACGAGTGCGGATAGAGAAACTCCAGGAGATCTTGCGACAGAGGAGCGAGGGCAATCCCACTGCCATGACATCTTCAACAGGCATCAGCCAGGACCCCACCGCCACACCCTCACCATGGAATCAACAGACAACAACAGCAACAACGTCAAATCAGCAACTGCAGCCGAACTCCAAACCTCAGTCATCCAGCTACCAAAACACCTCGCAGCCAGCCTCCTCATCTGCAGGGGCCTCGTCTGGCCTCTCCTACAGCCCTTACCCTGTCTCCCCACCCAATCCTTCTCCAGCAGTGGTGGCGGCAGCAGGCTCCGGTCCAGCCAACCCTACATCACAGTTTCCTCCATACCCAGGTTCTTGCTCACCTTATACTCAAGCAGGGAGCTACACCGGCCCTAGGCCTGCTTTTGGGCCACCGGCCTCATCAGCCTGCCCTTACCCAACCCAGCCCTCCTTCCCTACCCCACACCCAGGCTCAGCATTTGGCCAGTACACCCCCAACCAACCAAGTGGTCCTGCACCCTACCCGGCTTCCTACAGCTATGGCGGCTACAGCTACCCAGCCGGGCCCACCTACACCAATTCTCAGTCGCCAACGGGGAGACCCGTCTACAGACCAGGATATGGAGTTCCACAGCCATACTCCTGAAAGCACTACTGCTACTTTTTCTGAATTCTTCTTAATTCTTCCCTTCTTTGCTGTCTCGCCCGTTCCTCTTTCCCTGACCTCCTTCTTCCCATGCTCCCAGATTGTCTGATTCAAGAGGTCTCTCGCTTTACTTATCTTTGTTGCACTATTTCTCTCTATCTCTCAATATCAGTCTGTTGATCTTTATCTTTCTCTCTATTCTCGTCCTCCTCTGTCTCCCTATGGACCCTCTGACTCCTCCACACTAGTCTCAGGTTGTTGCGTTGTGTTTCTGGCCCTTCATGCACTCACCCTCCTCCTTCTCTCCATTGTTCCTTACTTCGTCCCTACTTCACTCCTTCTGTGTGTGTCGCAATTTGGCAATCAGATCATCTTCTCAACACACAAGTGCACTCCCCCTATGACAAATACATGAAAAATCCTGTCTCGGTACAGTACATCAGTGTCCAGAATTTGTGTGGTTCACTTTGTTATTCATGAGCACAGTCTGCATTGAGAAGACAACTGTTTTAGCAGGAAACAGTCACCCTTTATTTTCTTCAACCAAAGAACCTCGTGATGATGACAGTGCTGTGTTCTATATCCTTTTATTTTGACGGTGTTGGAAAAAGGAAGTTAGCTGCAGCTGTGTGTCGGCCACTGTGATAGCCTTTCCATCACTGTAATAGCATTGGTTACTGTGGCAACAAGCTGTGTCATCAGTTTACTTTCTGAGGTCAGCCCAGTTAAGTTCAGTTTAGTAAACAGTGGCTTTCATTACATCAAATATCAATGTGGTGTAATGACAATCATTTACAGTAGTTGTTAGCATGTTTGTATGCTCAGTAGATATTAAATAATTGTACTCCTCGGAGTACAGTCACTTTGTCATCAAATATTTTTGGCTAACATGTTAGCAAACAGTTATCTGTTTACACACCCAGCAGACCCAGAGCAAGATTAGACTGAGTTGTGTTTCTGCTCTTATAAAATGTAAGCCCAATATTCACTCTCCATTTAGCTCTGTTTTGGTCTCCACCAACTCCCGAGAAAAATATGTGGCTCTTTAGCTTCTAAATACTCCACTGTGTTCACTGGCCAATTGCTACCCATGTCTGTTTGCTGTTTGGTGTTGTGTACTGTGGGGTTATCAGGTTAATGAGAGTGGAGTTTGGTCAGAAAACCAACACAGTGAGTGAAAAAATGGCAACTGGAAATCCTATAGAAGCCACAAATATTAGCTAGCTACCTTAAGTGGCTAACGGTAGCTCCATCATACAGTAGTCTGTCTTGATGCTCTTTCCACCTTCTCCTTCCCAGTTAACTTAAAACACATTTACCTGCCAAACAGGCAGATGCAATCTGACACTGATAAATGCAACAAGCAGGATGAAACAGTCTTACTAGTATGTGGGTTCAGAGGTGCAATGGACCTAAATACATATACTGGGGGAGTGAGAGCACTGTAGTCCTATAGTATGCTCTGAACCAACACACAACTAAACATGGTTTCATTTCTTTGTTCTCACTTTCCCTGTCATCCCGAGCCTCATCACTTCCTCCTCTTCTCCACATCTGCTCGCTAAACATGAAATGACGCTGGACAATGATTACCAGTTGAAAATAGTTTTATTTCTATAAATTCAGACTATCACTGAGAAGACATGTTCTGTATAGTTTACTGGAGTGAAAATATAAAAGTTGCCGATCAGTTCTGTGTCAGTTGAATCAATTCAAATAATATCACTGATACTGCAATGTGGGTAATTAATGGAAAAATGTTTAATGATTTTTTAGAAGTTGATACCATGTGCTCCAAATATGTGTGTCACTTTGAAATAACCACCAAATAATCACATTAAATCCTTGAAATGTTACATTTCAACAAACAAAGCATTTGAAACATTTGACTTCAGAGCACTTATTTAGTTAGTATTGTCAGTGGGTAAATGTTCACTCCCTGATATTGTTGTATCTGGTAGTTCTAAAATGTTCTCCCAGCACTAAACATAATCAGTGTAGTGAGAGGAAATTTGGGAATTCAGAGGTTCTGTGACAAAGTGCCAATACTGTGACACCAATGTTGGAAATTCAACACACTGTTTTAGCATATCACAATATTCCTTTCATTAGTAAAATCAGCTGTGGGTTGAAGTGATTGAACTGAAATCAAACTGGTTATAGCCTCTAGAATACTGTACTGATATAAACACTTTTTTCTCCAAGAAAACAAGGAAATCATTGAATGGAGCTCAAGTTGAGGTATGAGTTGCAAGGTCGTTATTTAATCGGTCATTTAATTAGAGTTTAAGAAGTTTAAATGCAGCAAGATGGAGGGAGTTGCAAGGTAACTGTGCTGTAGCAATGAGTGGATGTGTTAAAGGCCTACACAACTACAGAACAGCAGCACACAGGTTTGAATTATCAGTAGTGACTTTCACACCGCAGTCTGGAACGCTGCTCATGATGCTTCAAGTCAGAACTATTTGACAAATATTCAAAAGAGAGTTAGATGTCAAAAAGGAGTTTGATAGAGCTGTAACCGGTGCCCAGGCTGGAATCTGCAGTAAGGATGACCAACAGCCAACAGTCATCTCATGTTACTGTGGCCTCCACAGGCAGGCTGGACATCTAGATGGACACCTCCATTGTTGCATTATAAAGGGAAAATGAAAGAAAAGGTGTTTTAAATAGTGTTTATAACCAAGTTCCATTGTTGCTGTTAGTTATCACCGAAATTCAATAAAATGTTAATAAGTGACATTTTGGATGCAGGTGTGTCCACTTTAGTTAAAAAGTAGACTGCTTGTCTGACTGCTCATATTGCTTGACTCCATTATGTTGTTGTTTTAAAACAAATGTCCATAGTTTGGAGACCTATGAAGTGCTATAAAGTGTTGGCCTAGCATAAAGTCAGCAAAAGCATAACAAGGCTAGTTTACCTGTGTATATTACCAGCATAACAAATGGTATTTCTTGGATACCACTTTCTAATAAGGTACCTTTTATAAAGGTGTAACTAATGGCTGTATTAATAGTTAATAATTCATAATATTTCACATATGAGTTAAAAGTCTTTAAGAAGAAAAACTTTGATTGGCAGGTTGTGAAAAATCTCTGCACTGGGTTGTTTCATTTATAAATGCAGTACAAAGTTCTTGGTAACTAGTTACAAACCAGTAAATTCATAAATCTGTTTGCACTGTTAAAAGTTAGCTAAAGACCTTAGTGTCAGTTGAATCAAAAGCAGAAAGTCACTGTAGCATCGCATGGTTTAACATCAGGGGCCTAACAGCATATTAAACCTGCCTGCCATTCTGTGTAAATGTAGGTATGTTTTATTTATATGTGCATACATGTAGATTTATGTTTAGTAAATTACATTTCTAATAAGTAGGAAATATTAGTTTATGCTCACCTAGTTAAAGTTATTAGAGTCACACTTACACACTTTTTTGGTATGATGTTTAGTCATTTTAAATATGTTGTATTGGTGTCAGGTGTGCTGACTACAGCCCATTAACTCTTTATGCATAACAGCAGTTACACCTGTCAGTATTAAGGTGTGGCACAACCTATTTTAACATAGTGGTGTTTAGATACCCACTAAGTGAAAACTTAAACTACGTTTTACAGCTTGTGCTTATTATTTGCAGGACTTTCCGTTTAACAACCCTGATTTTGGACTCTGGACCTAAATCCATTAATTAACAACTTATTAACAGTTATAACTGCAGATATGATGGCCTATTAGTAAATGAAGGAACCCATAAGCATCACAAACATTTAAGATTTTTTTTGTCATTTTCATGTGTACCTGCATGTATAAAAAAAAAAAAAAAAAGCTTCCTCCCAGCCCACAGCAGCTCATCAAGCTCACTCAGCTGATTTTGCTCTCCCATTCATTGTTTCTTGTAGCAAAAGTTTTTGTTACCAGTGTCCAAAAGAAACTTTTAGATTATAGACATTTCTCTTACACCGACAATGACACAGACGTAGACATGGACACTGCAGTCACAACTAAGAGAGGCTGAAACGCCACCTTCACACCAGCTCATAGAGAGAGAACAAGAGAGAATGCCACCAACAAAGATTCCTTCATCTCACTTCTTGTGTTCACAGAATAACTTCTGTTAGCTTCCTTAGCGCATTTTCTCTTATGAAATGTCGGCAGCTGTTAGCAGAATACAGCAAGTTAGTTTTGATTTTAAATAATATATATCCAAAGAAGATATTTCCTCTTCTGTTCATGGTAATTAATACTTCAAAATTTTCTTTAGAGTCCTTTCTGCAGTTTATTCAAAGTTATTTTGCAAAACATCCAGTTTTGTCCAAGTTGAGCTATATTCAGGAGCCCCTTCTCTGCTGCAGACACTGGGTTTTTTTTTCTGCATTACTACCAACCAGAAAAGATAAACATTGGATTTTTAACAACCTGGCAACACAAAATAGGTGCAATTATAAACTATGTAATTAATAACTTAAAACTTATATATAAAACGTTAGTTAATAATTATTAACCATTAATAAGCCAGTAGTTCCACTTTGTAAACTTTGTATAAAAGATTTCCTACTAGACAGTGTTAACCTACAGTGCACACGATGTCTATCTGCAGGTCAAACAGATCATTTGACAGCATAATGCATGTGATGGTGCATGCTCCACCTGGATCTCGCTGCTGTTGCCACAGAGCTCCACACGGTGTCACAAGCTAACAGATGGTAACAGTTTGTCCATTTGTTTCTCCAGTCGTCAGTCATGTCATATGAGAGGCTCAGTCAGGAGGAGTCAGGTGTTGAACAGGACCTTGGTGCATGAAGAAGAGAAGGCCAAGGAAATAAGACCTGTTGATGTCCTGCTGCTGCACTACTGCTGGTGCTGACAGCATTTTCTTTACTTCTGTATCACCTCTGTTTTACCTTCTACTCACCACACGCGCACACACACACAAATACACAAGCTAGTGTTTTGGCTGGTTTCAGTTCATTTTGAATCAATACAACAAGGCGAAAATACTTTGAGCATGAGAAGCTTTTCATATCCCAGCTTTAAAACATGAATGATAGTGTGTTTGTGCTGAGGGAATAGTATTACAGTGTTTTAGAAGAAGCACAAGGGAGTTCTAATGTAGTCTAGCATTAATATTATCCAGAGGAAAGTAACATTAAGATGGATTTATCTGTTCTTCTGATGGTGATGAATTATATGATGATAATGATGACTGTAGATTATTAAAGAGTTTTTTTTGTTTTTGTTTTTGTTTTTTTTTCTCTTTTTTTGGGGTTGTGAATAATTAAACCGAAGTTGATCTAAACTCTTTGTCTTTATTCTTAAATATTAAATTGAAACGGATACATTTAACAGCAGGGAGAAGCAAAATATACATTCAGTGAGGCATTTACTGGCTTTTCTTTATTTTTATGAAAATTATCTCAATATTTATGTAGTGCATATAATTAATTATTGTAAAGGATATAAATGTAAACTGGAACATTTTAGTTTTAATGTTACCTTGAAGGAAATGTGTTTTCTCTATGGTCTTTGTCAGATTATGATAATTATTTAAAACAAATTACTTATATTCAAGCTAAACATTTAATTTCAAAGTTAAAATCTACTTTAATCCTTTGTGGTGAGTTCCAGTTCCAGCCCCGATCACACTTAGTGTATACACACCTACAATATGTAAGTGTAAATAGACCCACACAACACGTTTTGCTATCTCAGATGATATTAAATACTGGTAACTCGAACTCTAAAACTGCAGGATGAAATGTGTTTATTACATCTGGTTTTGGTGCCGGGTAGGGTAGTGTGTAGAACAGAACTGAACTGTCATAAAAGTGATTCATCAGACAACATAAAGAGCTGCAGAGTTTTTCATTGATGAAAAAAAAATCTAACTCATGTCCTCTTTGGTCTTACTGGAAATTTGAAGGTTTTAGAAACCTGGCGGTGAACACTACATGCTGAAAATCACTGGGTTGAAAGTTGCACACACACTCTGGGTCAATAGCAGCAACACAACACCAAGTTCACTTTAGCAATCTGTTATTTTGTGTTACAAACAACAAGCTTTAGCAAAAAAAAAAAACAAGTCTCACATGTATGTACAAAATGTTGTGCATATGGCATTCAAAAGTTATTAACAATCAATTACATGTCAGTTTAAACAGAGCACAGTAGATTTAGAACAGGAAAAATAACACTGAAACAAGTCTTGAGTTCTTAGTGTGTATATATATTTTAGTGTGACTTAAAATTGGAAGTAAGGAAAGAAAGAAAGAATTTCACCTCCTGAATACAGCCTGAATACAGCCATGCACAAATCAAATGTCACATAACATCATGTAGAATTTAGGACCCTGTGGTTTAGACTATGAACCACAGCATCCCCAGTTTGAGTTCGGCTTGGGTCCTTTGATACATATTCACCCTCTCTCGCCCTCATTGACTGTAATCTCTTGGCATAAAATTTCCCAAAACTTTCAAAAATACTATATACCCTGTGTGTGGTACTCTCTGTGCACAGATCTGAACCTGCATCATCTGTGCAATGAGTCTCTGAAACAAACATATTTTCTCTCTTTCGCCACGCTGATACTTTTAGTGTAGTCAAAGTTGTGACATAATAAATAAATAAATGTATGTAAGTGTTTATTAATGTATTAGTCAACAGCTAGAACACCTGTGGACACCCAGACGTGTTTGCTGCTGTGTAAACAGATAATGAATGGCAATATATAAAAAAACATATCTGTAATAATATAAAATATGTTTTCATATGAGAAGTTATACTAAACACTGGACGTTAATAAACACTTAAAATCCTTATATCTGCCTATAACTGCATTATAATGTGTTATTAACCATTTGTGTCAGCATGCTTTGAGCAGGACCAATGACATGCTGTCACATCCATCGTGTTACAATCTTAAAAGCAGAAAGAGATGCAGAGCAGATCTTATTAGGATCATGATCCTGTGTAGGCTGAGGCACCAGCAGCAGCAGAGGTGCTGTCAGCCTCAAACAACCCGTCTATAACACGGTGTATCTCCTCTGTGCTTTCAGTGTCTCACCGTTACTCACTGTCATTAGTCACGTCTCCATCCTTGCTGTCTCTCATTTTCTCTCATCTCCTCATTCTGCTGGTAAAAACTCATCACAGCATCGTCTCTTTCATGTTAGATCGACAGGATGTGGCTTTGGCAGGGCAAATGCTGCACAATAACATAATTACTTCAATCAGGAACTTTATCATTGTTCAACATATTCTATACTCAGGAGCAAGAAGATCACACAACAGTTCAATATATACCACTATTTCCTAATGAAAGCAACATGTCTTTCTTTCTTCATTTCCGTGTGGTGTGTGAGACTCAGTTAGAAGCATTCAACAATATATTTAAGTTTTATAGAAATTGGAGGGGTTGCCATCTGAAGGGAGGTCATCTATTTGACTGAATTTCACTACACCTCAATGCAAAATGGCCTGGTGATGTGTGTTCACTTTGAACAGTGCATGCTTCCTCCCCATGAAACAGTATATGCAGAGGCGATAGGGGGAGGATGAGAAGAAGGTGGTGAAAGTCTGCGGGACTTTTGTCGTCTCTACGACTCTACTCCCCGTAAACCAGAGGTGGAGGATGAGAGAAAACGAGAGCGAAGAGATAGAGTAGAGCGATGAGTCAAGACACAACAGGACAAGAAGAGAAGAAATAAACTTATAATGGAACCAGAAAGTGATGTATCCAGATTCCATCACCCCCTTATTCACTATACATAAACTGAGTAGAGAGGTTTGAAAACTTCTATCTTCTGACAGGGGCGAAGCATTGCATCATGGTACATAAGTATTAGTTTACATCTATCTATCTATCTATCTATCTATCTATCTATCTATCTATCTATCTATCTATCTATCTATCTATCTATCTATCTATCCATCTATCTATCTATCTATCTATCTATCTATCTATCTATCTATCTATCTATCTATCTATCTATCTATCTGCAGCACACGTTACATGTTTACACCCTCACTTTAAAACTCTGCAGTTTATGTTCAAACACATTCATTTGGACAGCAATACAAGAAAAAAGGTCAGAAAAAAAGCCTGCTGAAAGCGTTTCTGCTGCATGTCTTGTTCCTGTTGAATACACTGTTGTATCTTCATGTTCAAATCTAATTTTACTTATTTTCTTTATTCGTAATCAAAAGTTTATTTACGCAGTACACACATTTCTTACACAATTTAAAAAATAAAAACCACATATAAACAATACTAGAGGCCACAAAGTGATTTACTAGATAGATGCACTTTATTGATTCCAACAGTCACAACATACCAACACATATGACAAGAGGAAAAAACGTACAAAATAAAATCAAAGCCAGGATATATAGCAGAGGACACATGGACGTGTTTGACAAAAGCACAAGGCAATAAAAACTACACAGTAGCACAGACCCAGCAGTCAGCAGTAATAAATCATCATTCATTGTATCCTATTCTCATTTTATCATCCATTGTAATTCATTGTAATTCATTGTGAGTGTACAATATGTGTGTGTTGATTTGTTCTGTACATGTGACATCATTGCACGTCTGTCCGTCCTGGGAGAGGGATCCCTCCTCTGTGGCTCTTCCTGAGGTTTCTTCCACCTTTTTCCCTGTTAAAAGTTTTTTTGGTGGGCAAGTTTTTCCTCACTAGAATCGAGGGTCTAAGGACAGAGGGTGTCACTCCCTGTACAGATTGTAAAGCCCTCTGAGACAAATGTATTTTGTGATTTTGGGCTATATAAATAAAATTTGATTGATTGAAATCATCATAAAGGCCACTTGAATATGAAGTGTATTCTTAAAAAGTCAGCCTGATCTCACTATCACGTAGAACATCACTGGACAGACTACAGCTGCTGCAGCTCTGGCTTCCTGTCATGGCTGTTATGTGAACTTTTATTTGAACCCGTTCTGAGTCTCCACAATGCAGTCTCACATTTATATGATATATGATTATAGATCTTCTGTAGGTGCTGAGAGATGCATGACGTATATATATATATATATATCTATATATAGATATATATAGTGTGCGTGTGTATGTCTATTTTTTCTTGTTTTGTTTGGTGGGTGAAGCTTGTTAAGCAAATACATGTATTATTAGTGCTTGTATTTTACCAGCAAGCACTAACAACAAATGCATAATGTATACACTGTAATATATACAATACATACGGTACATACATACATAAATTACAATATATACACAACACTACATTACAGTATATACAATATGCAAAGTACACACATTACAATACATAAATTACAATAGATAAACAATACTTCATTACAGTATATACAATAAGCACAGTACACACAGTACAAAACATAATTTATAATATTAAATATATGCAGTACATTGCAACACATAGAATATGTACAATACATACTATATGTTATATACAATTCCTCCAATAAGTCAATTTGAAACAGCATATGTATAGATAAGAAGTCATTTACTATATTGTCATTTCTCCTTGATTTTGTCTCACTGAATGCTGTAAAACATCTACTTCTACTGCTGGTGTCTTGGTTTCTCTCTCTGTCAGGTTTTCGTGTCTAGGATGAATGAATAGCCCAGTTTGAACTTGAGCTGATTTACTGATCACATTCTAGATTTGTTATGATATTCTAGTAAAACAGCTTCATATGGTATATAAAACACATGCTTTTTCAGAGAATGTATCTACATACACAGATACATTAGAGAATAACTATTGTTTTAACAACAAACCATACAATAAACAAAAACAAATTACAAAAGTACAAGTAGAATTTACAACAATAAAACACATCCTTGTTCTATTGAATACACACAGCTGATACAGACTATACCTGGTTGAGCTGTCCTTTATTTACATAGATAATGCTGACTCCTCTAACAGTAGCACTGTTACACAACATTTTAGCCGTCAACATCATTTTGTTATTGTTTTTCATTTGTACAGTATCTGAGTGTGAGACTGAGGTGACTATTAGGACCACTTCAGGTGGTGTTTCATAGCATGGTTTACCGAGCAAAAGAACTGATTTGGGGTGTATTTCATTTATTCTTTCAACATTTATTGAATGAGAGCATAAAAATGTTCACTATCCTTATACGGGACACAAATGTCACCAGAAATTAAAAACATTGTTCAAATTTACTGTGCAAATAAGAGATGGGAATACAGTGTTATAAGAACAGTAAATCTATATCTGCTATTCTACATAGTTTACTATATTCACCTTGTCATTTGAAATCAAGGTCAACATGTTGCATTTCATCCCTCAGCCTTACCTGTCAATCTGTCAGTACTTATGAAGCTGAAAAAAGTGAATTTACTCTAGAGTCACTTATCTCTTCCCTTCACCTCCTACCTCTTCCTCCTTCCTCCCCTCTCTGCCTCTCTTCACCCTGTTCTCTTTGAAGGGAGGAAATCTGCACTTTTGCACAAGCAGCAGCAGCAGCAGCCCGGGGATGAAGTGATTCACGGTATGGAGGGGAAGAGAGAGAGAGAGAGAGAGAGAGAGAGAAGTTTCACACCTCTGCACTGTTTCCTTTCTGATCAGTTTTTCTGTTGCTGGCGTCTTGATCTGATTTGTGTCACTGGTTCTTCTTTACTTCTGTGATGGATCTCAGGATAGTTGTGACCATCTCCACACTTTTACTCATGAGTGTTGGTGAGTACATATTATTTTTTTTGCGATATAAATTTGAAAAAAAAAAAAAACAGGACCGAGGAGCTTGTTTGGCACAATGTTAAACTTCACTAGGACATTCCAAGGCCTTAACTGAAAGACCATACAATGCAGGTAAAATGCAGAATAGCAGTAGTGCTACTTTAAAAACAACAAACACTCCATATGTATGAGAATATAGAAAATATAATTCACTCAGAATTTTAACAAATACCAACAGACAGTATGAGGCAAAACAATGTAGAATGTGAAAAATGTGCCATTCTCACATTAAGAACTGTTTATTAATAGTGAAACTTTAATTGTTGCCTAACTGCTGACGAATGACACCAGATTCAGGCCACAAATGCCTTGAGCTAGCTCTAGCTAGAGAGCGAGCTAGCCTCATGGTGATTATGAAGTGAAATGTTGTCACGTGTACCTCCTGAATCTACAGACCAAATCCTTTTTTGGCTGGAAAATCACCTGCAGGGTTAGCTAATAATTTGGGTTTTATTCACACGCTGCTCAGTTCAGGAAATGTGGGTTTAGCAATTTAGCATGAGAGACGTGTCTTTTCACTGTAAGCACAAACTACAAAAAGGCATTGGGTTGTTTTCTTTCATAAAAGATCTCCACGTTTAATATCTTGGAATATTTAAAGCTGAAAAAGTAGGCTGTGTATTTGCTTTAAGGTTTAAATATTAGCAACCATGGGTATGCTAATAAACTAGCTCTGCATTATTTTCGAATAAATCACTTCCGTCATCTATTTAAAACTACATAATACATGTTGTGATGTTTGGTTATTCTGCCAACATGACAAGGCTGTTCATGTTGTCTCTTTGGTGTTAAATTTGTTTTGACCTCAGACTGTTAGAGGCCTCAGGTCCACACCTCAGGGTTCCAGCGTATCAATGACATGACTTATTGGCTCTCTGGTAATGTTATTAGTTCCATCTGTGTTTTTTCTGCAATGACAAGTCAAAATGTCCGTTGTGAAGAAGGTATATTAAATGTGTCAAATGCAAACCATATTTATTCATTACAGTTTTGTACAGAAAATGTAAATAAGTAACATTTCACAGTACAAAAATACAACAGGCTGTCTTGTAGTTGCTCTATCCATAAGAGAAGCAACTATTGCTCTCTTTGCTCATGAAAAACAGAGGAAACTAACAAGCAACACTTAATATATGATAATCACACCAAATCATCTGATGTGTGGAGGCACATTCAGTCACATTAACACGACAACAAGTCTGAATTCATCTGTACAGAAAGGCGGCGGAAATAAACACCACTGTAACAGTCCAAGTCCATATTAGTTGTATTTAAATGCATTCACATGAATTATATTTGACAGTAGCTCTTATTCATTCTAGCTTGTGGCAGATAGCCCTATAAGACCATCTTGGTAGTTGTGGCACTAAGTGGCTCCTCATGTACTTCTACTACTCTAACTGCAGAACTGAAACCTTACTGATATTAAAATAGAACTAATCTTCACTAAAAATTAAAAGTAACTTTGCTTGTTTGATGATTGATGATCCTCTTGGATTTGTTGAGCTGCTTTCTACAGCATTTGTTGCTACAAATCAGAATTCTCCTCACATAAAATATTTACCCTTAATTTTCTCACTATAAATAGAAACCAAACAGCAGCTTGTGAGAGATATCCAGATAATTGTTCAGACAGATCCAGACCAGAAAGCTTCAACTTTGTTACAGCTGTGTTTGTTGGAATGCACGACTAAGGTACAGGAATCAAACTCCAGGTCTGTGCCACGGTGAACACTTATGAATTTCAACTTTTTTGAGAAATACTAGGACACAAACACACACACACACACACACACATATGTGCAGAGTATTTAAAGAATGTGTTTTAGTCTGGAATCCCATCGTTAGTTCATTAGACACAAATGTTAAAAAGTAGAATGACGGTCAGAAGGTTGGTGCCTCAATCTCCGGCTCCTCTAATCCGCATGTTGAAATGTCCGTGGACAAGATACTAAATCCCAAATTGATCTTAATGGATGCACATTCACATACATTCAGTGTATGAATGTGTGTCAATGGATTAATGTTGGCATGTATTGTGACACGCTTTGAGTGGTTGATAAGACCAAGAAGCGCTATATAAATGCAGTCCATTTACAATTTATCATTTTGTGGGTATGCTGGAAAAGCATGCTAACCAGTGGGATACTGTAACATACTGCACAGTATAATACCGACTGAACATATCTATATCTTTCACAACATCTTACTTCATTTAATGTAAATTTCACTTGATCTGTCACGATCATGACTTTCCCGCATAATTTTAGATAGAACTATAACTCAAAAAAAATCTGCCTTAAGGCAATAAAAAAATTCTAAAAGTCTTACTTTCCAAAAATAGATAGATCGATAGATATACTTTATTAATCCTAAAACTGGGAAATTACAGTGTAGCAGCAGCATAACACAAATACAACACAATGAAATAAAAAAAACAACCAAGACAAAGTAGTAAGATTAATTAATAATTAAATAAAAATAAGAAACTAGTAAGATAATATCTGGCCGTACCTTTTTTCAACGTGTTTCCAGTGCAAAGTGTTTTTTAATCCAGAATGAGACAGATCACTGCATTCATAAAACAAACTGAGTGTTTCTTCTTAAGCAATGGATTTCATGGAAGTTTTCAGAATTTATTAAGCAACAAATCATGCAGGAGAGACATATTCACAAACCTCCTGAGATCTGGGTAGAAAAAACAACTCTATACTATACAACACTGAAACAACTATATGTATATACTGTGCAAAGACGTTAGACACTTTAGACGTTAAGGCGTCTGATCAGTCCTAAATTTATACTGCAGCATGCTGTAATGACCTAAAACATACAGCCAGAGTCATAAAGATCTATCTTCAGCCACAAGAAGAACAAGGAGTCTGAGAGAGAGCCTGATCTCAACATCGTGGAGTCAGTCTGGATTAGAACAACAATGGCAACTTCTCCAAGATACTTGGAACAACCAACCTGCTAAGTACCTGAAACACTGTGTGCAAGTGTTTAACGGCAAAGTTGCGCCCACCAAGTATTTATAAGGTCCCTCGCTCTCACACAGTGAATGCAGTGAGGGACCTATTAAAATCGCGCTGTTTATTATTATTATTATTATTTTTATTTAGGGTTATTCTGTTTCCTGAACTTAATATGAAGTTAATTGATAAATTAATAAAAGTAATACCATGATTGATAAAAAAAATCATGGTATTACTTTTGAGTGACCTGACTTTTGAGTGCCTAAAACTTACTTGCACAGTACTGTAAATATAGATCATTATGCTTCGCCTACTCACACCGGTGGCAGGTTTTCAGCTCGATATCAGCAAATCTTACTAGATTACTATACAGTGGTCCTTCACTATAACGTGGTTCACATTTCACGACCTTGCAGTTTCGCAGATTTTTTTTTATTTTTATTTTTTGTGAAAATGTGATTTTTTAAAAGAATTTTTAATTTTTTTTTTACAGAGCATTGTGTCCTTATTGGCTATAGACCATTGTTAATCAAACTCCTTCATGTCCGTGCCTCCTGTACAGTACAGAATGCATTCAGCTTGCCAAATTTACATAAATCTTGGATCAGCAGCGTGACTCTGAAGTGCTTTACTGTATGTCTGCAAGTTATAACAGGTTATGATCTTTGGTTTTATTCTATAATAGTGGACTTATTTTTCCATGAAGGTTTGAACTTTGAGAGTGTTTAAACAAGAGAGAAAAGTGCAAAAATGTTAATGCTTGTCTGAGAAAAGTGTATGAAGTATGTAGTAAGGGGTTTTACAGCCTTAAAACATAGAATAATTGTAAAAAAAATTAGAACGTTACTCCCGCGATTAACGAGGGACCACTGTATACATATTCTAGGTGCTCAGAGGGTTACTGTTTTATTTAGGTTGTTAGACATATATATATTCAGTGCAATGAATGCTGAGAGTTTCAGCTCAACATGAAGAAGGTGATTAATAGTGTCAGATCCAGCCTGAACTGTTGATATAAAGGCCCAGGAACATGAGAGAGCCACATGAAGACAAAGAAACAGCTTACTGTTTACACTGAGTCAGCCAAACAAAAAAACAAACACAGTTAACTTTCATATAATATTTTAATAGACATTTTATATATCTGGTTCACCAAAATAAAGTAAAATTATTAATTATATAATAGAATTCATCAGTATGGATTTACCCGTAGTGGTATCCCGCCATGCTGATAGTTTCAGTTCTGTTTGCAGAGGCTTTGAAATACATGCAGCTGAAACCTCTGCTGCCACCCTAAAACAGCGGCGCTGAATAGAAGGTGACATTTGACACAGAGATCACTGTTTTTATGGAGATCCAGCCTTAGTAGAAACGAAAGGCAGAGTTTACGCACATATGGAGTGTGTGAATCGCAAGCCGTTATGAACTACGCGTCAAGGATTCAAATAGAAACATAGTTGTTAACTTAAATAAATTTTGTATGCTATTTTTTGTGGAAGTGGAAAATAATCATGGATGCATTTTATGCATTGCAACTGAACACCCTGAACTGACTGTTCTCACATGAGACATGAGATGTACTTAAAGGAGCAGTTCTTATCTAGAAGACAGCCCACACATAGTCGTGGACTGGAGCTTACAGAATTTCTGCAACTCTACCGGCTCTGAGCAGCTCTTTACACTAAATGCACTTGACCTTATTGCTAATATTAAGGAGCCTACGCTTTGAACAACTCACAAAAAAAGAACAAAGAAAGTACTCAATCTGAGGGCACATTTGCAACATGACATCGTCTCTTGCATGTTTAACTAATTAAAAACCAAGAAACCATACTTGCAGCCTACATACTTGCAAGGCTCTTGCATGCTCATGCAAGTATGTAGGACCTGCAAATTTACTTGCAATTTGCAAGCGACATTCATCTGTGAACATACAATTTGTGATTTGCACGTAAGCAGTGTTTGCGAATCGTTATTATGCAACAGACCATCGTAGTGCCTTGTTAATCTACTTTACTGTGTGAGCCATAGCTCAGCTTCAAAATTCTGCAGCCAGGTTACTGACTAAGACATCATCGTCCTCATTTTAGCCTCTTTTCACTGGTTGCTAGTTTGTACTAGAATCTGTTTTAAAACCGTACTATTTACGTAGAAGACTTTACATGGCTTTAAAGCCTTCACTGTCCCGAGATCTGCTTGTTTAGGCCTTTCAGCAGTTTCAGCCCAGGTTCAGATCATGTTGTGATGATACTTTGCTGTATTGTCACCAGTCTTCTGTTTAGTATTGAGTCTCAGTGGGCCTTATTGTCTTACTAACAGCTGTTTTGTTGCTAATGTGTAGAATATGATTGTCAGGGGTGTCAGCTGTCCTATGGGCCCTGCACACATCGCAATGCACACAAGAATACACATACACACAGGCAATGTTATAGACATATTTATAGTTATGTTTTATAGGTCAATATAATTTCTTATACACTACTGTAATACTATAAGTAAGACATTTTAAGAAATGTAGTTTGTGTTAAAGACAATGTTTACTATGGTGTGTGAGGCTGACTGTGTGACTTCCTACCTGTGATTCATTTTAATGCAGTAATTTCAATTAATGAGGCAATTAATAATCAAAAATAATTTAGTGTCTAAAGTTGTAAGAATACATTAAGTGGTAGGTAGGATGTTAGGACTATTGGAATATTTTTTTGAATTTTATAGACAAAGGGTTTCCCCATAAAGGGCTTGAGGACTCCTGACAAATACAAACACCACTATGAAGACAATATAATATTATTTTACTTTACATTTGATACATGACATATTTCACATTTTTTCACACAGCACATTATAATAAGTCAGCACAGCAAGAGATTTAATGTCCTGCTCTGAAGAGAAATGCAATAGTAACAATGTTTTTGGCAAATTGGACTGCATAATTGGGATATTTATGTTTTGCATTCTCTTTCATTTTATTTTTCATCTGATGACTTTGTATGATTATTGAACAATTTGTGTCTTATCTTAGAGATACTTTGTTGGTTGTTTTCACAATGTTATCATATAAAACAAACTTAATAATAATAACTCTGCTAGGGTGACGTCACACAGGGGTCTTTGAGAGTGAGGTCCAAAACACACCTGCAATTATTATTATTATTATTATTATATCTAAACAGATATCTTCGAGATTATAACTAACACAAAATAGTCAAATGTTGTTTAACATTTACCTGTGTTGTTTCTCTGTGTTCTCCACACTAACTGATGTATGTCCCCTACAATCAGACCACACACACTTGGTCTCACCTGTCACAGTGGCCGAGGCTCCAGACAACACCACCAACAACAGCAACAACTGTTTCTGCCCCAGCGCTGCTCCACAATCCACTGCTACTCCCACCACCAGAAGCTCTGCACCTTCCCTGGGCCTCATTACAGTCATATGGAATAAATGTGTAGGAGACATCCACCTGACTCTCTTTCATCCCTCCAACTCCTCCTCACATTATGTCTGCCACAGGAGCAAGACGACTGTCCAGAAGCTTTGGAAAAATGTGTGTGAGAGCAAGAAAGGTTGTAAAGACACACTACGCTGGGTGGAAGGCAATAAACAGTTGAAAGGTTACCACATAACTGAAAGTGGAGGAGAGGAGAGGACCGACTGTATGACACTGAGGGTCCAGTGCACAGGTTTGGTCTTCTGTCAGTGTGTTTTTTTCTGTTAGTGTGTACAAGTGAGCTAATTACATGTCCCGTTGTGGTTTGTGTGTGAGTGCGCGCGCATTTCTTCTTGCTCCTTCAGTTGACTTGTTTGGTTTTCAGATAGATAACCATCTTCAGCAGATGAATGTGAGCAGTAAGCAGTTAGCTTACTGTCAAACAAATCAAAGCCTCACAAACACCTTGATGTAGCACAAACCGGTGCGAAGTTGCCTCCCACCACTCAACAAGATACAGAGCATAAATGTATACACTCACAGTTTGAAAACCCTAATAAAATGGCAGAGGGTAAATATAGCGCACTATGTAGTAAAAAGACAATGATTATCATGTCTAGGTTCAAAATATAGATCCTGTCATCATCTTTTATAAGTTTATAAGGCTCAATCAATTTTCAGTGGATGTTTTCCAGACTTGAATCAAAGTGAAAACCGACCTAAAGAGATGTAGTCTGCATTCATTAGCTTATACAATCTGCATTTGTAATGTGTAGTGTTTAAGGCTGAGGGGCTCCTGTAGATCATGCTGGAATAGTCCTTTAAGTTTGAGTTGTTTACTTCATGTGGAGAGGATTCCCCACCAGTGGCCATACAACACTGAACTTCATTTGTGATAATACTGAACATCTCGATCAATGTGTGAGGGATGTGATCTATGATTTAGGATGATACAATGAATTATATATCAAAATGTTCCCTGGCACAGCTTTGAGAGACCTAAATTATATTAATGGAAAGGGTGTGTGTGTGTGTGTGTGTGTGTGCGTCCAGATGAAGTTCTCCCAGATGTACAGGGGCAGCTGCAGGGCTACAAAGTGGTAACAGCTTTGCTCTGCTGTGTCCTGGTGGTCCTTTTACTGATGCGCTTCACCAAACCCACTGTCAAAGCCCTTCAGAAGAGACGTGAGTACGCGCACACGTATATGCACACGTGTTTGCATGCAATCTGATATTTTCAGATTAAGATTTGTCAGATTAAAGATTATGTCTAAGAAAGAGTGGTCTTAAATCCAAAGGATTCTGTCAAACTTGCACAATACAATAGAAACTAATGTGTGCTGTTTTTAATCAACCAAGTTATTTATTATTTATTTTGAAAATGGCGAAGTCTTACATGTTGTGTTGTTGATTTGCAGTGTCAGACAGGAGGCAGAATCGCTGGATTGGCCCAACGCAGAGTCACAGCGGTGAGTCTTACACACACTCATACAAAGCTTCGCACTGGACGAACGATTAATGATTGACACATTCATGTAAACACACAGTTTTAAAAGATTTTGAAGGATAGTGATTGTAACTTTTTCTTTTTCTTACTGTATGAAAATATGCAGACAGGAAACCAACAATTCATTTTTCTACTAACAAGTTTTGTGTGTGTATCAAAGTCAAGTTACACATTTGAGTCGTAAACTTTTTTGCTAAGTTTGAAATCTCTTTATTTACAGGCCTCAAAGTACTACAGTTACTACTGTTTTAGACAATTACTGAGCCATTAAAAAACAGAACCCATATATTTGGAAAGATTTACATCTTCAGTAGAAACCAGGGGTATGACATCATTTTAATGTTTATTTATGTCTCTGTCTGCCTCAGTGTCTTACCACCGAGGGAAAACTGCAGTTAAAAACAATGATGGAGAGAAGAGACTGTCTTATCCTGGTAACACAGACGTACACACACACACACACGCACACACATACACACACACACACAATGAGAGTGTAGTTTACTCATTGTTCTTAGAACTATTGGTTCAATATGGCTGCTCTTCCTGTGTGTTAAATCAGCTCTGGAACGTCTGACGGTCAGTGACAGCAGAGAGCCTTCATCCAACAGGAACAGTGGCTACAACTTCTGACACACCTTCTCCTCCTCCACCACCACCATCATCATCATCCTCTTCTGTGCATGGGCTGAACATGTTTTCATAAGTGACTTTTTCTGCATTGTATCTTACTGTAGAAATATCACTCCTGTTAGCTGTACATTAGCTGTATCATGTTCAAATTGTTGACCAATACTAAGTACTTAAAACAATCAAAGGGTGGAGTCAAAACCAACCTAAACTTCATCCATCCTTTCAGGTTAGCACAAATATGTATATATTAGACTGGAAAAATATGTCAAGTGATATTCTACAAATCTTAAGTCATATAAAGATGTCATTTTTTGAAGACAATCTTACAATATTTTGGGAAACATACTTATTTGCTGTCATGCGCTAGCAGCAGGTAGCACTGGCTAACAAGCTCTAGCTCCACTGAAAATGTGTTCAGTGTTGAGCTCTGCTCAGGTGATTCTTGGATGTATCTATGTCTAGTGCTTTTATTAAGAAGCTACAACATGCAAATCAGACAGCTTGTTAGTTGATAGAAGGTATATATTCACTTTTAGTCACTAGCAATTTCCTCATCCTGTTTTGGTGCTAAAAGCTAGGGTAATCAAATAAACATTCACATTTGATCTCTTTCTCTACTGGACAATATAAAATTGACAAACTGAGAACTGACAAGCAAGGAATTTCCCAAAATGCCTGAATCATTTAATCAGAAAGGCATAAAATATCTCATTCACTGACATTGTAACATATTGACATGTATTGTTGTTGTTTTTTGTTGATTATTGTTTGATTTTTGATTAAAATTGTTCATTTTTAATTTTGAGTAGGATGATCTTTGTGTTGACCTGATTTCTCGACTTTGAAGTAGGTGAATGGAAAATTGTGTAGTTTGGAGAAGACAAAAAGACAGAGAGAGAGGAGGTTGAGAGAGTGAGAGACAAAGGTGGTTACTAAGTGCACAGATGTGGTTTCCTCTGCCGTTGACACCAACTTCCTGTTTGTATTATTTCTGTCGCAACCTGTATATCTTTCCCCCCTCTCCAGTTCTCCTCCTTGTTGTCTTCTCATGTTTCTTTCAATTCCTCCCCATGCTTTTCTTCCCCTGTTTCTCTTTCTCTTTTGTTTTATTCTTTGTCTGTTTCCTTTTTTCTTCTTCTCACTTTCTCTTTTTGTCTCCTTGTGAAGTCAGGGTTGATGTTAATTCTGTGCCTGTTCATTGATCTCTCATTCAAATTTTTGGGGAAAGCTGCATGTGAACAAAGAAAGAGTAGAACAGATTTTGCTGTTTTTTCCACTCATTAAAAATAATTTGCATATATAGTGATGAGGTTGAAAATCAGCAAAATGGTCCTTTAAAGCTACATTTTTAGCCATGCCAGCAGCATAGTGCGAGTCTGTCGACCTCTTTGTTTCAGATTGAAGTATCTCAACAACTGATGTGCATGGATTGCTATTAAATGTGGTGCGGTCATAGTTCTCCTCAGGGTGATAGTTTAAAATACTTTTTCTGAGGAGATGCAACAGGTTTATACACACACACACACACACACACACATCTTATATTGATCTCATTTGTTGCTTCTCTTTGTGCCTGTATGTAGCCCACAGTACACAGTCACATATCTGTATGTTTGCCCATCTGTGTGTGAGTGGGTGTATTTTGCCTTGTCCTCTCGTGGTCAGGTCACGATATGAGAAGATAATCTGGCCTCATTGCAAATGTCCCAACCAGAGACAATGACAGATGACAACAGATTACATCGGCAGATTATCCTGCAGGGGATTGACACAGGGGGATAGAAAGTAACAGAAGAAAGAGAAATATGGAAGAGTATGTGATATATATGAAAATATGTCAAATGATGATGATGTTTTGTGTGTATGTTTTCACATCAGTTTCATATCCTCATATAATCAAGTGTACAGATATCAGATATCAAGCAAACAAGATGACTTAAAAAATAATAAGTGAGGCCAGACGTTGATGTATCAGGTGACTGAGCAAATGGAATTATAACCTAAATCGGGTCAACATGCAAAGGAACTCATGCAAACATATCACTTCAATTGAAGTCACAGAGAATCATCTTCAATCTACTTTTTTTTTTACAAAAGCAGTGATTACATAAATGAACAAAGCACATAAAAAACACACTAACCAGTATCTATATACAACATATACCTCAGAGATAAAAACATGCAGTAATCACACATTAATCTCACTGTTTACAGTCAGTTTAGGTGCATAATATAGCAAGCAGCCAAAAAATATACATGCAGTAATATACTATTATATATGGCTCTATCAAGTGGCATATGCCAGTTCAATTGATGTGTGTAGCTCCATACAAATGCACAATTAATGAAATGATCACAAATCCATTGACCGACCTGGACCGGGTGCACTTGAAACAGTTACCATTTTACTGAAATTCACCTGGATGTTAAAAGTGTAACATAAAGACAAAATCCATTATTCACTGGATAGAACTTGTAGACTTTTGTCAATGCACCTGTCAACAACTGTCATTTGACATTCTAGTGCTATACTCACCACTGCTGCAATCTCAGAGTGCAGTTAGTATTTGCAATTAGTCAAACTGCAAAACAAACAAACCCTGGTTAGCTGAAGTCATTTGGGAAATGAAGGGAACAGTAAAAATGATTATTCAAACTGTCCGTGGTTAACATCTATCACAGTTTATAGACTGACATCTTTGGTTTATCTTTGAAAACACTGCTGCTACAGACTGCTACATTGATGTTAATGCAATCAAAGTAAGTAATAGATTGCAAATAGAACACTGCTGAATGAACACTTCCATTAAAAATATGGAGTACACTGTAAATTGAGGTCTGTTTAGTGAAATTTCGATGCTGTTTTCCTTTTTCTCTCTCTCTCTCTCTTATCAGTTAATCTCCTCTCTCAGTGTCGGATTCATTGTACTCTAAGCCCCTTCTGCTGCTCTATTACCACTCTCACGACACACACGCGCGCACACACACACACACACACAGAAAGAGAGCAAGAGAGAGGGAGAGTGCATGTGAGATGGGACTGAGGGAGGATAGAATAGAAAAATGAAGGAGAATTGGGGCAGATATGAGACATAGAAAACAGGATAATACCAATTAAATGAATATAATGTCTCCCACAGCCTTCCTCCTTCAATCCTTTTCCTGTTCATGATCTGTATGTATGGACATTTTTAATCACTAACCATTTAGCATTTGCTTTTTTGGCAGTGAATTTAAAGTAAAACAGAGAACTCCATCTGCTGATAGAAGCAAGTATAAGCTGGGCTGAAGCATTATCTGACCATTAAATGATTGGCAGAATTATCACACCAGATGTTCTGTTAGAGTGATTTGGATTGGTCAGAAGCTGAAGGTCTAGTCCTCTCTCTTGAAGATCCATTTTTCTTTTATGAAGTTATGTGTAAAAAAACCCCCCCAAAAAAAACCAACTTTATATTGTAGTAAACATGTCAACAACCAGTGAGCATGTTTACAACCACCTAACCTATACAACCACATTTTATTAGCAAAAAATATTAAATTATTGGCAGGAATGCACTATTGAAATGAAATATGCCGACAACAAGTCCTCCAAACTAAACAAAAAAAAATATAATTTATCATTGCCTTTCAACATAAAACATATAAAAAAGCCAACACTGAGCATTGACGAGAAGCATGAAACAAAGATACAGGGCAACACACGATAGTCCAATAGTCCTTTCCAAGATCTCACACTGAGATGCCAACTGCAAACTTATTGTTGAAAAAAAACCTAAAAGCCAAAGACCCTTTAGTTCAAATTCAAACCCCTTTCCCTTTACACTAAATTTTTTATTAAAGACGTTCTATGTTTCATTGTCTCATATATATATATATATATATATATATATATATATATATATATATACATACATACATACAGACATGTCTGGAGGGGATCTTCAAATTTGTGCCATAATAACCTAAGGTTATTATACAAACAATGTCAATGCTGCCATCTCATACATATCGTGTGACATGTGACAGAAAGTGAAGTAAAGTGCTAATGTGGAGCTGTCATGCTCATCCGAGTCCAGCTGTCAGTGTTAATTATGGTATTTGCAGTGTAGAGTGTTTACATTGGTCTGCTCTGACAAGCTTTAACTGCTAAGCTTGAAATTGCACATTATCATCTTAATGCACAGCCACAGTACAATGTCTCAGACTTAGAGCCAGAGAGGCACTTTATTTCTAATTACTGCACACACTTACAGACACACTCTGAACTTTAGTGTACAATTATAGCTGGTGTGTGATGGAGTGTTTGGAAAGTATTTCATTTCAAAAGCGTTTTGCCAACCTTTTAGTTGGCAAAATTATTTGAAGAAGAGAAGGAGGAAGGACTAAAGAGAGGGATGGACCAAAAGAAGTAACTTAGAGGGGAGGTGGGAAGAAGGGGAGAGAGAGAAGAAGAAAAAAATTAGATTGTAAAGAAGGAGGGAGGAGGGATTTAACAGAAGGGGAGGATTATTTACCGTTTTAAACAAATAAATCCGTATTGTGTGAGTCTGGCACAGAGCGGGACGGAAGAGACAGAGAGAGTAGAGGTTTAAAGCTGCAGCTGACCAGCAAAGAAGAGCAAGTGAGACAAAAAAGCATATATGAATATATATATGTATTTTGTAATTCATTTTACTGTATTTTTTTATTATTAGTTTTGTTGTGAAGTATTTATTAAATTCCTGTTGGAAGCAGTGAAACAGCTGTGGGCAAGGACGGAGAGATCAACGTATTTAAGGTACTCGAGGAAAATATGTAATCTGGAGCTGAAATAGATACAGGTGGGTAAAAGAAGAAGTGTGTGTGTGTGTGTGTGTGTGTGTGTGTGTGTGTGTGTGTGTGTGTGTGTGTGTGTGTGTGTGTGTGTTGCATGTCTATGAGAAAAGGAATGACAGAGAGCAAGAAAGAGACTGAAGAACTGAAGAAAAGGAAATGATTTGTGTGAGTGTGTAACTATATTGTGTATAAGGTTGGGTGAGGCTGAGTGTGTTGTGTAGAACCTCATGGTAATATGTCATCTGATCTGTCCAGAGTGATTGCTGTTTTATGTGGGACCATGTATGCGACACACACATTTGATATATTTCGCTGTATGTTCTGTTGCACTATCTTTGATCTTGTGCAGAACATGTGTGAATTTAATTAATGTGTGAATTTAATTTCACCCAGCTGAGGTGTGTGTTACTGTGTATGTGTGTTCATAGGAGACACTCACTTGTAAAATATTGGTTCAGTCTATAGCACCTCTGTTTTTGATGCTACAGGTGGAAGCTTTGATTGATTTCCTGCAAAATCCTGTATACCTAGAGGTGTTGCATTCCAATAATGGGCTGATAAGCAGGCCTGACCTGAGCCTTTCTGGGATCCTCATCACATTTTGACAGCTTCCACCCTATAAACCTATTTGTTTTTAACACAGACCTGCTCTTTGTAGGGCCCACCTATCATTTCACAAATTCTAACTCTTGTTTTTCTAAAAGAAATATTTAAAACTCTTTAGAATATACCAGTGGAAATGAACATCAGATAGGTATTGTTGTCATCAATATCTGACATCAATAGTTATCATAGTTAGGATGCTCAGTATTGGTTCTGGGTGAAAATTATAAATGCAGAATATTTTAATGTTGCCTTGATTCACAGCAAACTGGTTGTCACGTTAAACTGTGTTGCATTAGGTCTGTAGAGATGCGAGATGTGTGCTGGTCTAGTGTGTGGTGGGGCAGAGGAGGCGTTAGGATGCTGCTGCTCTTTTGGATTTTCATAGTAGGTAAGTCTTTACAATGGCAATTAGATATTTATCTGTGTTACATCAAAGAAGGGTTCAACAGGTTCATGTTTCTGTTTCAAGAAATCATTCTTGTTCATTTTAACATTAGTGCTGTTGGCTCTGTGTTGTTTTGATTGTTATGCCGTTTCAGCCATTCGGCAAACATGAATTCTGCCATATAATTTTCCTTTTTTAACTTCTTTCTTTAAATATTAAAATTCCCTTCAAACTATAGAATACCTGTGCCTATCTTTTGAGATATGTTCATGTTTTCTAAACATATCTCAGTTTCTAATCTTTTTGTCTCCTCCTGCCTCATCTTTCTCTTTGTTTCCTTTAGTCCCTCCATCTCTCCTCCAGCCTCCTGTCACTCTCTCCTTGCCGGTCCACATGTCAGTTGTCCCTCCTCCCTGGCAGTTTCTCCCTCTGTCCCAGGCAGAACTGGGCCCTCTCTTCTCCAACTCCAGCCCCTTCTCCTTCTCCCAGAGCCTGTTCTTGGTGCCCCCCTCCAGCCATGCCCCTAGACCAGGCCTTCAGGCCTCATTTGGCCCTTACTCAGTCACGCAGGTAAGATGAAAAATAGATGAACGAGTAGCCAACTTGACCGAGGATGGCATTGTATGCAAATGTTACTACACCACTAAAGCTAACTAGCTAAACACCTCTCTGTCTCTTTCCATAGCTCATATCAGAGCCTGTCCTCCCTCTCTCTCCTCCTCTGTCTGCCTCCCTCCTCTCAGAGCATGTGGAGAGAGAGATGGATGAGGGAGGGCACGAGAGGTTCAGGGTGAGGGCTCTGTTCCACAAGTGGGGTGACACTAGCACCAGAGAGACCTGCATTACCTTGCACGCATTCAAGGACACAGAGGAGCACAAGGCCTCCTGTATCACACAGGTGAGGCCCAGTTTTTCTCCTTAACCCAGTCTTTCTCTTGTTCTTTCTTGCTCATCATTTTGACCATTTGCCTTTCCTTCCATTTATCTCATAACCTTGCTGCTTCCCAGCCTCCTCTAGGACTTTGCGTAGTAACTCTGACACTTCCCAGTGACTGGTTTGAAGATAAACACACCAACCAATCAAATAAAGATCTGGACAAGTGGCTCAGCAACGTTCAACCCCGTCGGCGGTTGCAGAAGCGGGACCAGGATAGACATCATCACATCAACTTTGCCACCCGTCGACGTGCGTCTTCTCCTTCACTGAGGTGAGGTTTATAAGTTTAACATTAACTAACATTAACTTTGTGACTAGTTTAACATGACATTAGTTGTCGAACAACTGATAAGTATGATGATTTAATTGTGGCTCATAAATATTACATGTTAAGCAACACTCATTCTCAAGCTGCTGTGCTGTAGTGACAAAATCACTACTACCACACAGCTCCCATATCTCACTGGCCAGCAACGTCATTCTGCAAAAGCTCAGATTTCCCTGTTAGACACTCAACCAACAACCATGCATTTTAACATTTATACACCCAGAGACTGTTCTGGAAAAGTTGGGTTTTGCAGGGAGAAAAACACAGTTTTAGTTTGTACAGAGGGCTAAAGGGAACCTTCAGGTGGATGTTGGGATGAAGATGGGAGTTATAACTATGCTTATGCATTCAGCCAAGAGAAATATGGCTGTTGACTTCTATGAGTTTTAGGCAATGCTGACTTATTTGTCAAGTTTTATCAAGCATGTGTGACAGATTAATTTATCCCTTCATTCAGATATCATCAATCTGTTAATAGAGGCAGCCAAGGGGATGTTCCACAGGCCCTCAGATCCCAATGGGGCCCTATGAGAAACCACATACAGCTTTATTACTCCTCCTTCAACACAGAGGCCAACTTAAAGGTTACACAACATGGGTATGTTGAGGAAAATATGGTCTCCCATATTGAAGAGACTCTTTGCTTTGAGTTCTCTTTTTGCTGCTCCTGATTTTTTTTTTTTTTTCAGTTATTTGCAATAATTTGTCAGGGTTCTTCTTCCCATTGATCATCCATCCAGATGTTTGGAAGACAGAATGGCTCAGTCTCAAAGGCAGCTCTTCCATATCAAAGCAGTGACACTGAGGGATGTGGAGGAGGCAGAGAAGAAAAAGGAGCAGAGCAGGACCAAAGAAGAAGAAGCCTGTTTGAATGGGCAGGAGGAGGAGGAGCTTAGCTTGGACCCACATGTCCTCATTCGCTATCACAGGGGGCCAGTCCTGATAGGACAGCCAATCAGGGTGTCTGTGAATGTAAGAGCCAACTTCAGCGCTGAGTTTGTTGTCATAAGGTAAAATGCTTTATATGAGCCCAATGATTTTCTTTTTGCTTGTGTTTTTGTTACTAATGATGTCAACTGCCATCAAACTGTTCCCCAGGCTGAAGGTGAAAAAGGGATTGGTGTCAATGGTGGCCCAGCGAACTCTGACCTCAAAGCTGTGGGCAGTGACCCTGGAAAGAAGCCAAGGCTCAAAACATGATGTGGTGTCCATTCTCTGCCACAAACACATCTCAATCAAACACATACACAAGTAAGTCAAGAGATTAATTCAACTCAGTTCATTGTGTCACTGAAACTTTACAATCGCAAATGTAGACAGTTCCATTAGCAAATCATCTCCAACCCTAGTGACAGTAGAAACCAAAAGATGGAAATACAGTGCAGCCATCCACTCAACAACCAAACTTGTACATTTAAACAAG
Source organism: Pampus argenteus (assembly GCA_036937835.1). NCBI lineage: Eukaryota > Metazoa > Chordata > Actinopteri > Scombriformes > Stromateidae > Pampus > Pampus argenteus. The sequence goes on from CM072866.1 coordinate 2,617,223, forward strand.
GACCACTCTCAAACGCTGAAGATAACTGAACACAGCATTTAGGGTCAACTTTAAGTCTTCACTATGCTTCCAACAAAATGCTTTAGATTATTTAACTGCAGTTGAACCCCCCCTCCCAACACCTCTCCGACAGCAAAATTATGGGAGGCTGTACAAAAAAAGGCAGTTTTTGTACAACCAAGTGCACCCTCATGAATATCTTCTAGAACAGACTGTCAGAAAGTTGCAATTTGTATGATTCAACATGCCTCACTTTTTCACCCAGCTGTGGCAGCCTATGTTCAATCATGTTAGCTAACTTTGAAACCATTTTGATGACAGTAATTTGAGTAGAATCTGTCTGTCGCCATGCAGTCCCGCTGTTCTCCAGCAGGTGGTGTGTCTGTCAGTCGACGGCCTGAGGCGAAGTTTTGGTGTTGCCATGACAGTGTCAGCTAACTGGTGGGTGGAGTACTCTGGACATAGTAACCCCACATTACCACATGGGGCAGGAGTGAGCATCTTCTCATTCGCTGATCGCCACATTTTTGGCATCGCTCCCATCACAGAGGTACTTCATTCACTCAGTCCCAACCCAAAGACCAGAATATTTCAAGTATTTAAAGGTTCATCTAATCATATTTGTTTAAACATAATTTTGATTACTTGTTTTCTGATTCTCTTTGTCCCCAGAGCAACACGATCATCAACACAGCAATACTGACCAACCAGCCTGTGTCACTTCCTGTCATTGTGCTGTCCATTAGCCATGATGGGAAGGTGTCAGATGTCACATCTGCAGTCACATGTCACTCAACCAATGAGAACACTGTCAAGGTAAAGGAGAACCAGGACGAAAGTAATCATCATTTTAACGTTGCAGACACGCTTGCCGTTACTGTAGAGGGATGAAAGATACACCGACAATGACTCTTCTTCTATACTGAAAAACTCTGACATGGCAAATGTCATGTCAAGTACTTAAATAAGATATATTAATAAGTACTAAATAAAATGTCAAATGATCATGACTGTAACACATGAAACAATAACCACAATTTGTCATTCAAAATTGTTGTATACAAATCAAATCAAATCAAATCAAATTTTATTTATATAGCCCAAAATCACAAAATACATTTGTCTCAGAGGGCTTTACAATCTGTACAGGGAGTGACACCCTCTGTCCTTAGACCCTCGATTCGAGTGAGGAAAAACTTGCCCACCAAAAAACCTTTTAACAGGGAAAAAGGTGGAAGAAACCTCAGGAAGAGCCACAGAGGAGGGATCCCTCTCCCAGGACGGACAGACGTGCAATGATGTCACATGTACAGAACAAATCAGTGAATTTACTGAGAGTGAATTTACTTACTGTGATCGAAAACAGCATTTCATCACTGTGTTACTGTCATCTCATGTCACTTTCAACCACACAAGCTACAAAAGCTATAAACATATCTTATCTTATTATCTTATAAAGTTTGATAGGCTGATAATATTTATTCTACTTTTAGATCTGGTTTGATCCCCATCAACTCCAAAGAAATACATTTGTCTCGTTAGCCAATAAAAACTCCACTATGTTCACCAGCTAGTTGCTAACTTGGTGTTTTGTTGTATGGGTGGTTTTTCACTGTAAACAGCTGTCTACCACTGCTGGAAATGAGGCTAAGGAGAGTGAATCAAAACAGTGAAAATGTCCAGATAAATCAGTAAAGTGACTGAACGTCACTGAACAAATGTCTTGGAAAAGGAATTGGCATTGCCATGTTTCTTTTTGTCAAGCTTGTTTGACTTAGCAACAGTAATATACTATACAACTTAATATACTAAATCATTCAGTTAAAATGCATACATTAAACCCAGCTAATGTTAATATACATACTGTAGAATGGTCTTTTTAAATAAATAGTCTTTTTTTCTTGTCTTCTATCCATCCTAACCACAGGTGTCCAGTGATTGCTCTTCTGTCTTTGTGGATGGCAGTGAATCAGGGTTGGGCAACACCTGTGCAGTGGTGGAGTTTTTATTGGGCACACTCAGTGGTTCTGTGTGTCTAGAGGTGTGGGCTCCTTCAGTGCCCCTACGTGTCTCCTTGGCAGATCCTGTTCTAAATGCCATCGATGGGTGGAACCACTTCACAGAGAAAGGGTAGAAGACAGCCTCAATTCTCTGCACTTTGTGTTAATGAGCCTCTTTCTGGGCTTTTGTCTGTGTGTTTCTCTATGAAGAGGTTCGAACTAGACATAATTATATGAAAAAAATCTTTGTAATACACCAAAAAGTACATTGTGTACAAGTGTTCATTTAACAGTATGTGCCTTATTTAAGAAAAAAATACCCTGAAAGTCCCTGTTAGCCACAGTGATTTCTTAATATGTTTAATTTAATATATTGTCAAGATGGCCATGTTTGTTTTCTTTCATAAATGAGCTGTGAAACCTTACTGGACTAATGTCAAGCACTCTTTGGCCAATATAAATATAACTATATATAAATAAAAGACTACCTCAATGATGATGCCGATCAATTGAAAGAGCACAGTGTTAGCTAATGTTGGAACAATGTAAATGTCCAGTAGACAGGATTAGAGTTAGGGTTGGGTTAGACCTACAAATGATGAATGAATTATATAGTATTCTTGACCAAAGCTGATGATGCTTCACTCAAAATGGGAGCAATTTGTGGTTCATTATCGTCATGGTATCATCAAACCCCCAAGCCCATGATTAAAGATGACTTACTCTATCTCCTGAACCATAGCCGCCATCCTATAGTTTATACACATGTGCAGACAAACTTGCATGCACAAGTTGGATTTGACCAAGATACATATAAAGTCTGAAAAGTCTCTTGAGCCTGAGAGCAGCAGAGTTGTTCATGTGTACTTTGGTTAAATGGTAAATGGACTGTATCTATACAGTGCTTTTCTAGTCTTATCAATCTCTCAAAGCAATTCAAATAATATGCCCACATTCACACTGAGATATACTCCACTTCCTATGCTCACCCATTCACAAAGAACAAATGGGGATCGAGCCATTGACCTTCTGAATAGTGGACGACCGGCTCTACCTCTTGAGCCAGTCCTTCATTCCTCATGTCCTTTCTCCTCAGATGTGTGCCGGTGTATCAGCGCTCTTCCATCCAGGTTCTGACTCAGTTCACAGCTCAGGACTCTCAGAGCAGAACCACACACCTCCTGGGCTCATCCGATTGGTTTGTGGACGTGACAGAGCTGGTACATAATTGGCTGAGAGTAGAGGATCCACGGGTGGCTTCCCTTGGCACCCAGAACAACCTGATTGGTTTACGGCCTGGAAAGACATCTCTCCATGTAGGTGATGATCATAGATCAAATCAGCTGGACATCTTTACCTACTGAGTATTATCATCATTAACATCATCTCTCTCAGGTCGTCTCTGAGCAATGGGATGGCGTGTTGGGCAGCTGTGACATCACTGTGACGTCTTACACTGTTACCCCCGGCGACCTGTCTGTGCAGGTAGTTAGCGGCCTTGGAATGTCAGTCACAACCAGCCCCGCCCACGCTTCCATCATCACAACAACAGTAACAGCCTACAACATCCTCTCCAACTATCACCAGGTGAGAAACAAGAGATTTATTATATCACTTATAAACAGATGAATACAAAATATTAGGCACTAGATTTCCAAAAAAGCCCCTCAAATATAACATTGAGTTGTGGTTGGCTAAAAACCACTTTGTTCCACAGCTTGAAATTGAAGCCAATGCAGAAGTCTCTTAAAGTGCAATGCCACTGACAGCCGCTAACATCCTATGTCAATAAATGTTTTCAACAAGTCATTATGGTCTCAATCACTAAATTGCTCCGTTATAATAGATAGTAATAGCTTTACAAACAAGCAAATTAAAACATTAGCATATTTACAGGAGACACGTCTTTTTAAGATAGGATTAAAATATCTATAACAACAATTACATTAAAAATAAAGGACTGTGCCAATAAGTGTCTCTCTCTGCAGTTCATTTTCTGTGTGTTACAGGTGCACTCAAGAGCCAATGAGCATTAATGTTTTTGTGACAATGTTCAAATCAAATTTTATTTATATAGCCCACAATCACAAAATACATTTGTCTCAGAGGGCTTTACAATCTGTACAGGGAGTGACACCCTCTGTCCAAAGACAACTGCAATGCCATATGAGAGTACAAGGTCAAGAGTGTGGTTCAGACAATGAGTCGGTTTATTTACACTCTGACAGAAGCCAATTGAGTCTGACAAAGAGATAAATGCAGTACTAAGACTATCACTGTGATTGTCAACATGAATATTAAAATCACCTACAATAATTACTTAATCAGTTTTAACGACCAAGCCTGATGCAAATTCTGCAAATTCAGATAAAAATTCAGAATAACGACCTGGAGCTCGATATAATATAACAAAAAAGACTAGCTGTAATGTTTTCCAGGTTGGGTGAGTCAGGCTAAGAACGAGACTTTCAAATGAATTATAATTTAGTTTAGGTTTAGGATTAATGAGTAAACTAGAGTCAAATATGGCTCCAACTCCACCACCTCGACCAGTACTTTGAGGAATATGAGTATTACAATGACTGGGGGGAGTGGATTCATTTAAATTAACATATTCATGCAACCAGGTTTCAGTGAGGCAGAATAAATCAATATCATAATCAGATATTAATTTATTTACTAAAACAGCTTTAGAGGACAAGGACCTAATAGAGTCCACATTTGGCGAAACACTTAACCCCAGAATTAATGGCTGTGCCATCGGCGTGTGAGTGCGTGTGAATGATCCTCCTGACGCCCACCTTAAATGGTAGCCTCTGCCATAAGTGTATGAATGTGTGTGTGTGTGTGTGTGTGTGTGTGTGTGTGTGTGTGTGTGTGTGAATACACACATTTATACACTGTTGGCAAAAAGTACAGTCCATTTACCATTTACCATTATGGTAAATGGTGACCCGAGAAAGTGGAGCAACATCCTTGCCCAAGATATATAAATTAGAAATGAATAATGAATAAATAATATTCCAGACATCAAAATAGTGAGTGAAGCTGAGAAAGAATAAAAAAACACAGACAACAGTCAGTATCAGTTACTGAGCCCTCCTCACTGGTAGAGGGAGGAGGGCTGCCGTCTCAGCCAGTAGCTGAGTTTATAAGAACTTTCCACATTTTAAGATTTGTGACAAACTAAGACAAAAATGCTACATAATGACAGTTTTCAATTTTGCTTTAGCTGTTCATAACAATTTGTTATTAGCTTAATCAGTTATGTTGTGTAACTGTGAGACTGCACACAAAAACGTATTTCTGTTTGTTAAACAGGCCGTTTGATCAATGACTTATTGGCTTTTTGACTCGTGAAGCTTAATATTTCACTTGTCCAGTCAACAGTGCAAGCCTATAAGCAGTTTAAGTCTATTGACGCTGGACAGTTTTTCAGTGGTTGCACAATAAATATGCGCAATATACAAATTAATACAAATAATTGCCAAATTATGAAATCAATCTGTGATTTTATAAAAGATGAATAAAATAAGCTAGTATTTTGCACTATGTGCAGGCAGCCAGGAGGCTTTGTAAGAGCAATGCTTTATGAATGCTTTATGAACATGATAATAAAAATGGTTTAAATTATAATATGTCTGTAACTTTTATATTTCCATACTTGGTAACTGTTTTATAAAAGCAATAACTCACTCCAGGCCGGGATATATTGTGATGACATCACAGCTAAGGGGAGTGGTGTGGAACAACATAGCATGTTTTGAGCTATTGCTTAAGTAGTCTGAGACTGATACTCTTTGTAACACTAACTATGGAATGTGAAAATGTTTTCTTCGTCTCTGTCTCTCCAGGAAGCATCCATCAGCGTCTGGCTCCAGTTCAGCGATGACACGGCCTCCCTCCTCTCCTCCTTCAGCGACCTTTCCTTTTTCCTGCATCTCTCCTCATTGGCGGAGACGGTTGTCATGGTGACACCCAGCCCAAGCCAACGCATCCTTGCCCAGGGCGACGGAGGTGGGCCTCTACTGCGCGCAGAGCTTCTGGTTTCCACATGTGTTGACCAGTCATTCACCTCAAACTCTATCAGTGAGGGAGACATGGATGTAACAGACCCCGGAGAAGGCGGTGTGACAAGGATGCTGGCAAGGGGATCTGGTTGGATAAGAGTCAACCTGGACTTGGGCTTCCTGCAGCCAGTAGTAGACAAGGACGACAAAGGCGAGGAGTTTGAGTTTGACATTTCGGACACATTGGTTGAGTCAGACAGTGATGTCTACTCATCTAACTTTGACAAAAGTGGAGAAAATGTAGAGAGTGTGCATGTGAGCACCAGTAGTGACTACTATGACAAAATTAGTGGGAGGATGACTAATAGAAACTGGAACAATGTAGGAAGTGGAGAGATGGTAAGTCGGAACACTCTGGAAAGAGCTGTACTGATGCCAAGTCTGGAAGAGGGCGCTGTGTACTTCTCCCCGAGCCAGGAGAGAGAAGGAGAGAGAAAGGAGGAGAATGGGCAGGGAGCCCGAGAGCTGGCGGTCGGTGTGGGCACCATCCTCTCTCTGCTCAGTCTTTCTGCTGTCCTCTTCTTGGCAAACTGTCTCCCATGTGCCCTCCACGACAGGAAGAGGAAAACGATAGAGGAGAGGGAACAACAGCTTGACGGTGGTGCTAAGGTAGAAGAGGAGTAGAAGAAGAAAGTGGTAGAGGACATGAAGCTGGAGGAGAGGAAGCGGGCCGAAGGTGAAAGGCTAAAGCTGGAGCAGAAGCTATATTTCAAATGAAATCTAATCTTCATTTTGACAGATATGATATCATATATATATATATACATACAGTATATATATATATATATATATATATATATATATATATATATATATATATATATATACAGTATATATATGATGGTATAGCTAATGACATTTATTGGAAACAAAGTCTAAAGTCCTAGGGTTAGGGTTATGGCTTTGAAGGCTGGTGCAGTCCCTGTGAATTTTCATTGACCTCGGCTGAACACCCATAAGTGATGAATTGAAGAATGTGTTTCCTGTTTCAGTGTGATCTCCTGGGCAGCCTTGGCACACTCGTGTTGACCTTTGTTCATTGTGGCCCTGTGAAATTGCCATGGTCGGCCAAAAAAGTGTTTGTTGGAAAAAGAGACGTTGTTATTGTGCTGTCACACAGTTTCCCAGCATCACTCTCAAAGACTGGTCACCATTCTGCTTCATACGTATTTGTTATCCAGGTGAACAGGGACATTACATTGTTTTTGACTTTCTATGTTAGCCAACACACCAGCAGGGACATCTTGATGCATGTCATAATGGATTCAAAGTGTGAGTGTCACACCACTGTCCTATCTGCAACCATCAACATTTATCAACTCCTCAGAAAACCAGCAGGTTTGTCACATTCACTCCCCAGATCTGCACATCAGAGCCAATATACTTGTTCCGACCAGTTGTGTCAGCTGTGTGCCAACTGTTCATCACTTGGCTTGTGTCAAATGATGCAATGGTATGTGGTGTGGCGGCTGTTGCATTTCAAATCAGGCAATTTTCATTTCATATTCTCAGTGCCAAGCAAAATGTGTTTGACCTGGATTCTGGGTTCCATTTTTCATCCTGAAGTACACTTTCGTTAAAGTTTGTCTTTCAGTCATTCATTTACGTGACTGTGAGATTTGGCTGTGGAGGTGGGGTGTTTGTCTCACTGATAAAGTTTTTATATTTGTTCATTTCCTGTAAACTTTGGTTTACATATCACATTTTACACTGTTATAGCACAGATGCAGGGAGTAAGGGTGCCACTGTGAGGAACTTTTAGTTTATAATTATAGTGTCCATTATCTGAATAAGTATTGATAACACTCTTAGTCTTTTACAAAATTAAGTTTTTCATTTGATGAACATGAAAATCAACTAAATGGGTTTTATTTCTGTTTAAAAAAACAAACTCACAGTGGGGGTGTTGGGCACGTAATGTAAACGGTGTATGCCTGAACACTGACTAGCCATCCCAGCAGGGAGTTCACCAAACTTCTACAAACAATGAGTAGGTCAGACCTATCTTCCTTTGTTTTTAAATGGGAAGTCCATCAATGTTCCATGTAAAAGTCAGACTCATGTTGGACAGTTTTTGACTCATAACTCAAGTGACTCAGTTTATATTAATTTTAACTTAACTCACCTTTAACGCCTGGAAACACAAGCTGATGTGGAAAATATGTGGAGTTACCCTTTAACTAATTATATTTTTCCTTTTAGATTTCTTTCCTTTTCCTTATTGGATTCATTTTGACAGTATTTTTATGTTCCCTAAGAGATCAGTTACCTGTCAGCTAATAATTTTATACATGAGAAAGGTCCAACATGAAAACATGTGACATCGCTTATCTGTTACCTACAACAGTGCTGTGGATTTTGCTGGATTGAAGCACATTCACACCAGCCTTCCTGCCATGTTAAAGACCAGATGCTATATTTTATCATAACAGAGGCCGAGAGGCTGGTAGGAAGTTAACAGTTACTATGAAAGTTCCACCTGTTCCACATCTTGGTTCTGACAAGTTAGATGAAGCATCTCGCCCCTGCATTTTCAGTCTTCTAAGCCTCAACAGTGTTTTGGTGGACTTATTACACACCTGTAAACTATGTTCTGTGAAATCTTCACAGTCTGTGTGTGCGCAGCAGATGTAGCATATATTGAATAATGACTTTGTATAGACTATATCTTCTCTGCACCATCTAAAGCTAAGTGTTTGCTTTTCAGAATATATTGTGTCGTTTTATCACTTGTCTTTAACTATGTCTGGATTAATATGAGTGTTTAAAATAAAGTGTTCTTTATGAAGCTTTCTGCTTTCTGCTTTTGTGTAAGTATGCAACCGTTTTCATTTACTGGGTAAGGAATAAAAATCATAATTCAAAAGAGAAATGTAGTGAAAGCGTATCCCTGTATTATTAATTATTAATTATTATTGTAACTACTTATGTTTCATGTGCGATTCATCACAGACCGTCTTTTTAACACATTCATGTATAAACTAGTTACATCTCGCAATGCCCTCTAGCGGTGTGACGGTGGAACTAAATGTAAAACGGACAGCAGGCAGCTCTGGATATTACATGATATTTGGAACAAATGGTAATACATGCTCATTCGGACATGATAGTCTGCTCTGTTGGAATATATTTTCAACAAGTGGATAAAGATATGAGCTTAAACTCTAGAAGTAGCTAGAATGTTACGTAGTGTCAGAAATACTCGTTCTGGAATGCTGTCCTCGCGGCCAATGTGTTTTAGTAAATCATTCTCTGTGGTCAGAATGTAATGTTATTGCTAACATAAATAACATAACATATTATACCATCATCACATATTATACTATATTGTTATGATAATTACTCATATAAATAACCTCGTAGTATCGATGATAAGAAGCAGAGTGGCGCAGCGGAAGCGTGCTGGGCCCATAACCCAGAGGTCGATGGATCGAAACCATCCTCTGCTAGCTTTTCTTTATCTGCGTCATGTGTTCATTACTTTAGAAGACAGACTTTGGAAGACAGTGCTCTAAAAAATGTATAAACTAAAACAATGTTGCTACGCGACATTATAACGTGCTGTTAAATGTCGTATTATTAAAACCTTGCAATATACATCTTATTTTATAATTCACCAAAGTATACAGGTAAAGACAATAAATTATATGTCCATTCGGATTAACCCCAACAGCGCATTGAGCAATTATGCTGTGACTAGATGCTTATAAATTAGGACTAAAAATCTTACGCCCAACGTGGGGCTCGAACCCACGACCCTGAGATTAAGAGTCTCATGCTCTACCGACTGAGCTAGCCGGGCGATGACATTCAACTTATTATATGTATTTATCTATCTAATAATTAACGCATGTACAATGAAACATATTTTACTGAAATTAAAAATAGTTCAAAAACAGGAATAATAGGGAAAACCAGACGACATTTTAGGCATTTTATTTATTGCAAGTACAAACTACATTACCACCCAAAACACAAAGTATGCATGATGTGTAGCTACCGAATTAACATGCAAAAAAACGGTTTGGTTTTTCAACTGAAAGGTAATACTTACTTAAATGTTTGGAAAAAAAACACAGAAGTAGTATATATGGTCACTGTTCCACATTTTTATTATACCACTAATTATGTGGATGTTTTTGTTTCTCCAATAAAATAATACTAGTACTAAAAGTCCTGTCCTCCACCACTGATCAGCCAAGTCCTAACCCTCCCCTGGCCTGTTGTCCGCAACCAGTGGCAGACTGTTGGTGTGTCCTTAGGTTGCAGATCCAAGCAAATCTTTTCCCACACTGGTCGCAGCTGAAGGGTTTTTCCCCAGTGTGAACTCTCTGGTGCTTCTTCAGGTTCCCAGCCTCTGAGAAGCACTTCCCACAGGTGTCACAGTGGAAAGGTTTCTCCCCCGTGTGGACTCTCTTGTGAGCCTCCAAATTGGACAGGCCGGAGAAAGCCTTGCCACAGGATCGACATACGTAGCTCTTCCTGCGGCGATCGCCGGGCAACATGCTGTGAGCTTGGTTTTTATTGTGGTGAGCCACGAGGCAGGCTCGACGGTGTGCAGCAATGGCTACATCAATGCTGACCAATGCTGCTGTGGATCCCCTGATTGTTAGAGCTGAGTGAGGAGTCACAGTGGAGGTCTTACTGGTTGAACTAATGCTAGGGATACCTGTTTTATCAGTACTGTTAGTATTACTAGCAGCAGTTCTGGTAGTGGACAGTGGGACTTGTACAGGGTGAATGTTGGATGGTTGTTGCTGGGAGATCTTATTGCTGTTATGATGCAGCAGCTGAGCCTGCACACTTCTTATCATGGCTGGTGTTCTGCTCCATGGAAGCTGAGAAGATGAAGCCTGCGTCTCTAAAGGTATGGACACAGATGTTGCTGCTGGCAAAGCTAGAGGAAAGAGAGCAGAGAAAATGAAAGTCAGGTTATGTCATAGTAGAAAGCCTGTATCACTTCTGGCATAGCACATAACCATGTGAAGTGCAAATATCAGGTAGAATTTAGCATTGTGTTAATTCAACTGTTAGTCTTGCATAACTCAAGATGGAAAAACACTGCTGCCATAACTCTCCAGGGTTGTAAAATCCTTAGATGCTGTACATTTTTTGTGTGTAATAAACCTAAAACTGTAATTTATCTCCTAACTAGGAACTGTACCAGTACTTGTATGTAGATAGACCAGATGCTAAATCTCTTCTTTGTTGTCTTTTGGTTGGAAAACAACCATAACAACATCATTATAGCCATCATCTACTGGGAGAACAGGGCATACATCACATATTGTGTTTCTAACACACAGCGCCAGTGATATTCAGAATATTTACATCTATCCACTCTGGAGAGCTTCCTTTGACCTTCAAAATCATCTAGTGGCTATCTAAAGCTGCTAAAAAAAGTACAAGATGATCACTTACCTTGTGAGACGGTCGGCTGAATGTGAACTCTGGTGCGGCCGGACGCTGAGGAGAGACTCTGGATGCTCTGCCCTCCACTCCTCACTGCTGAAGAGGCTGGATCTTGTGGTGGTTGGAGCACATCTTGAGGTTGAGGTTGTGCGTCTATGACAATAACTCCATTCTGGTCACACTCTGCAGAGTCATCAGTGGTGAAAGAACACGAAGGAGCAGCAGGGGCCAATGCTGAGTCATTATCAGGGGCCCAGCGGTTGAAAAATGTCTCCAGTTCAAACAGGGAATATTCAGAGCTCAGCAGATTGTTGTTGCTGGATCTTTGCTGTTGCTGTGTGTTGGGGCTGGCTGGTGTGTTGGTGTCTGGTACCCTCAGCTGGACTGTGGTGATACTGCTGGAATCCTCTGATATCCTGCGGGTCAACTGTGGTGCTGCAGAATGCTGAGACAAAAGAGAGTAGAGAAAGGACAGAAAAGATTGTGAGAGATGCATATAGACCATGTTAATGGCATGAACTATATTAAAGTTCAGATTTGTAAGGACAAAAACACATCCAGAGAAAAAAAAAAATCATTTTACCTCAAGCTCCATTTACTAGCTCTTTCTCTAAAACTCACAGCCCTCTCAGTTGTTCATGGAGAAGGCAAGAAAACAAATCTTAGACTTCTTGATTATTTAAAATGTGCTCAAATATAATGAAACAAATATATAAATCAAGGTTTATCATGAGAGTGACTTTGAGAAATGTCAATGGGGCATCCAAAATGGGAATGTTTTTTTTCTGAGGAGCCGATGCTAAAATTAGGATAATGCACAGTGTGTTATAGATTGTATGATACTATTGTGTCACAATTTCGTCATTATATTGCCTTGTATGCTTAAGTAATATATTATTTCATAAATGAAAAAGACAAATTCACCACTTATATTTTTAAAAAAAGTTTAATTATTTACAATGCAAACCTTGAACAAAGCAGAATTTTACAAAATTGTGACACAATATAAAAGGCTAGTCTAGTGTTACATTTACAGTATATCTGTATGCTAGTATCTTACATAACAATTACACTTTAAAAATTACACATCATTTTTGTAGATAAAGATCAGAGATCAACAAACTCGATTCATTGGAAGGACATACATTAAAAATGCACACAAAATAGACTGAACCCTCCCCCCCCTGAAATGAAATGGTGTTATATATCTCTATTTTAACATGTCTACATGTGTGGGTGGTGTCTCTTTTGGTGTTTTTTCAGGTTGCTGGGGTCAGAAAACCTCTCGGGGCAGAGCGAGCATGCGTACGGTCTCTCCCCGGTGTGGATGTTGCGATGAATCTTTAGGTTCCAGAACTGGGAGAATTTTTTGCCACAGATGCTACAGCCATACGGCCTCTCACCAGTGTGAGTCCTGAGGTGGGATTCTAAATTTGCCGGAGAGCTGAAACCTTTCCCACAGAACCTACAGATGCAAACCCTCTTCCTGGGAATTTTCTGTTGTGTGTCATCGTTGGTATAACTGCCCTGAACCTGACTCTGACTCTGACTCTGACTCTGACTGTGGTCCAGGAACTGTTGGGGCCCCAGACCAGAAGGCTGTACACCTTGCATTTGACCTGACACCTGAATGGGACTCAACTCCTCTGACAGATCAATAACAGGATCCTGCGGAAAGGACACGGAGGTAAGGAAGCCTCTAGAGCTTTCAACAGCCAATCCCCTTCCAGGTGAATTCTCAACAGCCAATCCCCTCCCAGGGCTACCAGGCTCTGCTCCAATGTGTGTGCCGGGCAGGTATGAGAGAGGGGCGCAGTGCGAGGATGGCCCTGGGAGGCTGTCACTATGACAATAATTACCCCCCCCATTACTCCACAGCAAAGGTTGGCCATAGCTGACCTCTGAGAAGCCCCGCCCAGACTCCTGCAGGTCAGACAGCTGATTGGTGGAGTTTTGTGTGGTTTCATCAAACGGCAGCACTCCTCTGTAGTCATCTGTGCTGGACTCCACTAACCCTGGATACAGAGAGAAAGATGTTCTCTAACAAACTTTAAGTGGAGCTGCTGGGTGATGGAACTGAGCTGTGGAAAGAGAAAGACACTCACTCACCCTCCTGTATGCTGAGGCCTGACTCGCTCTGCGCTCCCGTCACTGACTCCATCTCCTCCACCTTCACCAACACCACGTCTGGTTCCTCCTCCGTCTGCACACACAGGAAAGAAAAAACATGAGTTTGAGGTATGTGCTGATGACAAAACACACTGTTGGTACATGACATATGAGTGTTTTCTGAACTGATTTAAGTGTTGCTGAGTCCTATTCTGATTCAACTGTAGAGTGAATGCTTAACTCAGCTTCTACACTTCATATACCAGATTGTGCTTACATATACAGTTGTATGCAAAAGTTTGACAAATAACATTTTGGTGATTTTTTTTATTGAAAATAAGTAAACACAGTCTCTTTGGGATATGGAACACAAACGTTAATGCATACTTATGTCAAAAACTGAACAAAAACATCATTGTAGCAAAATGAAAAAGCACATTAGGCCTGAAGCATATCAACAGTCGTCACTCGCCTTGTGCAAGTACTTAACAACCATGTGTTACTCTAACCAGCTGTGTGAGACTCCGTACATGAAAGTTATTGATGCCCTAAATGCAGGGGAAGCTTCAAGAAGATTGCAAAGCGTTTTCATCTTGCATTTTCCAGTGAGATGGTGGTTAGTGGAAGTGTGGAGGTCAAGATGAGATCTGGAACACCAATATACTGTCATCAAGGCAGATTAAAACCCCCACCTGAGTACTGACAACCTACAGGCAGATTTAGCAGACTCAGGAGTGGTGCAGCGATGCACAAGCAATACCTTCATGGAAGAGTCAGTCTAAGAAAACCTTACCTTAGATAAAGCCTAATGTCAGAAGTATGCAACGGAACATCTACAGAAGCCTGAAGCATTTTGGAAATGTGCTGCAAACTGATGTTCCGCGAATATTGCAGAACTACCGAACTGCCTTTTTCAAAAGAAGAATGGGAGAAATTCCCAAATACAAGAACTGAAAGACTTTTAGTTACAAAAAGCGTTTGCAAGCTGTGATATCTGCCAGAGGGTGTGATGACAAAAAGTAGCTATACATTAATGCTTGCTGAAATTATTTTCCCCATTTCTGCTCAATTAAAAAAGGAAAAAAAACAATCACCAAATCAGCTAACGGTAAACAACGTACGGCCCTTCTGTCCCATTTCATTTCCTGGAGTTCACCACCCATATTCTCAGATGGCTGACACTCTGTGCTTCATCCATACAGTAAAATGACATGTTGTGTAAGCCAACATGATGATGAGGGAGATTTAGACACTCAAAGCTTTTAGTTAGAAAATCTGCCCCCATCTACACTCTGCTCACTGCATATTTGCACAATGCAATACAAGATAATTTCCTCTCACAAAGTTTGTGTGACCCGTGCATGAAAATGCCAAAGTCTCAAATTTAATCTGCAGTTTGAGAGTGACAATCATGTAATGACAAGTATTAATTTTAAAACAATATAGACATCATATCTCAGTGGTTTAAGAAGCATATTTATTCCATAAATGACATTTTGCATACAAAAAGTAACATATTTCATCAAAACACATGGCTACTCCTTAACAGTGCCCTCAAACATTTACAAGAAGTACATGGACACCATTTTACAAATCCAGTAAGAGTAGCTGAACTCCTCACAATTGGTTATTATTTATACCAAACATAGACCCCATTTCAAGCAACACAGTACAGACCAGGGGCCATATTCACATAACATCCTAAGGCTAAAGTAGCTCTTAACTGGCCCAGTCCTAAATATCTGGGGTGTATCAGTCCTAATGCTGGGACTCCTACGTTTTGGGGCTGAGAGTAATTCACAAAGCATTTTAGCTTTCAGCTCCTCAGTTAGAAGAACTCCAGAGGGCTCATAACTCACTGAGACCTACGCAACAAGGTGCAGCTCCCTGATCTTGGGAAAAATTCAATGCTAATGAACTTGAAGTATACTGATTGCAGTAATAAGGATATAATCAGAGTACTGATATATTAAAAAAACAGAATGAGACCAAAAACAACAGTTTAAACAATTCTCCATTGGAGAATACTGATTGGCGCTGATGAACCTATAATATATTTTATGGCCATAAAATCAGCCAGAGGAACAGTGGCTGATTTCATGGCCATCCCTGGACTACCTGCTCAGGTCATGCTGAGTTCATCATATCTTTTCTGTTTGACCGTGGACGGGCCTGCCCCTCCACAACCACACAGGGTTCACAACCTGGAGTACTCCAGTTAATAACAACTACCATATTTTGCGGACTATAAGCCGCTACTTTTTTCCCATACTTTGAACCATGCGGCTTATACAGAGGTGCAGCTTTGCTATTCATTTTTTCTTTAGCCCACAGGGGGTAAATAATATTATTACACCCTCACTCCCTCAAAATGGAAAACCCACAAAGAAATTCCTATGATGCAGCTTTTAAGTTGAATGCCATCGATCTGGCTATCCGTGAAGGCAAAAAAGAGCGACTGCACGTAAGCTTGCTGTTAATGAATCTATGGTGAGACGGTATGTGATGAAGATTATCTGACACTGTTTATCAGCACTTTTATTGCCGCGTTTATTGCTACTTTTATTGCGGTACTGTTCGGAAACAATCAGTTCAGGTATATGAATAAACACTTATTCATACGTGTCTGCGTATGTATATATAGTCCGGTGCGGCTTATATGTGACAAAATGTATATTTCATTCAATTTTTAGTGGGTGCGGCTTATATTTAGGTGCGCTCTATAGTCCGGAAAATACGGTACACTTGTTAGGTTACAGTAATGCAATAAAGGTTTCATGAGTAAAAAGGCAATAAGAGTAATTTAATCCAAGTTTTCTTTTTCTGTATTTAGTCATGACAAAGGAGAAGCGAGTCATCATATGTTTGGGTCAGTGTTCTAGCTTGGTGTGTTGTGCACATTTATCTTTATAAAATGCTATTTATCTTACTGCTACGGTACATTTGTTCAGCGCTAAGCTGCTCCCAATAACCAAGTGTAGGCTGCTATGGTTTAAGTTACAGAGTGCCAATAAATAAACTGTTGTCAATTTGAATACTTAATATACAATGTGGTTAAGATTCGTTAAATAAATAAATAATACTACACCATAAACAGAAGGCTTCAAATAGATCCTGTGATTAATATTGACTGACACTGCATCCAGCGATCGATGACCAGCCCCAAAAATGCTGATCATTGACCCTTATTTAAGATTTCTCTCTTTGAAAACGGTTGCATTTAAAAACAAATCTTATCAATTCATTTATGTAATATTTAAAAATCTGCTCAGATTTTTAAATCTGAGAAGATGGAGGAGGAGAAGGTTATTGATCCTCATTTGACCTATCCTACACACACACACACACACACACACACACACACACACACACACACACACACACACACACACACACACACACACACACACACACACACACACACACACACACACACACACACACACACACACACACACACACACACACACACACACACACACACACACACTTGAAGCACTCAGCTCCAGTTCTAACATACGTGTGTGATGTTTAGAGGAAACACAGGAAACAAACACATGGACAGGGTTTGAACCGTGTCACGCCGTGAGGCACCACTGAGCTACCGTGTTGCCCTTATAAAGGTCTTGTGTAAAACAAATGACTTCTGTTGAGTAGAAAGTCACTTTCCACTGCCAACACTGAGTCAAGATGTCTTTTTTTCTTGTTTTTTCTTCACTCTCTGTCCTGCAGGTAAGAACACAGTTCAGGTGTGTTCCCAGGTCTCGTCTTCAGTATATATTTCAGGATGCCTCTTTTGCTGGTGTGTTTTGAGGTTTCTTATCCAGGCGAATCCCCTGCCACACAACCCGCAGCTGTACGGTTTCTCCCCAGTGTGAACTCTATGGTGTTTCCTCAGGTTCCCGGCCTCTGAGAACATCTTCCCACACGTGGAGCAGCTGAAAGGCTTCTCCCCCGTGTGCACACGTTGGTGGATCTCCAGCTTCTTAGGCCGGTTAAAAGCTTTGCCGCAGTAGCTGCAAACAAACAGTCTTTCCTTGGTACCGACCCGATGGCAGGCTTTGCTGCTGTCACCGAGGGGCTGGGACGGGGGGAAACCAGGGTTGTAACGAGCCCGGCCATTAATACTGGAAGAGGTTGATGGGAAATCAGCTGCAGCCATTGAGTAAGAACAAGGCAGCCTTCTTCCTTCCACATCAGCCACTGAAGTCTCATCAAAAAACTCCTCAACCAATGAGTTAGCACTTTTATTGCACAACACATCGAACTGTGAGTCAGTGCTGCCGTCATCAATATACTGGTGAGAGTTTATTGTTTCCTGCAGCCTTGAGTCTTGGTCCTCTAGTGAGGCACTGAGTTCACACTTAAGGAGAGGAGAGGAGCCACTGACCTCCACTCCTCTGATGCCGATACGCCTTGTCCTGCTGCTCTGGCTCCAGGACTGGGACCGAGGCTGGGACTGGGTGGAAGTGGACTGGGTGTCCTGTTGTTCATGGCTGGGTCTCTGTCCTGCAACTCCATGGGTAACACACTCCACCACTCCTTCAGAGACACAAAAGGGGGGAAAAGTTGGAGGAAAAAAATCATTATAGTTAATAATACTTCTATCTCTTGATATACAGTATACTACTGATCAATATTTCAAAACCCAAAGATATTTAAATGACAATGATAGAAGAGTCCCTAGATAACATTTGTGTCCAGGTGCGTACTCTGCCCTCACAGTTGAGTTCCACAATTTAATTATGAATCACATAAAATCATTTTTTTGGAATCTATGAATCAATTCAGTGTGGTAGCATATTGGTAACATAAGATTTGTGATTCTTATGTTTTTACTCGCCTCTAAAAATTCAGTATAATGTACATCCACAACAAACAAGTAACAAGTATGTCCTGCTCTGAATCATTCAAACTGCTTCTACTCTGCATTTAAAAATAAAATAAAATAATTTAAATAAAATAAAACGTTAAGATACCATCCATGTCACTTCCTACAGCTGTTTCAAAGGGAAGTGGTGAGATTATGTACTTCAAGCCAGTGATTTTATTGACACTGGGTTAACAGCCATCAAAAAAAAAATAATTTATAAAAAAAAAATAAAAAAAACAACAATATTATGACATATATTACAATGTACAATGACAGTGATGTGATTATCACATCACTGTCATTGTACTGAGATTAGTGATGTGAAAAATGGAAAGTATGTAGAAATGATGCTGAATTTATCAGGACAGGTAAACAGACCTGGTAAACAGAAGTGCTGAGCTTGCAGTAATAGCATCACAACAAAAAGGAGCAGGAGGAGCAGGACAGCTCAGACTGAAAAAATGCATGATTATAATATACTTATAACACTGGGCAAATTAGAATTCAAAGGACTGTCTCTAATACTGTAGGTGAAAAAAGCAATTCACATAAGAATCTCAGTTCTTATCATACACAGCCACCTTAAAGATGCAGCGTGGAACTTCATGAATAAATGTCTGTTACATTCAAGCTCTGCCAAACAAGTTCACACAAAGTTCAGCATTCATATACTTTAGGAGCAGAATTCGAACACCTTCAAGGTACCCAAACCAAAAAAAAACCCCAGACTCTCAAAGCCTTTATAACCACAAATAAATTGTTCCTCTATATGCAATTGTGAAAAATAAAGTTTACACAATTAATTTATACTCACAGCAATTAAGAGTCTAGACCTGCTGTATATGTAAATTGTCATGAGACAACTTTTGTTATGATTTGGCACTATATCAACTGCTTATTTTACCAGCTGTTCATATCATTTACCAGAAGGCATATCTAGCTATGAATGACAAGTGACCAAAAGAGAACTTTACTGAAACACTTTAACATGTAACACATACATTAACTGTATCTATATTGATTGATCAGCTTCCAGTCCGTCTGTGAGCTACCTGTTTCACTAAGTTTACAGGCAGAAGCCCCTCACTCACTACAGCGGGCGGGAATATAAAATCAATGACTCAATAAACAAACACAGTTTCTTCCTGTGAAGCCAAAACTATTGTGGTTCATTCTGCCTGATGAAGGCAGTCGTCCAGCCGCTGTCCTCTCTGCTTACCAGGAGCTGCTGCTGACAGATGGCTACTCCTGTGGACAGACACTGAACGCAGGTCGGAGTCAGTGCGAAAACTACAATCGCCATGGCGACATTGGTAACACTACCTAATTCTCCAGGTGCAAGACATGAAAGGAACGTGTCAAGAAACACTTTTTTCTGTTGAAAATAAGTCATTGCTGTAGAGCGACACTCAAACACTTACCGTAAGGCAACCTGATCTCCGCAGCTGCAGTTTAAAACTTGAGCTTTGTGTTGTAAATGTTATACAGCCTAAGCCCTGATGACATGACTCTCCTCCAGAGCCACAGGAGACATTAGAAAACTGTTTAACAGGCTGATACTTCCCATTAATAATGTAAAACTGTGGATTTCCACTTTTTATAAGAAACTATGTGATGAAAGAACTGGAAGACTGGAATCTGAGCATCATTATCAATTTTCAGTTCTTCACTGTTCTTCAGTACTCGTACAGCCCTGAATATTGATACACACAGGGTAGACTTATAGACAAACACACACCCTGATACACACTCACCATCATCTCCAATGAGTGGCACATCTTCCATTTCTTCATGTTGTGACATGTTCGCCTCCACCTTCTCCTCCTTCACCAGCAGCTCCTCCGGCTCCACCAGCTCCACATCTGGTGACTGAACAGCATGACAGGTTTGTTACTTGGTCATTCACACTCACTCATTAACTCACACATACTCTGACAGGTATGCTTACTTTACTCTGGACGCTGTCAGAATGAATGGGCTTGCTGGCTGTGTCCCCTGCAGCAGCTCTGCCAGACCACAGAGCCACATCCAACTGTCGCTCAAACACAGCACCTACACACAAACAAACAGAAACGTCTTTTAGACAGGCTGACATACATGTCCATGGTCAGTATTACAGTATTTATTTTATTAGTACTATATGTCTGCCGTTTCCATGTTTTCTGCGCCTTAGTACTCCTACAGTCCTATACATCTTATTACAAATCAGATTTCTACCACCATATTTTTTATTACTGCACCGACTGCTCCAACAAAGCTAAGTGTAAAAACTTGATTTGTGATATCCTGCATTCAAATTTACCAATATTACAATGTGAAATAATAAAGCATTATTATGTCGATTAAATATTCTACCAACATGCATTATGGAACACATCCTGGTGTGTGATAGCTATCAGTATCAGTGTTACTATTGTCTTCTCATGTGAAGGCTGCAGTTGTGTTCATTTGTTCATGTTAATGGGGTAAACTGTAGACGCCCTGACATGTAAAACACACTTTTAACACTGTTCCTCTCGTCTTACCGGGACCAGGTGACGGTTCCCGGAGCCTGTCGCTGTTTATCTGGACCCGGGGTCGGCTGCTGCTCAGGGCGCTTTCCCGGAGCCTCCTCTCGGCGTTCCCCCGAGCCATCTTTAGCTCCAGCAGATGCAGCTTCCTCTTCAGGGCTTTGTTCTCCCTCTGGCATTGAGACATCTGTAAACTCACCACCGCGTAGTCGTCGTCCACCAGCTTACAGATCTCCGCCACCGCTGCGTTAGCAAGGACCTCCATGATGGAGGCCAGCTGAGTCTGGAAGGCCAGACGGTTGGACATTGTTTCTCCAGTCGGTGACTCGCTGGCGACTTGAAAAGACCTTCTGACTCCACTTACAGTCTCAATAATGCTGTAAGTTTAGTCAAACCATTCCAGCAATAGAAGACTGTCGGGAAACTTTGTGCAGGTGCTAATAGCTGAGCTACAAGCAGCTTCTTCTCTGACCACAAGCTCCGACCGCAAACATTTTCTGCTTCGCTTCTTCTTCTTGTGTTACGCTTCCAGATAAATGATGCATTACCGCCCCCTTCTGCTCCGGAGTGGAGATCAGTAGACTTAAACTACAATCTATGTACGTAAATCCCTTCAACACACACACACACACGCCATATTACACATTGAACCTCTGCTTTAATGTTACTAATTTGCATTTCTAAGTTTCCTTTCTTTGCCAACTCACCCCCCTCTCACCCTTACATGTGCTGCAACCCCCAGAATGTTTTACCTGACCCCCTGATTTGCTGTTCGTGTGAAGCATATCATTATAGTGTGTACCGCTGGGTGTAGCGCTCCTGCACACTGGGCAGCTTACACCCAGTGATGAGCTGGGCTATGTGTACCACCCTCCCCAGCATCTTGCGGTCCGTACTGGTACAGCTGCCATAGCTGGTGGTGAAGCAGCCTGTCAGCGTGCTCTATGGTGCTGCAGTACAGGTCTCTAAGGATTTGGGGTTGACTTGTGCAATGCACATTTAAAATTCTTATAAGTGGCTTCTTTGGTTTATCTTGATGATATTGTGTTTGATGGTTTGTATTTTGTATTTTTCAGGAACATTTGTCACATGTAGATGAAACGTTACTCAAGTTGAGCCAGGCCGATCTCAAGATCAAGCAAATTGTTACCTATCCACTTGGAATACCATGGTCACATTACTTCAGCAGAAGGGGTCAGGGCAGCTCAAGCCACTGTTGGAAAAGTAGTCAGTCCCTAAAAATGGAATTGTGCCTCCCCTGTCCTCCATTACATCCTCAGAAAGTTTACAGCGCTTCCACTCAGCTCATTGGTGAAGGTGTTTTGTAAATGCATTAAGTTGGTCTCATTAAGTTAGTGAAATTAATGTTACACTTTTACCAGAAATGTGGCCACTTTTCAGCAGTTTGGCTAAAAATATGTTTGTTAATATTTGGAAGGTACATTTCTTGCAAAGACACATATGCAGACACACATTACAGAATGGTGTGGAATATGGGAGAAAATAAAGTAAATTCTTTATTGTTGCCATTCGATTAAAAAAGACATCTTGCTTATCAACACACTTTGGCAAATGGGAAATGCCAGTGCTGATGGCTCAATAAATCAACATTCCATTCTATAGAAATCACTTATGACTTTGGCATAAGGAATCTGGAACGAATGCCACTGCAATTAGTTTACTAGAATTTGAATTTTAAACATCTTTTTCTCTATTGTCTTTATACAGTTTTACAAAAAAATAATGGGTAAATGGAGTTTCAATGAAGGTGACTAAAGTTCTCAAAAACAAATCCTGGACTCTGTGTTTCCTGGGATCCTTGTTTTAACTATCAACTGTTAACCTGTTTACCTCAAAACAGACAAGTAGGACAGAGCACCTTTTGTTGTTTTATTATTAAGTTTAAGTTTTAGCTTAGTTCAGTTAAACCCTGGTTGAATTTAGTTTCACTCAGTATGACAAACATTTCAGTGAATAAAGGACATTTACTTTACAATTACAATTCTGCAAATTCAAATAGGAACTCAGTTTTTTATATTTTAGACTGTTTTTATACATTTAGACTGGATATACACTTAAGGAATTCGTTGCTGTTACGAATTGCATTACTTTCGCAAAACGTGACTCTTAATTGCAACCTACTGTATATGACACT
Source organism: Pampus argenteus (assembly GCA_036937835.1). NCBI lineage: Eukaryota > Metazoa > Chordata > Actinopteri > Scombriformes > Stromateidae > Pampus > Pampus argenteus. The sequence goes on from CM072866.1 coordinate 2,640,352, forward strand.
TTAATAATTTAATGTATTATTAATTGAATTAATTTATGACTTCTTTTTATATTTTTACAGTTGTTTTGGTTCAAGAAAAACACTAAACTATTTATTGTTCTATGAACTCAAACTAAAAGCTTTTCTTTCCAGCAATGGAAGGATCAATTGATCCACGTAAGATTACTTTCAAATAGTTACCATTCAATGAAAATCATGGTGTCAATATTATTTCTATAATGTGTCTTGTCAGTTCTCAAGGACCCAGGGAGAAACATAGACTGGCGGTGAGTGTCTGTTTACTGAATGTGAACTTTTTAAAACATGTGTTACACAAAACTGAACAGCACAACACAGTAACTTATTGTGATAGATGTATTTACCAGCCTGATTAAGTAGTTATGTGTGTTATTTTAGTCTAAGGCCTGATGTAATCTCTTCCCTCCTAGTTCAAATCAAATCAAATCAAATCAAATCAAATTTTATTTATATAGCCCAAAATCACAAAATACATTTGTCTCAGAGGGCTTTACAATCTGTACAGGGAGTGACACCCTCTGTCCTTAGACCCTCGATTCTAGTGAGGAAAAACTTGCCCACCAAAAAACCTTTTAACAGGGAAAAAGGTGGAAGAAACCTCAGGAAGAGCCACAGAGGAGGGATCCCTCTCCCAGGACGGACAGACGTGCAATGATGTCACATGTACAGAACAAATCAACACACACATATTGTACACTCACAATGAATAATAATGAATTACAATGGGTGATAAGAATAGGTTACAATGAATGATGAATTATTACAGTAGCAGCAAATCATTACATAACTATAAACTGTAATGGGGATATGGCAACAATGATGACGGTGACAACACATGCAGAAGACGCCACGCAGGACCACAGCAGCAGACACAGTCCACAAGAACCTGCTGGACGAGAGAGCACAGAAACTCCGGGGAAGAAGTTTAATTAGTAACATGATAGATAGATGGATAGATAAGGAGAGAGAGAGAATGAGAGAGAGAGAGCGAGAGAGTATGTGAGTCCCCCAGCAGTCTAGTCCTATGGCAGCATAACTAAGGGATGACCTGAGCCAGCCCTAATTATAAGCTTTATCAAACAGGAAAGTCTTAAGTCTACTCTTAAAGGTGTTGATCGTGTCTGCCTCCCGAACACAGAGTGGTAGTTTATTCCACAGAAGAGGAGCTAGTTCATGTCATCAATGCTTTGCTGACACTTTGTTGCATGCCTGCTGCCTCCTCTACAGTGTTCATAGTAGAACACTGGTATAGGACGGTAAAATAATAAATAATGCTCTGAACAGAAGCACATGCAGAATCATAAGTTGAAGCAGACGATACAGAGCATCACAATAACTGCTCCACACGTGGTTCACAGTAAACAACCTACAAGATCAAAAAGAAAATCCAGACACCTTTTACCCTTTTTGTCCTCAATGACATGATCGGCCTGAAAAGCGACAACAGGAGGAGCAAAAACATCCATGTGAAAGTTGTCAAACAGATTTTAAAGGGACACGTAACAGACGGCTACACAGTACAGTCACTGCATTTTTAATTATTTCGTTAGTTGTTTAAAACCTGTAAATAAGTCTGTTTTATATTATATTAAGTGTGTTTTCTTTGACTTTGTTTTCTAGTTCAACCCTTTATCCAAGGTGTCAAAGGTGATCATTAAAAATCCCCAGATGCCAACGACAAAGTTTCCGTTCTGGTTTTTAATAAGCAGTTTAAAGATGAGGCTATTTACATAAGTTTATGTAAAAAAAAATGTTTACATCCAGTTGTGAAGTTATGTTTATGTGTGTGCACAGTGATGACACAGCAGAACAGTATAATGTTTTATTTTACAATGTTTGTTTAAAACTCTTGGCTTGAGCCTGCAATGATATATGTGATGCTCTCTGCTTGTCACAACGCTTCATACTAGAGACTCTTCCTGGCAGCTCATATTGTCAAAACTCGCTACTACTCAGATCATGAACCAATTTTTATTACACTCAAAGAAGAAGCGATAACAGAATAAATATATTTGTGATCAAGAACTTGTCTTTGTTTACCTAAATTGTTTTACATGTGTCTTGCTGGTACTTGTTTGCTTTTTTTCCATCATATCATGTTTTCTTTTAATACACATGCACCAATAAAAATAGAATACTACTCATCTTTACATACTATATATATCATGATCACACTCTCACCATGTATTAATTTTATACTATATACTGTGTATACTGCATATTTTTCCTGTGTAACTTGCACTGTGCTATGTTTGGGTCTCTATAAATTAGTATATGAGTACAATCTAAGTCTGCTCTATATAGAAAGTGTCATGAGATAACATATATATCTGTTTTATATGTGTATATATGTTGTGTGTGAGGCTGAATGTTTGTCAGACAGAAAGCCGATGGCTTTTCAAATTGTGTATAAGATTACATCACAGAAATGAAAGCCACAGCAGACCCAAGTTCATTGCAAACAAACCTTTTACATGTTTAATGGTAACCATACATTTTTAAACACTGGAACATGTTATGAAAGAATACTAAAAGGCAAAGTTGTTGTTTTAGCTGTGCAACCTACAGCCAATTACACCCAAACACCTACACATACAAACAAGACTCTCTGATATATATATATTTTTACTTTACATTTTTACAGTACTTTGCTCTTTGATATTTATTTTGGAAAAAGGATGATTGACATTAAAAGGATGTTAAATCACAAGGGTTGAACCTGTGAAAAGTAGAGGGGGTAAAACATTGTACCCAAAAAATAAAACTTTAGGGTTAGGGATTTCATTTCCCAATTCTGAAAACAAACGTAGAGGTGAAATTTCTGGACAGCACATTACATGTTTCCCTTTGTTCTTCAGACATGAGGAGCAAACACATAGATGTAACCGTGTACATGTGTGAGGACTGCACTACACCATGTAATCATGCTAAAATGTACCATTTAAGGTTAATGTTGAAGACATGACTGCTTTGAGAAGGCCACTCATTAATGATACTGTCACAGTGTGAATAACACTGAGTAGAACTTATGGATGACATCATGAAAAACACAGGACTACATTGTGTATCAGCACTGCCCCCAAATTTAGCCATTGTCTTTAAGGAAATGCAATGAGAGCATTTAAAGGAAGAGTCTGATATTTTGGCAAAATATACTTATAAGACTCATATTCCTCAGACTGAAAGATGAATATTATTTAATAACTGAATGTCCCGAATAGGTTCAGGTAACCTAGCTTGATGCAAAGACTGAACGCGAACAGAAACAGTTGGCTTGTTAGCTGACCATCTCATCACATCCGTCAACTCCATAGCTGTCTTATTTTAATATCTGTTTGAATATCATTTTAGTCTTTTTGAATATCTTTTTATCTTGGCAACTAGTCATCAACACACCTAAGCTGTCCCAAGCCCAGGCTTAAAGACAGTGCTGAAACATAGCAACCCCACAATGAAGACAGGACTATAGAAATGCTGCTGCGTGCAGTCATTATTAATCTCCACAGATATCTGCTCCTAAAATCATAATTTCTATTTCATTACTACATGCAGTATATTGACTACATAAAACACAATATGTCAGTAAAGACAGCTTGAAGTCCTTCAACTATGCACTGAGCTAGGCTGACCATGCTAACACTTTTCCCCTGACTCCAGTCAAAAAGTGTAAATGTTTCACCCCACTAATGATGTTTCTGTATCCTTTAATATTAACATATCAGTGTCTTTGCAATGTGAGAAATTAAATTTTGTAGTGCAAACTGTCTTAAAAACAAACAACAAAAGCTGGAAGTGTTTGGAAATGTGATTCCGGTTGTAGAGCTCACAGTAAGATAAGGCAAATATAGATTTATGTTAACTCCCCATAGATTTCTGATGGATTTTTGATTACCTAAATAATATGGAGCTGTCAAGAGTTCAAAATATGGTTAATCCTACATCATCAGATGGTCACTGGATTGTACATAGTAATTACAGTTGTGTATCAGCATCAGTCAAAATGATCCAATATGAACCATAAGCCTCTCCTCCAGGATCACCTCATGTACAATACTGTATACTGTATATATACAGTATACATTTTCTTTCTTTTTGACAAATGGACGGATTAAGTGTTGCACTCACTCTTTCCAACACTTTCAGGCACTCTTTTACAGTCCACTCAGTGATCCTCTCACAGTTTGAAACGAGTAGTAAATAAAGATTGAGAAGGCAAAATCCACCTTAAGACAGAATTCACAGATTACTGCTAGAATCTAAGACAAATATCAACTCTACATGTCATGATATCACAGGACACAGCCTTGGTTCTCCTTGGTTCATGCTTACATAAGACTCATGAATTCCGTGTTGCCATCCATTTCTCTGTCTCAGTCTACAGGCCACACTGGGACTGCTGCCGGTGTCTGCGAACACTACACATTTGGCTGAAGGACTGTCCGCAGCGGGAGCAGCTATAGGGCTTCTCCTGCGTGTGGACTGTGCGGTGTCTCTTCAGGTGGCTGGACGAGATGAAGCTCTTCCCACACAGCGTACATCGATAGCGCCTCTCCCCAGTATGGATCAAGAGGTGGACCCGCAGGTTGTTGGGCTGGGCAAAACCCTTTCCACAGTGGGGGCAGGTATAGGGTCTCTCCCCTGTGTGCACCCGTTGGTGCAGCTCCAGGGTGGCTGCACTGGGGAAGACACGCCCACACACAGCACACACCATGGGCTCTTTAGTAGCAGCGCTGCTCCTGTAAGGCCGCCTCTGGTTGGTGGTGGTGGCAGAAGGAGCTGCTGGAGGAGGGGGTGGAGGAGGCGGTGGAGGTGGTGCACCTACAGCAGTAGCCGCGGCAGCAGCAGCGGCAGCTGCCATGTCGAAGGAGGCGGCAAAAGCTGCCATTTCATGAGCACCACCTGGGAAGAGCATGGTTGTAGGGCCATCTAGATTGTCTCCACCGCCCTGAGTGGGGAAGGAAGCTGAATGGGGGCCAGTTTCTGTGTTCCCCAAGCCCAGCTGTGCTACGGCATATGCAGCACCAAGATGACTGACCCTCTCCTGCATCCACGCCAGGTCCAAGCCCAGGCTGTTGAGCCGGTCGGGGCTGGGCTCATCTGAGGCTACAGGGGCTGACAGCTGAGAAGGGTGAAGTTCATCTTCTGTCTTGTTATCAGTCTGGATCTCTGGCTTCAGACCTCCATCTGTTAGAATCCCTCCAAGGTCCCTACGTACTGCCTCAGGGGCCGAGACCCCTCCAACCCTCACTGTCAAACTGTTGCCCACAGGCTGGGCAACCTTGCGTTTTGCTCTAGCCCTACATGTCAGGTCCATTGTGGCATCAATGGGGGAGGAGGGCTGAGTGGTGGAGGAAGTGATGTTGGTGACACTGGTGTCAAGAGCTATATCACTGAGGGCGGATTCCTCACTGGGCTCCAGGGCTGTGGGAGGAGAGACAGGGACAGGGATCAGGGTGAATGGGGTCAAGAAACATTACTGCATACATAGAGAGAGGGTGACTGACAGGAAGAAATCAAATACTATAAATCTGAGTTAAATCAGACCAGAAACATTCAGTCAGTCAATTAGTTTTTCCTTCTTGACAAAGTCTAAATTGTCCCAAATAAATTTTATTCACTCAAATAAAAATATATTTAAAAATCAAAAACTTTTGCTCTCTGGTAGTCATTTGTATATTTTGTGGTCATCAATTTTACTGAAGCTTAATTTTAGGAAATTGGTGTATTTCTTTGGTTAAACAAAATACCTTGAGATGGTATATGGTGACATATACATGTGCATATATACAGCATTGTTTTCCATTAGTACTTTGAAAATAAGCGAGAAGAAATAATTAATAGTTATTATATAATTATATAGTAATATAACTATTGAACCTACTGAGGTGGTGGTATGCTGATATAACTTCAGTCTCTTGTTGACTTGGAAAACACTTTTTGTCTGTTGTGAATCGTATTTCATTCACTTCAGGATTCAACCAGAATCTAGAATCTAGTTTCTTAAACATTCCTAAAGATTTTACAGCAGATATTTTGAGTGGTGGAACTAACACCATTAATGATGACTTAATATTGATAATGATATAATAATAATAATGATACTAACACCATTAATGATAACTTTAATTGTGATTTGGCACTATATGAATAAAACTGACTTGACTTTGTACTTCTACCTTTTTAATAAGTCATTTTATTATTTAGATTTTAGTAATTTTAATCTGTTTTGATGAAAATGTTTAATTACATTTTTGACTGGTAAGTGACAGTACTTTAAGTAAAGAAAATATTCTTTCCATCCCAGAACATATTTATATTTCTAAGGTCCAAAAAAGCTACTAAGAGAACCTTGAATTTAGAATGATGCATCGCAAAAACGTCAATGAAACACTGATTTAAAGCTTTACAGAGACACACTCACCAGTTGTCAGCCCACACTCTGCCCTGATGTTGACCTCTACCTTAAGGTCCAGGTTGCAGTCATCTCTCTCCACTTTCTCCTGTTTCACCAGTGGTAACACTGTGGTTTCTTCCTGCTGTGACAAAGTGACAAGCATCAGCAAAACTGTCTGGATCAAAACGATCGTTAAAGTTCAAAGTTAGAATGTCTATAGAGGCATAGGATGTTCTTGAACTCGTAGCCTTTGCCACCAATGACAAGATGTGACTGAGTTGAGATCACTGAGAAGTGGAAAAACCAGAGGTGTCTTCCCACTATGACTTAGCATTTACAGGCAGACTTCAAACTGGCGACAAAAATTCAGTTATGAAAGACAAAATGCTGAGAATCTGTGTACTTTAACTAGACAACATAAAGATATATGTAATTTATTTGTTGCTCCATAAGTGCAGTGTTGCAAGTTTGGTGTCAATTAAACAAAAAAATGAGAGAAGAAGAAGAAGAAGGTTTAATTGTTTTTACATTTTGTTGATAAAAAATTAGTAATTTGCAGCAGATTGAAGTTTCTTCACATGTGGGCCTACATTAAGGTTGAACTTGAAAAGTATGGCTGATTAATAATGAATCTTCAAAGTTTAGAAATTCAGATGGTTGTTGTAGCGCCACCATGAGGACTACTGGCACCAACATCTGAGTGGAGGTTTGTTGTGTGATCAGGGAGGCGCATGTCTATCGATGGATTTGTATACATATAGCAGGACTTTATCCAATATGTGGTCATGTATGAGGAGGGATTTTTTAGTAAGAGACTGTGTATTAAATAGTTCCAAGGTGGCAGGAGATGGCGCTGAGGATGGAAGTCTCTCTAAACTCTGCAGTACACTGTGATCCACTCCATATTTTGCATCTCGACTAGTACAAAGTAGTCTCACGTCCAACGATGATCAGGTTTGTTTTGCTTCCGCATTTCACATTGAAACTGCAAAAGTAGCAAAGCCACTATGGATGTAACGAGGTCTGTTTCTTAAAATCTCGTGGCTACAGCTTAAAATCTCTTTAGGTGTAATTATGACATCAGGACATCATAATTAAAAGTAGTTGATAAGACAGTTGACAACAGACCGTTCTGGGTGATAGAGACTGCTGGACTGGGCTTTGTGGCACACCTGAAAGAAGGGATCCCAGTAGAGCAGTTAGGCAATTAATTAATTAAGTAATTAATCCAAAGTCCGCTAGTTCTATAGAACGTATTCCAACCCAGGAAGCAATCAAAACACACAGACTTGACACAGACTTTCATAAAAACAATTAGGGGCAATTTCACAAAGAATAGATGGCGGCCATGAATATGTGCATCTCTTGCAACCGCTACCTGCCCTATCTCAAGGTCCAATTCACAAAAGATATTATGCTAATGATATAAACGTGCCAAAGTTTTGAGCCTGAGTGCAATTATATATTTTTATATTAATTATATATTATATAATTATATAAATGTTGCCTTTGCACCAAGAACACAGTAGGCAGGAGAATGGCAGAGAGAAAAAGAAAAATTTAAATCTCCAGTCTGGCCAACAAGGTGTAGAGGAATTCCCTTACAACATCAGACAAGGAATTATAAGGTGACAATACACACACTCAAACAAACAGTTCTTCTGTTCACTGTTCACCAGTGCTTCGTTAAAAAGTCCCCAACTGTTACACAATTAAAATCCCTCCAGTCACCATCGCTACCCCCAGCAAGATGGCAAATAAAGTCACCGTTTCTACAATTAAAACATGGAGAATAGACTGAAGTGGTGTTGAAGGGGTGAACAAGACGACTCTCCACTTCTGTAAAGCACGCGGGGGCTCACCCACCCAAACAACGGCTTTACAACAAAACAGTGTTAATGTCACAGCCTGTATGTGGATCCTGCCAACGATGCTGAAGTTAGCTTCTGATTGGGAGTTACAGGAAAAGTAAAGGGAAAAATAAATAATCATATTTAGTGGCAGATTCTCCGTTTATTCACCACTTATAAAAGAAATGTAAGTGATGAACAAACAGAGTCATCTGAAACATTGCCTTTTATTTTTCCATATACAGTAATATATACAGTAATATATATATATATATATATATATATATATATATATATTGTGGAGTCTCGCTCCAGCCCTGCCGGACAGGTAAGGTTTCTTACAGGGTGAGCCAGAGTGAGGGACACGAAGTGCAGGGCCTCAGACAGGCCCGTTGCCTAGGGCAACTAGTGGAGGGGCGGTACGTACCACGTATCATCCTGGAGCAGCTGGAATTGATCGCACCTGTTCAATCAGAGGCAGCTGTGCTCAAAAGGAGCTCAGGTTGGTTCCCTCACTCTGTGCTCAACTCTCCTGGGGGAAACACTGTCCGGCGGTAAGTGACGATCTCCACACTCCACTCATGCCGCATTGAGTAATGATGTTTATTTGAAAACTGATGTTTTTCTCTTTTGATTTGTAGGCAACTTAGGACAGAGCGTGAAAGCCCCTTTTTTCCCTTTAACCCTGACTGTCCCCGGCTCGGGAGGAATTTATGTTGGACTGGCAAGTTCCTGCTTTTATTTTACTTTAATAAATTGGACCTTAAAACCACAAACTTTGTCTGAGTCTGTGCTGGGTCGGGGTCAGACGCCACAATATATATATATATATAGACAGCTTCTAAAGAGAATGTTTATAAAAAGACGTCAAACTGGTACATCTTAAAGACTGTGATGACAATTTATCTATAAACTAATGCATTATTCACATATGAAGATATTAAGAGATAAATAAAAGCCTTAATATTTAGAACTGTGTCCTGATTTCTTTCACACATACAAATGATTGCACACGCCTCATGTTGGCATAAGATGGTGATTACTATATGCATTTAAATCTCACCTCATTTCACATTAAAAACTGCAACTTTATGCACTGATTGCTATTTTCTAAAAGTGCCCCAATTGTTTAGACCTACACTGGTTCATGTGGTTTAGTGGTTTGGTCTAGTTGAGTTAACACTACACCACACATCTCCACTGCCTTCATTTATCACACATAATACAGTATAATCCCAATATAGCTCTGTGTCAAGTGCTCACAAGACTCAATACATCATATTTAAAAGCATTATGCTGATTAATCTTTACCTTTGAAATGTGATGAAAGGGTTTGTCTTCAGAGGTGGCAGGAAGAGGCGGCGCCAAAGCCTGATGGTCGTCAGGCCCTAAAGGAAAAAGCACCAGAGCAAGTGGCTGTTGTTAATTAAGGGCCTTTTCTATCTTTTGAACTTGCGCTGTGAGGCGGCTTCATCATTTACTCTGTACAATCCATCTCTTCAAAGTCACAAGCACCTCTAAAGCTCACTAACATTACCAGATAATATCTCATTTGTTTAGTGTGATGATAACTATTCATAAGTGGAGACTCTAAGAAGATACTGGTTTAGCACATAACCTCCATAAACCAGCACCAGACGCACCTTTTCAATTAAAGAAATGAGATACATGTTATTTGATTAGCTTTACCAGTGCTGCGAGGTGGTTTTTGTTACAGTATTGACCTTCTCTTTTAACTCTGTCAGAAAGCAAATGGCATATTTCCAAAAATGTTGATCTCCGATCTCTAAACATTATTTAAACATTAATTGTTTACCGCTGAAACAATTAATTGATCAGTCAACCGACAACATGAATCGCCAACTATTTTTGATGATGAACTGTTTTGGGTAATGCCAAAATTTTATGGTCCCAGATTCTTAAATATAGCCTAAATATTTTCTTTAGTTGTCTATGGCTGTAAATTGAATATCTTTAGACTGACATCTTATGGACAGATTATTGTTAGTACAGCCCTATTTTGGAGTCATTAGTATACAATATTCATACATTCAAAAATAGCTGGCACCTTCACTGCTAAATGCTCCACTATGTTCAGCAGCTAGTCAGTCACTGTGTCTGCAGGTAGTGTACAGGTAGGTCAAGATGTCAAGATCTAGTTTTACTTAAGTTTTATGCTTCTGTCAAATCAAAATACCACACAGGTGCCTGCTAGTACACCAGCATAGAGAAACAGGAGATGTGGCCATGCAGATATCACAAAACCTACACAGCCAAACCTGGAAGAACAACATCTGCAGAAACGTGTGTTTTGTGACTCATCAGTGCTGGTAGTCTAATTCAACTTGGAAGCAAACTTTCCTCTCAGTATGACTCGTTGATGCATCACTATATGAGCCATTAGTGCACAGTAGTATGCTCAGTTATGACAGCAAGGCTGGAAGTTAAAAGCAGTGACAGCCACTACATGCTGCTGTACGGCCTCATGCTGATCACAAGCTAAAGCATCAGCTCATCAATGCATGTGTCATGTCTCCCTCACACGTCATCTTGCAGGTTTCCAGGCAGATGCAGCCCTTCCTCCTGCCATCATCATCATCATCATCATCATCATCGCTTTACCTTCAGGTGGCCTAAAATGAACAGCATGCATTTCTTCCCGCTGACTCCGTCTCCTCATCTTCCTCTCGTAGCTCCGCATCTTCACGTCCATCTCTCGCAGCTTCTCCCGCAGGGCATCGTTCTCCTTCTCGCTCTTCTCTCTCTCCTGGTCCATTTGGGAGCGCAGCGCCGCGTAACCATCGTCCACCAGTTTGCAGATCTCCGCCACCGCCGAATTGGCCAGTATCTCTATAATCGAGGCGATTTGCGCTTGAAAGCCAACACAGTCCGCCATCATCGCCAGGTCTCTATGTGCTCCTGCACGGACAGAGGCGCGCGGCGGACGGCTGCTGCGGCGGCGGCGGTGCACGTGACCAGATCCACGGCGGAGGAGGCTGATGTGTGACGGCGGACATGCAGAAAGCTCCGGTGTCAGGTGTCAGGTGTCTGGATCACCGCCTGTCTGTGTCCGACTGATGTGCTCAAAGATGTTGTGGCTTTTTGGGGTGCGAGAGTCGCCTCCTGATGACGTCAGTTTGTTGTTGCGCATCTAGCCTCAGCTGATGGTTGCTTAGTTTTCTCAAATGTTACACGCTACTGCCAACATGTTGAAATAACTGATACATTCTTAACATATCTGGCCTCTGGTGTAATAGTGTATAAATTTGAACCTGTAGCAGCTCTTTTCTCTATTTGTTACGCTTTGTGCTTGCGCTGTTTGTCCCTTGTCCTCTCCTGTCTCTTGCTCAGCCCATGTCTTCCACACCTGATCTGTCCTCAGTGAGGTGCACCTGGCCCGGGTTCCTGTAATCTGTCAGCCTGGGATTTTACTTAGTATTGCTGTTATCTTTTGACTGTAATTTGTAGTTTTGATTTAGTATCTTGGTTGTTTTGTGTGTCTTTATAGTAATAAATCTCATGGTTTGAGTATTTTAGAAGGTGTTGTTAGAATTTTACTTTATTATAATATTATTTATGATGGCTTAAATCTGTGCATATTTGTTACTGCTATTCATCACAACAATCTGATTCTGATTATAATATAGAAAAATGTCCTGGAAAACGCTCCTATTTGCATTAAGTTGCTCATATGCTAGTCATTGGTATTGGTAACATAATTTCTCCCCTCACAAATAGATACTATACTAACCTACTAACACATGAGGATCTACTACACAATCATTAATAACAAAGAAATAGATTAATACTCGTCTGTTGTCTAATTGTGTTTGCATGACTTGAGTTCTCATCAGAATATAACATTTCAACACCTCAGAGAATATCTAGTTATCTTCGATGCTATTCTCTCAGTCAGGTTCTGTCATCTGCAACGTGAGATTTTATCCATCAGATCACACCACAAGAGTTGTACATATGGAATACAGATCCATAAGTAACATTATCTGTGCTACAAATAGTGAGCCTCTAAAAATCTATGCACAAATATCACACAACATTTTAAAGTGAGGATTAGATCAAACTGAATTCATATCAGTTTGTGTTTTTACTGATGAAACATCATTATTTTGCAACTGCAGTCGTCCTCCTGCTCGCATGTTGAAGTGTCCTTGGGCAACATACTGAACCAAATTGTGATTGTGTGTGTGTGAATGGGCGAGTGAGCATTTGAAACATTTGTAAAGCATTGTGGGTAAAAAGCACTGTATCACTCCTGATGATCAGTGTATAAATGTGTGTGTGTGAATGAGTAAATGTTGACGTGTTTGAGCTATATAAATGCAGTCCTTTAATCATATTACTCTAATCTGGCCTTCCTGTTTTTGAGGCTCACCAATGATTTACATGTTGTGATGAACTCCTTGATTGCTGACTTTGACACACACACACACACACACACACACACACACACACACACACCTCCTGGAGAGTGTTCTTGATCTGGCCAACTGTTGTGAAGGGTGTTTTCTTCACCAGGGAAAGAATTATTCAGCCAGCCACCACAGTTGTTTTCAGTGGTCTTCCGGGTCTTTTGGTGTTGCTGAGCTCACCGCTGCGTTCTTTCTTTTTAAGAATGTTCCAAACAGTTGATTTGGCCACACCTAATGTTTTTGCTATCTCTCTGATGGGTTTGTTTTGATTTTTCAGCCTAATGATGGCTTGCTTCACTGATAGCGACAGTTCTTTGGATCTCATATTGAGAGTCGACAGCAACAGATTCCAAATAGCACATGTGAAGTGAGACCTTTTGTCTGCTCCTGGGAAAATGGTCCCTTAAAAAGTAGGAGGCATATATACAAACTGTTGTAATTCCTACATCGTTCGTCTAATTTGAATATAAATACCCTCAAATTAAAGCTTAAAGTCTGCATCTAAAGCACATCTTGTTCATTTTTATTTCAAATCTATTGTAGTGGTGTATAGAGTCAGATTAGAATTGTACTGCACTAACTGTATGCATATGCAATGCGTCTTGGATAGTTTTTGAAGGAAAATTGGGGATTCATTTTTTGACTGAGATTACATACTGCACCCATGCAAGGAACCCTTCACAAGATGGAATATAGAAAATCGAATTATCTTAACTAGTGATCTCAGACTTAATTGACCCCAACATATATTAAATATAGTTTGTGTGTGGTGTAGTGTTGTTTACACATGTAGTTGTCACGTACGTCTTGCTATTCAGCCTGGATAAAGCTTTCCACCTTTCTGATTAAATCTGTTCAAAACACAATGATGAAATGTCACACAATGAGAAATAAATTCTAATTAAAATGTTTTAAATCTAACTGACAGTACTGTGCAAATGTTTTAGACACTAAAAGTACAGTGATATTTTTTTTCATTAAATAACTTCACATAAAGTTTTGAGATTTAAAAGTCATTAAAATAAAAGCGCCTAATTACAATGAGAAAAAAAAGAAAAGAAAAAGTCTGCACAATGATGTCAAGACACAACTGTTTATGTCAGTTAGAGCCTATTAACATACTTACCAACTATCTCGACTTAGCTGGGAGACTTCTCACTGCCCTCCCAGTTTCCTCCCAGGGTCACAATTCTCTTGTATTTCTCTCAAATTCCCAATTTCACTTTTTCCCTTTATGTTATCACAACCCAAATGAATCAGTACTAAGCGTGTTCTATTACTCTAGAGATGGACCGATGCACTTTACGCACCTACACAAATTCATGCCATTATTCTGTATTCTAATGCTGTGGCAGTGTACTTATTATTTTATTGTTCACTTTATTAGTTTCATTCTTTAAAAATCATCAGATTTTATTTAAATTTAGCACATTTGTTTTCTGGTGGTACTTTTGGTAAAGCACACAGCAATTTTTAGCAGTCAGACTTCACCTGGTCCATAAGATGCATCTACTTACCTGATTCAGGCTGACCCTCGACTCTTCAGCACGTCTACTCATTAATTGAAAAGCAAAATCAAAAAGGGCAAATGTAATTTGTGTCTAATGTTTTTTTTGTGTTTGTTTTTAAGAAAATCTTGTTATAATCCTTAAAATAACATATACTATACATCACACTTGTGTAAGTTGAATATCAGACCATGAGTGGCTTCAAAATAGTGGTGATGTCACAAATCCTGTTTGTAAGTGCCTGCCCTAAACTCAGAGAACATTTCCCCCTCTAGTAAATGAATGTGCAAACTCTGCATCATTGTCATCAATCATTCTGCACAGTGAAGTTCAAACTCCAACTGCAGGAACAAGAAGAAAAACACATTTTTGAGTGAAGGGGGACTTTAATTAGTAAATAGACTGCTTTTATATTGTGCTTTTTTGGTCTTTGACCACTCAGAGTGCATTATAATACATGTCAACATCCACACACACACATTCATACACTGATGGCAGAGCCTGCCATACAAGTTGCCTGCTGTGTTTTTACATTCAGACTTGAGGAGTCAGGAATTGAACCACCAACCTTCTGCATAACAGATGCTCTCCCTCTGAGCCCCAGCTGTTACTAAAAGATTTCACTTTCCACAGTTTCTTCAAATGCTTACACGCCAGAATCAGCTCTGGCAAGCAGAAATGATTGAGAACATTTCTCATGTTTCATCAAACCTTTATTTGTTTATATCCTTAATTTAAAATGAACTATGATGATTTTACTATGAAGACAAAAGTCATTTTTTTAAAAATAAAAAAAAATGATCAGGAATGCTTGTCTTTTCCAAAGACTTTCCCAAAATGCCCAAAGTAAAAAAAGAAGTAGCATGAAGGCTGTCAATTTCAAATATTAAAGGACATAATGACTATATGACCATATGTATCAACAGGGGGTGGACACAATAATGTGAACACCTGCACATAGCCTAGATGGATGTGGAGTTGACCTAGACTGCATTATATTATATATACATGTGAATAAAACTGGTTGGTGTAGAACATCCTCTACTTAGCAGTGTGTAGAGCTTGGTGCCTAATGAGGTTGCTGAGGAAAGAGAAGTTTTTGCTACACTTGGTACAATGAAACCTCTTCTCCCCGGTGTGGACGCTCTGGTGGACCTTCAGATTGGTGGAAGTAGAGAACTGCTTGCCGCAGTGGGGGCAGGGAAACGGTCTCTCCCCTGTGTGAACCATCTGGTGACGCTTGAGGCTGCAGAACTGGCCGAAGCTCTTCCCACACTGGACACACTGGTACGGCTTCTCCCCCGTGTGGACACGCTCGTGAATGCGCAGCTGGCATTGGTGAGCGTAGCGGCGTGAGCAGTAGGTGCAGGCGTAGGGGAGGCAGGGCTGCTGCTGCACTGAGCCAGACTCTTGGTTCTGACGGGTAGATTGGTGATTAAGCTGGTTTTGATTGGAGAAGTTATCCGTTTGCTGAACTCCAGACCAACAATTCTTTTTTGAATGAATTTGTGGTTGGGAGTCTACTGTCCCCATGGCAGAGGGGTCGTTAAAGGTAGAAATGTGATTACTGTGGGCTCCATTACCTTCAAACAGCAACTCAGTGGGTGGCTCATTGATTTGCATACAGAGAATCGGTTGATACCGTGAGCTCTCACTGGCATTGCCCTGACTCCCGAGCGGTGTTACGTCTTTGTCACCTCGTACAGACAACAGCGACACACTGCGGCTGTCCTCCGCTTCACATGGAAGCGAGTTGATCATGATGACATCAAACTTAGATGTCTGGTCAGTTTGGGAAACAGTTGGGAAATTGGAGGCAGGGTTTACCCTTATTTGGCTAAATGACTTTCTTGATATCGTTTCTGGTGAGAAGGTTGAACAAGATGGCCGCTCCATAGCTTCGGTCTCACTGCTTTCCCGCCACTTCAGCAGCATTTGGGAAGGACTGGTTTTCTCTGCAGCGTCACCTGATGAGCAGCAAAGAAAGAAAGTAACTTAGAAAAGGACATAGTGGCTGTATTGCTTTTACAAGCACTGCACCACATAACACTTTACATATACATATAGTTTGGCCGGTGATCTTTATTTTTCAGTTCTTTGGTCTGTTATTAGAGCGCAGCAGGATTAGAAATTTTCAGCTATCAATCTGTCACCGTCATCATTGTTACCATATCTCCATTACAGTTTATAGTTAGTTAATGATTTGCTGCTGTGCATCTGTGTCTCTATCACAGGTTCCACTGTTACTGTAACAATTATCATTCATTGTAACCTATTTTCATTCAACACACACACAACACTCATGTAATTCATTGTAATTGATTGTAATTGCACAATATGTGTGTGTTGATTTGTTCTGTACATGTGATATCATTGCACGTCTGTCCGTCCTGGGAGAGGGATCCCTCCTCTGTGACTCTTCCTGAGGTTTCTTCCACCTTTTTCCCTGTTAAAAGGTTTTTTGGTGGGCAAGTTTTTCCTCACTAGAATCGAGGGTCTAAGGACAGAGGGTGTCACTCCCTGTACAGATTGTAAAGCCCTCTGAGACAAATGTATTTTGTGATTTTGGGCTATACAAATAAAATTTGATTTGATTTGATTTAAAGTTGGTCCCAACTAGTCTCTGTGGGTGTAATAACACTAAAGATAACAGACCCTTCACAGTCATTTGGACTGTTTTGTGCAGTTTGAAATGAAAGAAGGGAAACCTACAGAAAGGAAAACAAACTGATACCTTGCACTTCATCCGTCTTTTCCTCCTTGCTCTGAGGGCTGCTGGTGTTTTTTAGACATCCGTGACCCTAGAAAGAGGAGGAAGGTGTTTAGGACAAGTCCTCCAGTCAATAGGTACACAGTTAGTAGGATACTTTAAAACAGGTGTCAATTTCTTTTTAGATTTCCTCACTGTCAGAATTGGAAATCTAGCCTCACTGTGATGATGAAAACTGACACCCCAAGGACCCATGCTCTACACAACAACAACAACCTCTCTCAACACAGATAAGAGGAAGGAGACTAGAACTCATCAACCGCTGACAATCTGTGAGTCTGAGGTGGAGAAGGTCAGCAGTGACCACACCTGGACATGTAACATCACCCAGATGGTCAGAAAGAACAACAGCTGTTGTACTTTCTAAATAGACTGAGGATTCTCAAGCAGCTTCTACAGCTGCATCACTGTGTGGTGTGGCAGCAGCACGTCTGTAAAGCGGTAAAGATTGCTGAGCTCTTTCCATCTCTGCAGGACATCAGCCACCCCCAACACACTGATGCCCTCTGGCAGGCGGTAGAAGAGCGGAACACAGGCCATCAGACTGATCAACTCTCTGTCCACAAGGTTGCAGAGGGTGTTTATAATAGGAATTTTTGACCATTCTTCCAAAAGTGCATTGGTGAGGTCACACACTGATGTTGGTGGAGAAGGCCTGGCTCTCACCCTCCGCTCTAATTCATCTCAAAGGTGTTCTATCAGGTTCAGGTCAGGACTCTGTGCAGGCCAGTCAAGTTCATTCACACCAGACTCTGTCATTCATGTCTTTATGGACCTTGCTTTGTGTACTGGTGCACAGTCATGTTGAAAGAGGAAGGAACCCAACAAAGTTGTGGGGACAGCATGGAATTGTCCAAAATGTTTTGTTATCCTGGAGCATTCAAAGTTCCTTTCAATGGAACTAAGAGGCCAAGCCCAACCCCTGAAAAACCACCCCACACCATAATTCCTCCTCCACCAAATTTCACACTCGGCACAATGCAGTCCGACATGTACCGTTGTCCTGGCAACCTCCAAACCCAGACTCGTCCATCTGATTGCCAGATGGAAAAGCGTGATTCATCACTTCAGAGAACGCGTCTCCACTGTTCTAGAGTCCAGTGACAACGTGCTTTACTCCACTGCATCCGACACTTTGCATTGGACTTGGTGATGTATGGCTTAGATGCAGCTGCTCGGCCATGGAAACCCATTCCATGAAGCTCTCTGCGTACTGTACGTGGGCTAATTTGAAGGTCACATGAAGTTTGGAGCTCTGTAGCAACTGACTGTGCAGAAAGTCGGTGACCTCTTTGCACCACTCTCTGTCAGTTTATGCAGCTGACCACTTTGTGGCTGAGTTGCTGTTGTTCCCAAACTCTTCCATTTTATTATAATAAAGCCGACAGTTGACTTTGGAATATTTAGGAGTGAGAAAATTTCACGACTGGATTTGTTACACAGGTGGCATCCTATGACAGTTTCGCGCTGGAAATCACTGAGCTCCTGAGACCGGCCCATTCTTTAATAAATGTTTGTAGAAACAGGCAATATAGTGTATTTTTCTTAATTTTTTTTTTTTTAATTATGTTTCTTTTATAAACAGCATTCAGAGTGGAAGGCAAAGGAAGAATTTCATTGTACAGGGAAACCTGTTTCAACTGTGCATATGACAATTAACGCTATGACTTGACAGTTATTTAATGAAGATCACAATGTGCTCATAATTAAATATCATTAACATATAAGGAATATAAATAATTTAGATGAATGATCACAGATGATGATTATAGTTAACTTCATACATTACAATACAGTAGTTATTCACTTTGTGCAAATCTTCCTTCAAACTTCTGAAGTGCTGCTTTTGCTAAATACATAAAACAAAAATCAAACAATAAAACGTTTTTAAAAATGTATTTATTGTCGTCTTTACACTAATTAGCATTGATATATGGGTACAGATTTATATGACTATCCCTTCCATCTTTGGTGAGCTCATAGCTCAGATTAATAAATACATTCCTAAAACAAATCTCTGAAAGTTACAGGATGAGTAACAAAGTTTACTGCAGGACACTACACCGCCAGCAGGCTGCCGCTGCTCACACAGAGTATTCATGTATTCTAAAATATACATGAATGACAAAGAAGCCAAACACCTGATTTTATGATTCTTAGAGACACATTCAAATTCATGTTGGCATGGTGACAGTCTGTCATCGGATCTGAGCTGAGAGCAACACCAAAGATGAACTAAACATTTTTTCATTTAATGACATAAAGGGGGAAATAGAGTAAAAAGGTTTATTGGTGTAGATGATTTAAACAGGTGCTGCATTAGTGTCTTTAACTTTTTGGTGTGCTGTAACTACAACACTACAACATTCAGAAACAACTTTCATATCATATTTTAACATATGGAAAATTGAAAAACAAAATGCATTAATGTAGAATAAATATGCTTTTTGTTCCTTTATGATGAATTCAAAACTGTCTCTGTCCATTTATATATAGCAGCTGGCCAGTGGAGCTGCCTTTGCTGTGATTATTAATGGCAGATTATATGATCTTTTTGTATCAATAAATAATTTATTTTGTTTTTCTACTTTGTAATGTATCAATTAAATTATTAATGATACATAATATTTTTAATTTTTGGTTTTAATCATTGGGTTTAAACACACTCCAGACTATACAGAAATGCCTTCCACACCTCTTTCATGTGTGTCCATCAGGACACAAACTGAAGGCTTTAGGACAGTGATATTTAAAACTTAAGTATTATATAATATTTGTCTTTACATTGTTTCCTCATGGTCACAGCTTTTTGTAGGTAACTCATCCTACTAACAAATATTGTGTGTGTAAAGCCTGATATAGCTTCTTCCTCTGTGCCGTAGACCTCTGCTGTTGTCCAAAGGCTATTAAAAACAGACAGATGCTACTGAGCATGTGCAGAAACGAGGTGGCGTTTACAGAGCTTCACTAGCTTGTGATATGTAGCACAGCAAGCTAATGAAACTCTTCTGCATTTCCTTGCATGCACAGTGGTGTCTGCAGTACTAGAAATGTTTCTCCCTAGTTTCACTGTCTTTACTCTTCAGCCAAACTTTATACAGAGGAATATGATATATTAGGCTTGGGATACACACACAATACTTATTAGTAGATCAATTCATTGCTTATGTGGATCCAGTGAAATTTGGTGATGGTGAGTAATGAATAAGCCATAAATGAATAATTCTATTTGCCATAAATTAGCCATTTCAGCTGTGAAAACACACCAAGCTCTGTGTCATTAACTTTCCATCTGATCAACCCTCAACTTTAAAAGGTGCAATATGCAAGAATTGACAAATTCACACTCATATCAGTATGTCACGCTACGTTAGCACCGAATCAATAGCGTATTATGAATACTGTCAGCTAACATACCATGACGGGGACTTTGACCTAGTATGATAGCATCAAGCATAGCATTTGACATAACATCAAAACTGTTTAAATTTTGTCAATTTTTGGATGTTTTAAACAAAAATTATTTAATTTATCTAAAAACTTACATACTGCATCTTTAAAGTTCTCCAATTTCCCAGTTTTTGGGATTAATAAAGTATCTATCTATCTATCTATCTATCATCTCAATCAGCTTCTCACCATTAGTGAGAAGAATCGTATGTGTTGTTTACACACAAGCATTTCATGCTTTATCATTTAGGCAGCGCTCTGTTGATGTCATCAATTTCTGTGCACCAGAAATTAGCTGGGTTTTCGAGTGTTAAAAATATTTATAGTATAATCAAATTTTTCTAACTTAAACATTCACTGTTGTGTATTTTGTCGTGATTGTTTAACAATATAGAGAAATATCTGAAAAATCTGACACCAAGCTCTCATGGGCTTGAACTAAAATGAAATAGTTTTGACATAAACTAAGCTTGAGAGGCTTTAAAATAGGACTGGGGGTGTTACCGTATTTTTCGGAATATAAGGCACATCTAAAATCATTAAATTGTCTCAAAAATCAACAATGCGTCTTATGTATGACCTTCGGTTGTGTTTACTAACCTCGAACCGATTTTATGTTGTACACATTACGGCTAATAACGTATTACATGTTAATTGATACTGCGCCTTATAATCCGGTGCCCGAAATTTACGGTGCATATATTATTCCTAATTCTTAAATTTTGTGCCTATTTTCATTAATATACTATAATAGTACTTTTTATTGTCTTGATTAATTGTTAATTAAATGTCCATCACAGTTTTCATTTTTTAGAGGTTTTTGTTTTGTCCAAAATAATACCAAATCATATATTTATATCACATAAGACAAGGAATGATAACATAATTACTTACAATATGATTTGGATGATTTCTTTAATTGACTGATTGATTCATTGACTCGTTTCAACTCCATTTGATTTTGATTCCTGGCATTTTCTTTCAGCAGGTCCGACATAACCCATGGCCCGATGGCCCGGGGCCAGCAACAGTACACACAGGGCAAGTTGATTGGCAAAGAATAAAAAAAGAAAATGTCCGCTAAAGAGAAGTACGAGGCAGAAAGAAGATGGAGGCTTTTTATTCCCTCATGGGGTCAACAGTTCACATGGCTAAAACTTAGCGACGGAGGTGAAATGTTTTGTAATGTTTGTCGGCAATTTCCAGCTAAGGCTGACCGGGCGTGGGCGTTTTTTAAAGGTACTCAAAATTTCAGAAAGCATGCCATCGATGCTCATGATAAGAGCAGAAACCATTTAGTGTGTATGGTGGCTAAGCGGGTGGCGGACAACCCGGCTGCCGGTCCGCTAAACGTTTGGGCGAGACGGGCTACCGCTGAGCGTCAGCAGCAGGTGACGAAACTGATCAACGCTGCCTACCACATAATCAAATCAGAGCAGCCCTTCGTATCTTTCAAGAGGACGGTCGCTCTTCTAAAGAAGAACGGTGTCGACGTCGGGTCCCAATATTGCTCCGATGTGGCATGTCGAAGGTGAGTTGAAGTTCAAAACTAAAAGTTACAAATTTGTAGTGTGTATTGCTCATATTGTTTAGATCCAAAACAATCATACCTGCTTACAGTTTCGGCTGTAGCTTCAGCCTTCGTCAGAGCTGTCATAGCGTCTTGGTTTGACCTGTCTCCCACATACCTGGGACACCGGCGGCTGGGCTGGGGAACTTTATTTTGAAAGGTTTCCCGGGCCTGTCAGCTGTTTTAAGACACGTCATACCAAGACGCTTTGACAGCTCCGACGAAGGCTGAAGCTACAGCCGAAACTGTAAGCAGGTATGATTACATCCTATCCTTACTTACTTGTCTGATCACAAGAAACTAAAACTATAATACCTTGTGGATACGTTGTCCTAACTACTACTTTTTAATTTTTCAGGTTTGGAAATGTCATCTATGATGATCTGTGGGAGGGCTGTGCAGCTCAGATTAGAGCACAGAGTTCTTAGTTAGTTAGTTATTATAAGAAAGATGTACCGGTAAATGAAATGAATTTAATAAATCAAAATTTGGGTTAAAAAAAAAAGTTATATTCATTTTTGTCGTCCGGGCCAGTGAAAATACCCAAGGGGCCAGTAAAACTCTGATCTACTGGCCCGGGGGGCCAGTAGGGAAAAAATGTTATGTTGAGCCCTGCTTTCAGTCATTCTTGTTTTTCTTCCATCTTGTGCGATAAAACAATAAAACTCTTTGTATGAAAATTTTGGTATAAAAAGTCAAGCAGTCAATCTGGTGTAAAAAGGTTGTATCTGGTCGTCTTCAGAGAAAACTGTTGTTGTGTTGGATCTTCTGGTGCCTCTTGAGGTTGCTGGGGTGAGAGAAGCGACGGCTGCACATGGAGCAGCTGAAGGGCCTCTCTCCTGTGTGGACGTTGCGGTGGATATCCAACTGGCTCTGGCACACAAAGCTCTTGCCGCACACTAGACATGTGTGGGGCTTGCCTCTGGTGTGCCTGGCCATGTGCTTCTGCAGGTCGGCCTCAAGAAAGAAGCGCTTGGTGCAGCTGGTGCAGCTGTATGGTCGCTCCAGAGTGACGGCATGGTGGAAGGCCAGGCTGGAGTATGGTTTCTGGTGGCTGTGGTTGGGGCGGTGCAGAGCGACGCTGGTCGAGTTGACTTGGTGGACTCTGTGTGCATCACTGGAGGTAGTTACACCACTAGATGTTCCTGCAGTATCATGATGAGAGCAAACAGATGCTGCCACCTGCACTGAACTCTGGCCTGCTGATTCCAGCCCAACACACTGAATCATGGGTGATGTAGTTTGCTCATGTCTGTCTCTTCCTCTGCCTGCTTCTCTACTACTGGTGTCTAAAGTGTTCCCTACATCTAACCACTCACACTCCTCTGCCTCCTTGTCTGAGGTGTCCTCTCCATAAATGACTATCACCTCCAACAGGGAGGAAGTGAGGCTGCTGGTGTCTAATGGAGTGTCATTATCTTTGCTGCCATCCATTACTTCATCACAGGAAGTCAGAGTGTCTGAGCACGCAGTGGGCTGACTCTCCCCTGCACTGACATCACCTCGTTTTAACTCCAGCTGAGGACTGTGGGTAGTGTCGCTGCTGTCTGTTTCAGCTGTCGCGCCGACAACAAAGGTGACGATGTCGGATCCACTGACCTCCATTTCGCTGGCGTTATTCGAGGCGGTGTCAGAATTCGCGCTGGTCTCCGACGCTCCCTCCACCTTGACAATCAGCAGCTCCCTCTCCTCCTCCTCCTCCTCAGGCTCTGCTGACTGAAAGAACAAACAACGGTTTAACAGTTAATGTCCACATTTTTGAGTACTGAGGATTATTTCTGCATATAATAATAATAATAATAAATCACAGTAAAGAATAACAGAACAGAAAGTATTCATTTTTTCCTTATCAAGCTACACTCCATCCACATAATGACAAAGCAAAAACTGAATTTTAGAAATCGTTTAGAGCTTTTGGCAAGTTTATTGAAAACGAAAAACTGAAATATCACATAGTAAGTATTCAGACCCTTTACTAAGTACTTTCTGATGGTTTTTGTAGCCTAGCATAATTCCCTAATACGCTTGCACATTTGGCTGACTATTCTAATGTTAACTAGCTAACGCTAGTGTTGGCAAAGCAAAGAGTGACCTAGGTCTATATTGTATGATAATATGATTGAAATTATTTGGGGGGTTACCTTCATAAAAACTGAAAAAGCTGTGTAATAAGTCACATCTGTGGCTCTGCTGTGCTGTAGCCTAGTAAAAAGTTTACATCTACAACAACAGGCAAAAAGGTTGTATGTGATAATGATAATAGCATACAGTATATGTTATGGACTACGGTACTGAATGTTTGCAAATGTATTAGAAAAAGAATGAAATATAATATTATATAAGTATTGACAGCCTTTGCTCAATACTTTGTTGTGGCAGTCTTTTGGAATATAAAGCAACAAGCTTGGCCACCATCTTTGGCCAGTTTCTCTCATTCCTCTTTACAGAACCTCTCCAGCTCCATCAGGTTGGATGAGGAGTGTCGGTGACATTTTTAGATCCTTCCAGAGATGTTCAATAGGATTCGAGTCTGGTCTCTGGCTGGGACACTCTAGGACATTCACAGAGTTGTCCTGAAGACACTCCTTCCATATCTTGGCTGTGAGCCTTTTAAACTCCAGACAGGCTGCCATGTGTCTTTTACTAAGGAGAGGCTTCCATCTGGTCACTCTACCATACAGGCCTGATTGGTGGAGAGCTACAGTGATGGTCGTCCTTCTGGAAGGTTCTCCTCTCTACACAGACATTTCCACGATCACTCAGTTTAGAGGGACGGCAGCTCTAGGAAGAGTTCTGGTGGTTCCAAACTTCTTCCATTTACAGATGATGGAGGCCACTGAGCTCATTGGAACCTTTAAAGCAGTCTACTTTCTGTATGTACGGTATGTAGCCCACTCCAGATCTCCTCCTTCATTTACATTATGTTCACTGTTTGGTGCCGGTGTCCAGTAAGCCTTTCGTGTTATGTTCATATAGGCGCATGAACACCAGTGCGTGTGTGAGAGAGGTCAACTGTAGTTCAAACTCCCCACACAAACAAGCATACCTTTGATTTAATTGCCCTATCACATACACAGGTCTCTAAATATTAACATCAAACACCTAATCCAACAGTTATCGTCAATATATCATCTCACATGCATGACCTTGTTGTCTCGTTAGCTTTAGCCATGGCCTCGGTAGGCTGTCTGGCTCTCAGTTCTGCTGTTAACTCTTCCAGAGCAGTAGGGGCACTCTAACTGATCTAATACCAGGATGCAAACTTTTTTATTAGTTTTCTAACAAGTCTTGCGGGTTAAAACATGAACTCATGTAGCTGTTAAATCAGTTTAGTTGTGGGGCGGCTGGTGTCAAAACTTTCATTTATATTTCCACTGCAGCCTCCATAATTCTCGACTAGGAAAGAAGCAGAAAAAAGGCACATGGAGGCATGAGGGAGAGCTCAGAGTTAAAGCAACACAAATAAGAATTACTCTGACAAAACGATCAATACAGAGTGAAAAACATACAGCAAACAACAGCAGTGAGAGTAATTAGAATACTGCTAATAATAATTAGAATTAAAATTAATTTTCAACTCAAACATCTCAAGATATGAGTGAAAAGTATTGTTCTTGTACTTTTTCTCACACAAACGTGGCTTAACCACATTATGTGATCTGCTGCTTCAGTACACAGCAAGAAAAGTGACTGCACGGTCTGTGCCTCTGTTCATCTTTTCTCTTCATTTCCTTATTAATGCTTAATCTAGAAGCTTTAATTATGTAATTATGAAGTGTATTAATTATTAGAAAATGAAAATCAATTCAAGATTCAAGATTCAGGAGTACTTATTGTCAGTAGTCTGTTACAAGCGTTGCACAGAAGGTTGAAATTTCATTTCACCAGACTCCTTTGTGCACATAAATAAGAAAAAATACTAATGTTGACAATTACAGTGAGCACGAACACACACACACACACACACGTACACGCACACACACACAGTTTTCTTCAGTGTGTTGATGAGCCTGATGGCTTGTGGGAAGAAGCTGTTTCCTAGTCTATTTGTGCGGCACCGCATGCTGTGGTAGCGCTTCCGTGAAGGTAGCAGGGAGAACAGATTGTGTGATGGGTGGGACGAGTCACTGATGATGTTCAAGGCCCTCTTGGAACACTGTGAAGTGTACAGGTCCTGAATGGCTGGTAGGGGTGATCTTATGATCTTTTCTTCAGTTCTTACCACCTTCTGTAATGCCTTCTTGTCAGCAGCTGAACAGCTGCCATGCCAGCCAGAGAGGCTGCTGGTTAGGATACTCTCAATGGCACCCCTGTAGAAGGTAGTGAGTGCAGATGTGGGGAGATCAGCTCTTCTCATCCTCTGCAGACTCCACAGCACTGCCATTGATGATGAGTGGGATGTGTGTTGGGTGTTTTTTCCTGAAGTCCACGGTTATTTCTTTTGCTTTGTTGATATTGAGAAGCAGATTGTTTCTCTTACATCAGTTGATGAGTTGGTGTACCTCCTCTCTGTATGCAGAGTCATTGTCGTCGCTGATGAGGCCCACCACTGTTGTGTCATCGGCAAACTTGATGATGTGATTTGATGTGAATCTGGCACAGCAATCATGCGTCAACAGTGTGAAGAGCAGGGGAGAGACAGCACACATCCTTGGGAGATGGTGATCTCTGAGGAGTTGCTGCCGACTCTGTCTGTGGTCTGTTAGTGAGGAAGTCCAGCAGCCAGTTGCACAGTGCAGTGTTGATGCCTATTGCACTGAGTTTGTCTACCAGCTGTTGGGGGATGACTGTGTTAAAGGCGGAGCTGAGGTCGATGAACAGCATCCATGCTTGACTGTTTTTGTTTTTCAGATGAGCCAGGCAGAGGTGGAGTGCTGTTGCTATGGCATCATCAGTGGAGCGTTTGGGGCGGAAGGCGAATTGATACGGGGATATTGAAATGCTATTAAAAATGTTTTTATTATCATTTTAAAAAATAAATTTAAAATAACGGGTAATTATAGATTTTAACCGGATTTTTACAGGCCCGTCCGGCAAAGTTATTGAAGAGGGAAAATAAATCTCTCTGTTAGCTAATGAGACAATAACGTTACACAGTTTATCCATATGACGTACAAGTGTAACATTGATTCCTGTCTCGTCTGCAAACCACAGCTGTGTTGTAGAACAGTTTTTACTCCAATAACACAGATTAAAAAGTGGATGGTGCAACACAGCTAATAAGCTACAATAGCTTCTTCCAATTTGGACTCTGCATGGAAGTATGCATGGATTCACTTGACTGCAGCGAGCCAATCCACTGACCAAGGTAATTCCACTGGAATGAATGCATTTTCTGTTTTTTTTAAATGCTAGTGTGTCCATGTCTTTTCTTGTCTAGGGACCGAATGGATTCTAGGAGAGCTCCAACCAGATTCTTAGTATGGCTTTTCTTTATTATTCTTAGCTTTTCTTTATTATCGCTGTGTGTATTTCTACTCCACCACATTTAGCTTACATCTTAAGATGGTCTCTCAATTCATCTTGTAAAATAACCTATTGAAGGTCATGTACTGAAATATTATTCCCAATAAATTATTTTTTATGAATTGGAAGCAGAAAAGGAATTTTTTTGTTACATGGTCTTGGTCTTCTCCAGTGCACCTGTTGAGCTACATGTGTCCAGATGTTCTTCAGCTTGAACTTTATACTGAGCCAGTAGAGCCGTTTCCCCCGATTCCAGTTTTTATGCTAAGCTACGCTAATTACTATAATAAGTCAGTGGGGATTTTAACAGTGTAAAAACACATCCGTCACATCTGGATAAACTCTACGTTTATGACCTACATTTCTTGTGACTTATTGGCTGATATCTACATCTATCTATCTTTGACACACTAACATCAGGTCTAGTACCTGATTCTACACATAGATAAAAAGTACATAGACTGTTTAACTGCACTGTTAATAAAGGTTTTCTTTTTTATCCACACTCCTTGTTCGTCATAACTTAAATGAGTCTGATATATCTGCTTCTTCTGTGTCATAAAGTTCCACTGTTGTCCAAAACCTATTACAGACCTTCATCAACTGACACAGTGCTACAGTGCCAGACACTATTCGGGTAAGGTTTTGCTTTAAGGATGAAAACATTATCTAAAACCAAAGTGTATGTAACTACAGTAGCAAATGGGAGTTTCTGTGAGTGGCAACATTAACATGTGACAGCAGTCTCATATAAAGCAAGTACACTGGACCAAAGTCAAGTCTACTGTGTCCTGATAAAAAGGTGTAGCATTTGAACATTTGTGACTTTGACCACTCCCAGTGGTGGTGTCAAAAAACACTGTGGGAAATCAAACCCACACTACTACTAGTACTCTCACTAGGTGTCACCAAGGTCAGATATTTTGTGTAGGATACACATGTGGTGTTGTTTTCTTGTATGTGTATCCTTCCAAATGTGTCAAATCCATGTCCTCCCTCATAAATCATTTGCATAGTCTTGTTTTAATTAAGAAGAGAATTACATTCTGCACTGTTTACATCCATGTTTGCTATCTTATAGCATTTTTCTTCTCCCTGATTAGTGGATTAGTGTGAAACCACTTGTAGGACTGTGCCTTCCATGTGCATCCGTGCATACACAAGCGCTGTTACTGTTCTGTGCAGTAGGTACCTCTGTTTTGGTAGTGGTGACGACCTCCTGATCAGGGTCCTGGTCCAGGTTGATGGGCTGGGTCTTCTGCACAGACTGCTGAGCCCATGAACCTCCGTTTAAAAACCCATTCTTGCTTTGCAGAGAGGGGTCTGTTGGAAGAGTAGAAGAATGATGAGTCACTAATTGGACGCTTTATAAAGTGCTAGAATCATCTTAAATAGGAAAATAAAGATGTGTTAAATTCTTTCTGTGTTACTTAAAGCTAGCAAGCAACAAGCAACAACAGTACAAACCATCTGCAGCCACGACTGAGTGTATTTATCAGTTGATCTAAACTGACTGGATTTTTGAAATATAGGGCAATTTCAAATAGGGCTGGGTGACATCTTGAATTAATGATTTGAATTGATTAATTACATTTTTTGTTTTTGCACAATGTATTAAATGTCTAATTGTAAATTCATATTACATAGAGGTTATTTTCTTTCACAAAGTTACGTACATACTAACTACTACATTAGTCAAATCAGACCATAAACTGTGACCTGATTAGTGACACTAGATGAGCACCTGCTGTGTTTTAGTGCTGTACTGAAAGGCATTGTTTGGACTTTGAAGGTTAGGCAGCTGGCCTGTAAACAAATAAAAGCTTACACAATGACATCACACGACTTCGGCATTCTAGTCAAGTGTGTGGTAAGCTGCTTGGACCAACATGGCGGTGACATTGATATACAATCCAGCAGCCAATGCAGCGTCTATGTATGCATGTCTGTGGTTGTGACTCCAGGTGACGAGCTGTCTCTGGCTCAAAGTGTAAAAGTACACTGGAAGTAAAAGACTTCCCATATCTCAATATCTCTTTCCATCCGTATGAAATGGCCTGTATTCAAAATAATACAATTATAATAATAGCAATATACAGCATATAATACAGAGTAATATGTCTCTAACATTGTCTTTAGTACTGTGGATAACACAGAGAATACACTGTGAACTGACTCCATAGGGACTATTATTTTGGTAGGAAGAAGTTCCAGCTATGTCTATTATCCAGAGTAACTTGGATTTTATTATGAGTTATTTTTCAATGCTGTGGGCAACATTACAGATATTACATTCACCGCTGTTGTTTGTAATTTGGGTGAAGTGGCCCTTTAAAGTTGATGTTGAAACAACAGTTCGCCACAAAGCTAACGTAACAATGGTCATATTCTGAGTTTGTTGGACGGTGTTTTGTATTGACGGTACGTGCTCCATACCCGCCAGTGTATCCCTGCTCTGCCGGTTGAGGAGGCGGACCGCGGGAAAGCGGCTGCTGATGGAGCCGTCTGCTCCATTCACTCTTTCCGCCCGGTATCTGCTGATCTGCAGCTCCAGAAGTTTGATTTTCCGCCGCAGGAACTCGTTCTCTTTCTGGTTCCGAGACATTTCCAGATGGACCACAGCATATCCGTCATCTACAACTTTGCAGATTTCTGCGACGGCCGCATTAGCTAGCGTCTCCATGATGGAGGCTACCTGAGAATGAAAGTCCGTGGTCGTCGACATCGTCATTGCGAACCCAAACAGTCGGTCTCTTTGTTGGAAGAAATGGGCGTTTGTCTGAATGACACTGACGGGAAAAAATAATGCAGCGCTATCTAAAATGCATAACTGGTTGGCTATACTTTAAAAGGTTGAAAATAAAAGAGGAAAACTTAGGGACCCAATCTGCCGAGTGTTGTTGATATGTCGGCTGCGCGGAAGCACAATGGTACTTTCCGGTATGGATGGACACAGTAAAACAGCGCCCTCTGTATCCAGAGTGGACCTACAGCACACTAACAGTACACTAGAATACTAGAATACTAGAATAAAAAGTAAGGATATTTAAAAGGATAATTTTATGTGGTTTCAGCTTTTTCATTACTATGGGTAAAATATCCAGGATACTGACAATTGGAGGAAGAAGTAGCCCACCACCCACCACCGCCTGTTTTATCTGCGACGATGCTCTACTCCAATCCAGCTGGTGGAGGTATAGGTACAGTAGTAATGCTCAACCCACAGGAGAAGAAACGATTAGTCTCGCGATATTAGCATCGCAGCCGGTAGCCTGTACAAGGTCATTTGCTAGGGAGTGACTAAATGCCCTGGCTGGGCCTGCACTCCTAGGTCCTGAGTGGTTGGTTATGTTTAGGCAAAGGGCGGGAGATGGTAAAAATATCAGAGTAGGGGCGGGGCTTCACGGAAGGCAGACTGGATATGCAGGCCCGGCAAGGGCATTTAGTCTCTCCCTCCTGCGGTGACCCGAGCCGAGCCGAGCCGAGCAGAGCAGGTCTGCACTTTCTAGAAGGAACGATTGGAGTCAGAAGTGCATTTGTCAAATTGATCCATAAAGCTAACTTTCTGTCACTGTGAGATGGCCAGAGGAAGCCGCAGTCGTCCCACAGCTCCAGCCAGGTAAAAACACTGAATACTTTCCACAGGTCTGGCTCGGTCTCTAGTGGGTCTCATGACGCGTGTTTAAAGCGCAGGGAGCTACAGTAATTCAGTTGACATTGGCTGAAACATTAAAACAAGACACGACTTTGTCAATGAAACCAAAATAGTTAGTTTGTCTAGTTAGTCCAATAACGACTTTCTTGAACCATATGGTTGTAGAAGTAGTTAAGCTGCAACATTGCGTCATAACTCGAGTCAAGTAAAATGAGGTCTCGGGAAGGTGACTGTGTAAAAGGTAATGTTTCTTTTAGGCAAGTCAAAGAGCTGCATATCCTTAGTTTGTTTGTGAAAAGAAATGCTTGTGGAAATATTTTACATTGTTGTCACATTTAGCTCAGTGTTGTATGGAGTCTGCATCATGCCAAACACTGTTGTGGTTTTGGCCTTTTTGACACAGACAGTAATGTCTTCTGCACTAGTTTTACCACAGAGGTGAAAGTATTGTTTGCATGTTTTTGTTGGTTATTAAGCGTATTGTAAGTATTGTGAACTTCCACGAGGGACTTAAAGTATTTAACTGCTTTTGACAACTATAATGTGACAGATAAATGTTACTAATATTCGAAACAATGACTTATAAAATCTAAAAATGCATTCAGATAATTTGAAAACTCAGATGGTGTTTTCTGTGCTAGGTCTACATTCAGTCCTCCGTCTGTGCAGCTTGACCTGAGCTTTTAGTTTCAGTGGTAATAAGGTAACACTGTGTGGATAACAGATACTGGAAAGACACTTACTCAATTTAGTCCATTATGGCAGTTTTAAGGTATTTATCAAGCAGTTTTCTCTCCCACTTCTCACATGCCAGCATCACGTTATATTTATTATCATTATAAGTTTACAGCAGCAATTTCAGCACTCTATCTCGACTCTGCTTGTGATAGATATTTGACATTGTCTGAAAGTTTAAACATATCGGTGGTTATTTACTCTATATATATTTACTTTTCTGATAGAGCTCCAGGGGATAAGCGAGGCGGAGGTGGAGACAGTTTCTCTTGGTGGTGGTGTCAGAGATTACGTAATGTCCCTTTAAGCCTCTCTAATGCACAGGAGATCTGTTTTTGTTCTCTTTGTAGTCCAGCTCCATCCCATGCTCCGGCCCCTGCTCACCCACCTCCAGCCGCCTTGGCTCCAGCTACAGCTCAGCCCCAGGGGCCAGGCCTCATGGCCCAGATGGCTACCACAGCTGCTGGGGTGGCAGTAGGCTCGGCTGTTGGCCACGTGGTTGGCAGCGCCCTGACAGGAGCGTTCAGTGGTAGCAGCAGCAGTTCAGAGCCAGCCAAACCTACATACCAGGTAAAAGGTGGAGTCTCCTCAGACAGAGGATGGATACTTCACATACATCACATCACGCACACAGGTCGTATTTTCAAGTAGTCAAGTGGCTCCTTGTGTGATGTATTTCCAGTTACTGTTGCAGTGTCCAGGTGCCTGTTAAGATCTCTGGAGTTTTATCAGAGCTCACTGGGACACTTAATGATGCCCTGTCACTCACGCAAATACAAGTAGGCTGCTGTCCATGTTCTTGAAGTAGCTGGATCAACCAAACAGTATTACAGTCAGGTGGAGAAATAGCAATCAGATCAGGTATTCTAAAAGCATGTAGGTTTACTGTACAGTAATGTCAGTGTTCAGTGATACAGTATCGACACAGTATCAATACAGTTTTGCAATGTGTTGAAATGCTTCATGATGCCTCATCGACCCATCACTACTGTACACAAGAAACATAGAACATTATTATTTTGAATGTTTTTTGTGTGGTAACATGTTTAGTAATGGAACTTTTTTCTTGAAATCATATTTATCTTATGATAAATGGGGTATTTGATATTTATCTATAATAAATAATAGACATTTCCTTTTGCTCTCTTATATTGCTTATAAATCTGTGACTAACCAGAAGCCTCGTTGTTCATTTCTAACCATGTAGCTGCTCTACTGTGGTCAAGTATCATATACGTTTCCTTCCTTGCTTGTATAATTCTAGGAGCCCCCTCGGCCGGCTCCAGCCCAGCCAGCTCCTTGTCACTTTGAGGTCAAACAGTTCCTGGACTGTGCCACCAACCAGAATGATTTGAGTTTATGTGAGGGCTTCAATGAGGCACTCAAACAGTGCAAGTACTCCCATGGTGAGTTCGTAGTAAATGTTTGTTAGAGCCACTTTATACAGCACTGCTTAAAGTAACAGTAACTGTTGTCATAGCATTATCTGCTTTTCATGTAAGCATCATGTAACAGATTCTAACTAAAATTGGTCATAAGTCTTGTTTCATGATTGTTTAATGATTTTGAAAGCAAGCTGTTGCACTTGTGTTTAGAACAGCATGAGTATTTATCATATTCACCTCTTGTTTCTGTTTTTTTTGTAGGTGTGACATCACTCATATAAAGGACAAGTGTCAGCTGTCAATGATGGACATATTTAAATAATGAAACGCACAGTGTAGTCGTAGACACACACTCATGGCTTGAAAATGTCAACACTGTACCTCTGTTTGTTTTGATGACTGTAAAATGTTTTTGGTAATGTGTACAGTGATTTAACTTTAATAAATAGCTGCTACTTGCAAATTCTCTGAGCAAGTGTATTGATTTCTGTCATGACCAAACTTTTTCTGATTGATTTTCTTTCTTCTTTTTTATCTAAAATTTACCTAAACAACTGCAATATTTATTATTATTATTATTATTATTGATTATTTATATATATATATATATATATATATATATATATAAAATACAACATAAATCCTATACAAAAATATGAATTTAACACACCACTTATGAAATATTGTGTTAAAATATATAGTATATTCTCATACAAGAATTACGGTAGTCACATTTTAGTGCATAGTAAGAATGTACAGTATTAGTAGGTCTATGAATTCACTTTTTATCAGTAAGGTGACTACAGACAAGACATTACACCTGTCAGATTTCTGTTATTGTAAGTGACAGAAATGAAGACTCGAGTTTTAAAACACACTGAAACAAAAAAATAAGGAGAAAGTTAAGTAAATAAAGTAAGTAAATGTTTTACATGTAATAAGGTAGGGGTGAGTTTCCCCTACAATCTTTTATCATGGAAGCATATTGTATTAATATGACTATACCATGTTATGAACATTGAAAATCAATTTGACATTTAAAGATGTAAAATAGGGAAATATTGTCTTAATGTCAATTTCTAATAGAGCAAACCATTATTTTACCTAATGCTTATTAAATGCATGTACATTTGTGTTACCACGTTGTATTTAAGTTGATAAAAGACATCAGTAGAATTATAACCACAGCCAAGTAGCTTATACACCAAATAAATGAGCTCTTAAAGCCCATATCACTGTACAGTCAATACAAAATGACCTCAGAGCTGGAGAGAATTTACACTATGCATTAGCTCCCTGCAGTTAGCTAAATCCGGTTTTGGTTTCAGAATAAAGCTATATATAGGTTCAACATATTATAGTACAGAGCATTCCTTGGAAATCAGTGCAATCAATTATTAACGGAATAAGTTCTGCTTAAAGCTCAGATAGAGAAGCATTCAGCATTTCGCTACAGAATGGCAGAAGGTCACAGTAGCAGCGAATGTAATAAAGTAACCAAACGCACGTATTTTGAAATTTAAACCGGAAAAGTAGGTTCCGTGTGCTTTTTTTTGCGACTGTTCCAGTACAGACTTTAGTCTTCGCAGCCGACTTTATTCCAGCAGAGTTGTTAAGATGCCTTTCATCGTTCTACAGAGTAATTTAGCAGCCAGCACATTCTCCGAAGACTTCCTGAAGAAGCTGTGCTCCAGCACCGCGGCGGCTCTGGGAAAACCGGAGGACGTGAGTCATTTCCAACAGCTTCTAGCTCAATGTCAAAGCTACTGAATCACAGCATACTTATAGACTGTATGCTCTCTGGTACGGCTCTTTCTAGGAGATTTGAAGCTCCATCAAACACTATAGAGAACGTTAGTCATGTAGCTCCAGCAGCTTTCAGTGTCTGAATTATTGGAACAGAAATATCTTCAACACATCAACATGTAGCTTATGGGGGGGGGGTTCCAGACTGGTGTCATAGTTTTACTGTTATGGAAACCTTGACCGTCTGTGAAGTGCATAATAACGTGTTGCAGCATATTTAAAAAAAAAAAAAAAAAGTTTACTCATATTTCTGGCTGATACTTAAAACCATTTTTGTTTTAATCTGGGCCTCCTTTTGGGAGAAAGAACCAAACAGAAAAATGCAGAAAAGCTGTTGTGCAGCACGGTGTAAAATCTATAGAATCTGAGGTTTTCTATCCCCCAAAACCTGTATGTGCAGGCTGGTCTATGCACAGCCTCCAGTTTTTCAATAAATGCATTATATTGACTCATGGGGAAATATCATGCAATATGCTCCAACCTATTTTTTATCAATACTTTCCATACGTTTTGACTGAGACATGTCAAAACCAGCTGTTTTTCATTTGGGCTGCCTCAGCTTGGATCAATGATGTGTATCTGATGTGGCCTTGACACACAGGAGAATGAACTACATATGGCAGTGTAGGGAAGTGTCCTCACTATTGAATTCCTCTTGTGTTTGTTTTATAGATATGGCTTTCAAATGAAGAACCGCATGTTTTACTCACTCTTTCCTCTGTTATTAAGTAAAGAAAAGGAGAAAAGTAGCAGATTGCCTAAGTGATGGCAGAATAAGAAGCTCTATTGTCTACCCAAACCTTGGTTTCTGCAGTTCAAACAATACATAAAATAAAAAATAAATACTAAAATAAAAACTAAATCAACAATTACCCATATATATGTATGTATGTATGTATGTATGTATGTATGTATGTATATATATATATGATCTTGACATTACAAATAAATAAACAATATAAAATCTGATATTTATAATATCTCTGTATATTTAAGTCTACTATTTTTTATTTAATGTATTTTATATGTTCATGCTGATGTTTTATTGATCTTACTAGATTCATTTTGATATGTTTATGCTGATTTGATGTGTTTGTATTGCATTGTTTTGTCTACCCTGAGCACGCACCAAGACAAATTCCAATTAATGTTTCATTGAAATGGTAATAAATTATTGAATCTTAAATCAAGCAGGGGGAAGAAGTCGGTCGAATTGTAGTTGGTATTCTGTCCAGGCAGCATTAGGGTTCATTCCAGAATTCCCAACAGTTCTGATCCATATTTGACTGTTTTACCCTCTCTGATGTTGTCTTTCAGAGGATGAACTTGGTGGTGCAGCCTGGGCTGCCGATGCTGATAGCTGGCTCTTGCTCTCCATGTGTGATGCTGTCGGTGTCTGCTATCGGTGTGACTGACACTGCTGACAAGAACAAGGAACACAGTGCCAAGATCTTTGAGTTTCTGACCAGAGAACTTGGTCTGACTGAAGACAGGTGAGCACCATCGCTTCTGCCAGCACATATATCATCAGCTTACATAAGAATGAGAAACACTGAAGTCAGGTACAATGTACAAGTTGTTTTATAATGACAAGGCCAGGACCAGGTTAAACTCCTGCTCCAATGCCATCAGGGCGGCGCTATTACTCGGCCATGACAAAAAACACTCCCTGCAACTGTTACCTTAGACCTACTAATAAATAAAGAGTAGGTATAGACCACACCTGTGAGGTCTGGTGTCATGGGTCATGTGCTATTTACTACTGACATGACAGGATGTCATGTGGGTTAAATATGTGCGTGTGTGTCTTCTGGATGACTGCTGACTGCTTTGTCTACCCTTTGTCTGTATCTATAGCATCTATTCTAGGTCTGTGCATCCTTCTTATAGTTATAATTATAGTTTTATCCATTTTTTGCATTCCATTAATTAAAACCGTTAGGTTCCAACTGTTTAACATAGTGAGACTGAGGCTGGGGGGGCTACGTGTGTCTGTAAAGTGTAAACCATTGCATCCTGACTTTCTAACTATGCCTACTATGTGTGTTGCGTGAACGTCAGTCAGTCAACACCTCTTTGCATATTTTCCTTATGGAACATAATGCTCGCTGTAATGATGGCGGGGAACGCCAGATTAAACATTAAAGCTGCCTTAAGGCATTAGCGTTGACAGTAATTTAACGTGGGCATATCTACAGGATATACATATCTACCACAGGCTACCAGAAGGCATATCTCTACTCCGTTTGAATTTACTTTTACAACGACATTACTTTGAACAGACTACCAAAAAAATTACAAGGTGATATGACAACGTAAAGCACAGTTTACTACCCACCTGACACACCCGCTATCTGCGCCCATGGCCAGGACTGAATCTAAGACTTCACTGTCCATTCTTTTGGTATCACTACTTAATGCACGATTTCATTAGATTTTCCAAATTCAATAGGGATTCTGTTTTCTCTATATATTTCTTGCAAATGCATTCAGTGTATATAACTGTAGAGTGACACGGACATAGAAAGTGGCTGATGGTATGTCACTAGTGGTTCAGTGGCATATACTGTTTTCTACCGGCATACAACTCCTCATCCAGCATCAGAAGCCGTTTTCTACTGACATAGATGTCAGGGTGTTATCTCACTATGATCTATCGTTGGATAGTCTGAAATGAATGTGTGCATGTATTTATTACACCTGATATATATCTAACTGTAAATTCCAACAATTGTCTAAAGTCTACAGGTATACATTACATCTGCCTGGAGGTGGCAGAAAAGATGAGGAAATTAAAAATACCGCTATGTGTGTTTGCAGCAGAGAGCAGGAGGGAGGACAGACATCTCACTCTGAATTTGTTTTGTATTTCTCTGCAGTAGCACAGTTGATCAAATTAATATTATAAGCGTGTGATGACTAGTTCACTAATGGTAAGCTCAAAAAGCTGCACTTGCAGCAGGTCGGTAGGATAAAATGGAAGTAAATCCAGAGGCTGGCTAGGTCAAGTATTCAAAGAGAACAATCAAAACAAAACAAAGATAGAGAGAGAGAAGAGAAACTAAATAATTAAACTGCATATATAAGGTTCTGCCACAACCACATGTCTCTGATGGGCTCTCTGTGTGGGGTTCATCTACAGGACGTTCCCTGCTGCTTCATTTTATCATGATTGGTTTGATCTGTGTTATTAACAACAAATAATTAGAACAATGTGACACTTCTGTATGCAGTCCAGTCTGTGGCCTTGTTGTGCTCTTATCATTCTCAGAATGGACTGTCCTAGTTAAACTTACAACATACGATAGCATACATGACACTACAGATTCTGCTATCAGAGGAGCATTCCATAACCTTTTAAACACTGCACAGCAGTTCCTGGACTTATTACTTATTATTTTCATATTTGAATGAATAAATGATTGACAGCTTTCTTTTAATTAACAGGATTGTCATTCAGTTTCATGCGCTGCAGCCTCACCAGGTCGGGAAGAAGGGAACCGTCATGAGCTTCTTGTGAAGGGCGCCATTGTTTCTGATGGTACTCATTTCATCTCATTCCTAAAAAACAATTAAGAATTAGAAGTATTACTGTATTTTATATTACTAGGTACGCTGTCTAAATCATGTTTTAACCACCTGAGAGTTGTAAAAGATTATGTTATGATTAAAGGATCATGTTATGCACAGCAACATGGCCTGCCACCGTTCTTAAAGTCACTTTTATCATATACTATGTGGCCTAATTCTCTTCTGAAAACAAGACTAGACATGTAAGATATATTTTCACTAAATACATGGATGAGATGAACTGGACTGTGAATCTTCTGTACATCATGTAGCCTCCAGGAATGTACAATTATTAAAATGTGTATGAGTGGATGTCTCATTTTGGAATCAAAGTTGCTATTTTAGCTATTAAATCTGAATCTGTTTATCTATATGTGTAGCCTATCTTGACTTTACAAGTAAATAAACAACATAAAATCTGATATTTATAATATCACTGTATATTTAAGTCTACTATCATCTTCTAAAGTCAAAGTTTGAATGCAGCAATTTGCATATTCTTCCATCATGGTTGTTGTCAATGTAAATAATATAAGCTATTCATTTAACTGGGAGCAAAAAAAATCACAGAAACAAATAGAAAAGACTAAAGAAAGTGCATGTGTTATGTAGTGAAGAGTTAAAGAGATGAAGACAGTTTGCTCCTTTGGTGTCTTAAACCACAGCGTCCCCTGCAGGCAAAATCAGAATTTTCTTATCAGAACAACACTATATTCTCTCATTTGTGATTAGCTCATTGCAGCTTGATTTGAACCAGCGACCTAACCTGGAACATCTATAGTGCTCCACATACCAGCATACTAGCTCACATTGAGACCTCAAAAGTAGGGAGGATTTCTAAATGAAATCTGGCATAAACTTACATCAAATCTGACAATTTGTTGGAAGACATACAGGAAAATTATGACGCTAGAAACTAGAAGAATAAAAATCAGTAGTCATTGGGAGGTTTGGCGAGAATGTTTCCGGCTCTACCGTCATCAAACGGGAGCTGGTAGGAGTTAATAACCAGATGTAACATTTGATAACAGGATAAATTAATATACATGAAAATCAAATGCCTGTGCTTTTGATTTGCTCCTGAGATCCATTATGTCAAGCAGAGCAGCAAAACTAAAAACTAGACAGGACAGAGGAAACAGAATTAAACACCCTTGAACCATATGAATTATAAATCATATACAAGTCAGGTCACTTTCAAAAGTAATAGCATGTACAGTTTTTTTTTTATTTAGTAATTAACTTCACAATGTCCAGTAAACAGAAGAAAGCTAGATAAAATAAATTCTTGGTATGAGCAGCTTTGCATTTAAAACAGCAACCCACCTATTTGTGGAAGGATAGTGTCATGCGGGTTGAATATGTGCGTGTGTGTCTTCTGGATGACTGCTGACTGCTTTGTCTACCCTTTGTCTGTATCTATAGCATATATTCTAGGTCTGTGCATCCTTCTTATAGTTATAATTATAGTTTTATCTACTACTAGATGGAAAGTGTGAATCTGTCTGCGTACCACAATACAGGAAGTGTGTGGGGAAATTCAACAAGAAGGGACATCTATTTTTGTCTGACTAAGTTTCACTCAAAACCATAATCACTGCCCTTTGCTAAGTTTTCATTGCACCTGAACTGACTTAATGTCATAAACAGTTATCTACAGGTTGCTCCTAAAGTCCCTTGTGATTTTAAAGCAAATTAGACAGCTTCTAACAACTTCTGTATACCAACTTCCACTATACGCCTTAATCCAGATATGGGAGAGATATAAGCAGATGCAGAAAGTAGCTTTGCAGCACCTTTTCAGAAATGACTGGAAAGATTTTGCATTCCACTCCTAATGATTCAAGAGCTGCAGAAACAGCTGTTGTATCTTCGTCAAAAAAGATGTCCATTGCTTGAATTTATTTTGAAATACAATAACTACAGTATAAGTGGATGGCTCTGACATCATCTGTTCTTATCAATTCATTATACAGGCTATGACAGACAAAGCCAGCAGCTCTACACCTCATAATGACACCATGTTTTTTCTCAAAAATGAATGAATGAATAATGACATCATTGCATCTCAAGTTTATTTGTATATAATATATACATTTATTTACTATATATAATACATTCATATGTGTTTGTGAGAGGCAGCATTGTTTATGTTTCAAAAGCACTGACATAGGTATGAAAGAATCAGCATATCAAACTTTAAAATGATGACCTTTAATAGTATAGTATAGTATATTTGATTTAATAGTATAATAGTATAGTATATTTGATTTAATAAATGTATTTCTATTTTTACAAAAACTAAATAATACAGTAACAACAGGTTTTACATTTGCAGCATGTACTTCACATGTTTGATTATAAAAGGCACTTTGAAGATGAACAGCTGGGCCAATTGACTTTGTTGGGAACTATTTTAAGTGGTGGATTAATACACGTATTGTGCTGAGTGAGAATGGCAGCAGGTTGATGTATGTGGGACTAGTTCAAACTATAGATAGATAGATAGATAGATAGATAGATAGATAGATAGATAGATACTTTATTAATCCCAAAAACTGGGAAATTGGAGAAATGTGGAGGATTTATTTTTTATTTTTGTTGATTTGGTTGATGACGGTGTGTACTGACGGTCCTCGGGGTCCCAGTTAGTTTCATCTCTAGAGTCTCATGTGGTCCACCATGAGAGCAATCAAAACCATGCTGACTGCGACAGAGATAACCAGTCGTACTGTGGCTGCACCCTGACACCAGCTGCCAGCATCTGAGAGAATGAGATTTAAAAAAGAAATTACAGCTTTTACCTTTGAAGATACTCTCCTTGATTTTCATATTGTGCCAAAATCCCAAATATTAACTTTATCATTCTTAAACAACTTCCGTGAGTTCAGATTTAGATGATGATGTTTGTAGAAGTTGTAGTATCTTAAACCCACACATTCCTGGTGATTATCTACTGAACTCAACATTACAAGGAAGAGCATTGTGTCCCAGTGTTTTGTCATCATCATCATACCTTTATTCTTCAGACATGTGTCCTCTGTATGGAGTTTGGTGGCCTTTGCTTCCACAGGGTTTTCAGCCAAGCAGCTGTAGTTGTCTTCATCCTGATACTTTATCTCCAGGGTAAGTGAAATCCTGGCAGACACATCAGGGCTGCTTGTATTTTTCAGTCTCTCGCTTCCTCTAAACCAGGACAGGATCAGCTCTCTGCTGTTCTCTACAGAACACTCGAATGTGAGTGAACTACAGTTTGTGTTGACTAAAGATGCATTGACCTTTATGGTTGGAGGGACGACAGAACCTGCAGGAAAGACAATGAAAAAGTGCCACTGAAGCTGTCTTGTATAGTTATTGGACTATTTGTACTGAGTAACTCTGGGCTCAGGGGTACAGAGTTACAAAATTCACTTTATTTTCTATCCCTCCACTGAAGCTCAGCAAAGAAACACATAGTGAAAACAAATAGAGGGATTTTTGTACTAAACAGACTATAGTTTTGGTAGATAATAATTTGTCCAAGACCAATAGCTTCAGCTGGAGTCTCTCACAATGGTGTTAAAAAGGGATCTTGATGTCCAGTGTAGACAGAAGCAACAAAAAAAAACCTTTCAATATACTATTAAAAATAGATGTTTTACTGTATTATTGCCTAAAAAAATAGCGTTCTTTGGGTAAGTTTGTATTCAGAATTAACTTATTTTAATGTAGTGTTTTTATGTTGTTGGTTAAGATGGGGCTTATTTAACCTGCTTTACATATTGTTGTGTAGTAATCTATAATAATAATAATACATACATCCGGTTTTACCATGGATTTAATTACTATTGGTTAAAGAGAGGGAGATGTGTCTTTTTGCATTACTAAACTGAAAGAAGTAGCAACTTTAACCACATGTTTCTCTAACCTTAACAGAGTGATCATTTTGTGTTAGATGTACTCACTGTAGACGACAAGGTTGAAATTCTGGAATATGATATTCCTGTTGATGGATTGCCACATGTAAATACCGGAGTCACTGACTCTGAGCTTTGTGATGATCAGAGCTCCGGTC
Source organism: Pampus argenteus (assembly GCA_036937835.1). NCBI lineage: Eukaryota > Metazoa > Chordata > Actinopteri > Scombriformes > Stromateidae > Pampus > Pampus argenteus. The sequence goes on from CM072866.1 coordinate 2,683,013, forward strand.
TGACTGTCCAGCTGCAGTCTGCCTCTGAAACGCTCATCGTAGTCACTCTTCTCCTGCTTGCTCTTCACAGTGGCAATACGCATGTTTGGCTTTTCAGGTCCAAAAGTCCACACACAGTTATTTCTGCTTCCTGTTGTCTGTAAGGTGACGGATCCTCCCTCTCTTGCAGTTACCTTTTTTTCATCTGCCCACACACAGGACAGCAGAACTGAAAGAGAGCAAGCATTAATGTGAGATTGCTGATGAAACCGTGGGCCTCTATGAAAGGTTGTTGACTAGATTAGAGCTAGAAAATGCTCACAGAACTCAACTAAATTTAAAATCAATGAATCAAAAACAATTCCTATATTTCATTCCTCGCGCCTCGCTCAATCTAGAACAGGGGTCACCAACCTTTTTGAAACCAAGAAAAATTTAAAAAAAATAGAGGCAGCTCACTGGTAAGTGCTGCTATTTGAGCTATTTTTAGAACAGGCCAGCGGGCGACTCATCTAGTCCTTACGGGCGACCTGGTGCCCGCGGGCACCGCGTTGGTGACCCCTGATCTAGAAGTTATTCTGGTCCACCGTCATGAAGGCTGTTAGAAAACAATAGTATAGTGTCAATTCATACTGTATAGCAACACCTTCTGTAGGTAGAGCCCTGTTCATCACATTTCAGGCTTCATCTGTTAAAGTAGTTCCATACATGCCATATATGTAGCTGTTATGATTTTATTCAAACACCTGCAGACTCAGAGGCTGATATCTAAAAAATGTTGTCAATTAAATTGGAAACTATTTACATGGATATATGCAGGTTTTATGAGATGACATACAAATGGCAACAAGCTAAAGGAAAAACCTGAATAAAAGTGAAGTGAAATGTGAAACGTAATGAATGAGGATGCTTCCATGCAGGTCATGAGGGCTCACTGACTGGCTTTGTGATTTGTTGATTTCACAGTCACCATTTCAACACAGCTGAACAACTATAAGACATTTTGGAAGATGTATTTCTGGGTCAGATATACAGGTCGCCATCACACAATCCTGCCAATGAAACAAATCTCACTTTCATCACTGTTGATTCAGTTAAATACACAGTTATAGCAAAAATAAATCTAAGAAACAAACAGTCTACAGCAGATTGAATACAGTGATACAATATATGGACGTGAGCTAGTTTACATTAAACACTGCTTATTTCTAGAGATATAAAAAGCATATTAAAGCTTTTTGATGTTATAATGCATATGTCACATCAGAAAAACAGCCTTCAGTCTATTGAAGCCTGCTCTATTAAACCTTAAAATTCAATCAGAAATTGACACTTGATGAACAAAGTATTTCATTTCTTGTATATAGTTTGTTCTTTACAGGAATGTCGTGATTATTAACTGGAGATGCTGGAGATTCACAGGCAGTTCGTGGCTTACCTGCTGTAAAATAGACAGCAAAATGCTCCGTTCTTAACCCCATGTTGTGTGTGTATCCTCCGTCAGTGTATAATGGATGATTTGGTCACAATACTTTATGTATGCTGCTGTCAACCAGTGTCTACTTCTGGTATCTAGATTTTCATCAACCAGCTCCATCTTGAGGTTGTTTATGTTCACTGATCTATACGACAGGGCTTCAGTAGCTGTTCCTTTAGAAAACAAGATGGCTGAATCTCTTACAATAGGAAACGTGAAACAGTTTTTTTTTGTCTGACAAAAACAAGATTACTTAATAATAAAGGAAATATATTATTAGCTGGATTGTAAACAGTGGACGCTGGTGATTGGTTGGGGCTGGAGGCACTGAGAGATTCTGCTTTCATACTAGCAGTGTTAGTTATTAGTTTAGTTATTTAGTTATTACACGGCATTTCTGATTGGTCAATTATAGCATTCTACTGTTTGTTGCTTCTGAATTGGAAACTCCTGCTATGAATAACAGACTTTCACTTTGAATGCAGTTCTGACCATAGACTCTGGAGGAGTGTCAACTGGAAACATAGAGCTGAATGAGAACAAAGAAGTCGCATTCAACTCGTCTCACTCCACCATAACTGGAAATGTTCACTTTAATGTGAATTTTAATGTTATTAGTAGGCTTACTTTAAGAAGACAACAGAGTTTACGTTGCTATGGACTTAGTTCCAACCGTAGAATCTAACTGACTCATTTTTTTAGCAGAAGCAATAAAATCAATTTTAAATGAATATGCTGTGACAAATTATTGATTTCTTTAGTATGTAGCTATGTAATAAGTGGGATAATGTACAGCAAAATGAACCTGTTCAGGCTGATTCTGCACTGTTTTGCAATAATGACCAGCTTGCTGTGCATTATCCCTTACATAATAATTGAATCACTCCATCCAACAGGCTAATTTAGTGTCTCTTTCCCCACAAATCAGAAGGATCCTCAGGAAAACAGAAAACCCTTTGCATAATATTGTATTAATTTAAAAAAGAATGAACATAGATTTCTACAGTCATTCATTTGTTCTTTATTCAGGGGGCTGTAAGTATAGAACTACTTGCATGCATTGACCTATTTTTCTACAGTAAGTCAATGTGAAAAACTCACTCACTTGTTTTCTCAGTTTTCCCCACCCACATACCCACCATCCTCGCTCACTTGCTGGGTATTTCTTTCTATTGCTTTCCTCACATGTTCATCCAAACCTTCACCTGCTTCACTCTTTCACCTAACTGGATAAAAGGCTCAGTGAGTAAGTAAACAGTCTCATTTTTCATTTAAAAATGTTTATTGTTTAGTTTCACATATTTAGACAAATTATAATCCAGCAGTTGGAGTCTTTGCTGTTTCCCGCTTATTTTGAATTCTTTATCAGGGGTGTTATTTAAAGATTCTTTTGACAGAACTGAACTGTGGGTCCAGCCGTCCAGCTGCAATAGTGGTGAGCACTTAGGTGTCCTTCAGCTGTGACTCAGTTCTTACTTCGTAGCACCTTGTGCTTGTGATTGGGATTGCATATGATAAGTGAAACTGAAGAAAGTTATATATGTATATATATGTATATATATAAAACCACTGTAATCTTTCTACACACATAATATTAATGTTATTGTTCAATTCCCTGACATTTAAGTTTTATATATATATATATATATATATATATATATATATATATATATATATATGTATATATACAAGCCCTCATAAAAGGTTTCAAGGATTCAATCCTTGAATCTTGAATCCTTGAAACCTTTTATGGGGTCATTTACACTAAGGTTGTGTTCACCGTATGCAATGCAGAATTGGTTTACTGTAGGAGTTCTTTCAGTCTCAAATTCCACCTGAACGCAAAGCATCCCTTTGCTATAAGCAGTCAGCAGTTCTAATGCATCCCCTGGCTTAAGAAACCCGTTCTCAAAGACTTACTTTTGATCAGTACTTAGGTATTTCACATTCTGAACGAGCCATTTTAATCAAGATTAATCTAGATTAATTTCAAGATTTCAGTGAGAATTATCTATATTAAAAAATGTATGTATGCCCACCCCTAATATATATATATATATATATATATAAAACTTAAATGTCAGGGAATTGAACAATAACATTAATATTATGTGTGTAGAAAGATTACAGTGGTTTTACATTATCTAAGGGTGGTGCATTGGGTGTATAGAAGCCTCCTACCAAAAACAGGCACCACCACAATAAACCATCTGCTTACTGGCAGCTGCTGGTGAATGCAGATGACTTGCAGGTAACCTGCAAAAGCTTGATTTCCTGTTATTTCTTGGGTGTGAGAATGTTATTCGGCACACAACCACATCCTGGCCTCCTTGCACATGGGTTACTGTTTCCTGTGTGTTAATCCTGTGTGCCTCCTTTCTGTCTCCTTTTGTTCTTTTTAAGACATTGGTTTCATCTACACATATTGTATTGTATTGTATATAATTAGAGCAGCAATATTAGGTTTCAGAGTTGAAATTAGAGTTTAAAAGTCTTCATTTATCATTTTTATTCTGGGTTTAGATAGCGTTCACTAAATGTTTCATCAAGGGTTGGTCTACTGTTAGAATTGAGATATAAATATTTATTTAATCCAGGGTTAGAATGATACATGGGTGGTGCAACTTACAATCACAGCTTCAGTAATCATGTGTGCAGACTGGATTTAACTTCCACAAAATGAGCACACAGACAGACCTTGATTCAAGTTTTAAAATTGGCTAGATTTAACAAAATGGAAACTGTGCTTGGAATAAATTAATATAAAAAACTATTGTTAAATATTGTTGTTGTTTTTTTTTTTTATACAAAAGGGGCACGTTGTGTTTGATAAGACTCAATTCAGGAAAGACATGTGGGATTCTGCATCATTGTTTCCAAAAGTTTCAGGTTCTGCCTGTCCAGATTAAAATGCAATCCTGAAAAGGGGTCAGCAGTGGGTTCAGAAATGCCGGAGTAGTGTGAATGCTAGGTATAAATGCAGCAAAGTTTATGCATTTTCAACCCAAGCCAATATAATTATGTGTACAGCATAAAAAAGTGATGCGCAGTTGCCCTTTAAGATTAGATGTACTATAATGTATTCATCTGTATAATAAGGAAAAGTGTTTTACTGCCATTATTCTAACTGTTTCTGCTTTTTTTTCTTTTTACTGACCCATATAGTCACCATGAGGACAAAGGTCATTCGACTTGTGACTTCATTCATGTTGGTTATCCTGCTTCCTGTGTCTGCTGACACTGTAACACAGAACAGCACCGATCCTGTAACTACCCTCAACAACACAGCAACATCTACTGAAGCTCCAGGTCATAGTTTTTCAACTAATTCTCAGGCTACCATGTCAACAAAGGAAGATGTCATGCAACAGAATGACACTACACCAACATCACCATCTTTGACGCAGCACACACCAGTGTCATATTCCTCAACAACCTCTTCAGCATCAAAAACAAACCCAAAAACTGAAAAAAACAAATTAATCATTTTTCTGTCTTTGTTGGGCATCATGGGGTTGATGGTGTTTATTGGATGCATCCACGCACAGAGAGAACAGCCACCCAGGCTCCTATTGAGTATGAGGGAAAGGCTGCATGTCAGGCTTAACCTCTGCTCAGCGGAAAAGACAGGAGGGGAAGATCAGGAGGAGGCAGAGGAAAGACAGGGAGATACTGAGGAAGGAAGTAGTATTGGAGTAAGGAATGAAGTAAAAGTGGAACAAAAGGAGGAATTGAGCGACTCTTCAGATGACTACTCCAGTATGGAGGGAGACGACCTGAGGGAGAGGGCGCTCAGCCGATGGGAGGAAGAACAGAAGAAGCAGAGCAGGAATGACGACGGGGAGGAAACAAGCAGCGCGAGCCAAGAGATAGCACTGGTCAACTCTCCGAAGGAAGATGATGAGAAAGCTGATTTAACTGATGTTACCATCCTGTAGTAAAGTAAAGCCTGACAGGAAAGACGAAAAGATAGAAGGATTATAAATGAAGTTTTACTTGAAAAATAATGTTGTGAAGATTTTAAATGCTTATTTCACTGAAAATTAAAGCTTTTAAACTTTGTGTGCACTTCCCATCTTTGAAAAGTTATATGTATAATACTGATAAACTGTTTATGTCAAATTATACAACCAATATTTCTTTACAACTTCTAATGCAGCGGTTCCCAAACTGAGGGGTGCAGCTCCTAAAGGGGCCGTGGCTTTAGAATGAACAATCCTCATGGAGTGTTTCTGACTTCTGTCACATGTGCCTCTCACTAAATAGATTCACTTCTATTCTCTCAAATGTATCAATCTACACTGACTAGAGTCTATTTTTTTCTCCTCTGTCACCTTTTAGTGAAACATCATCTGCACAGACAGCAGTTTAAAATCACACAAATATCCCACAATATGTTTTGAATTTATTTACCATATCTATATTGATTGATCAGGACTCCCAGTCTGCCTGTAAGCTTTAACAGATAGAATCAATAAATACAATCAGTCAATTTCTTCCCATGTATCTGGCTTGAAAATTATTTTGGTTCAGTAAATGTCTGCTGTCAGCCCACCTAGTGAAGGCAGTTTGTCCAGCCGCTGTCCTCTCAGCTCCCCAGGATCTGCTGCTTCTGAGACGCTGAACGCACGTTGAAGTTGGTGTGGCTCACTTCTCACTTCCTATGTTGATTCCCACCTTACTGTAATTCTTGTGCAGAGAAGCAATTTTGAGAAAATCTGTTGCTGTCAGTGGTTACGAATAAGACAAATATCAAGTTATTCTGATTAAAATATGTACAAAAATATAAGAAGATGGATGCTGCAGTGTCACTTTTAATGCTTCCACTCTAAAAGTGAAAAATATCACACACACAAGATGTAGATTTGTATTAATTAGATGAATACATTTCTGTAGGAGGCTGCAGGCAAAGGATATGAGAGAGCGTTCATGTGAGTGCATGCATGTGAAAATAATTTTACCAACAAAAGTGGGGAATTGGGAGCCACTGTTTAAATGTATGGGGAATACGGTCAGTGTGTGTTTTCTGGTTTTCAAATAAACTACTGAAATATCTTCTGCTGTCTTTATTAATAATTAATTGACAAAATAACTTTTGTTTGTCCCAGTTGTTTTGTTATTGCCTGTAGAATATTTAGTGAGATGGTCGTCTATAATTTTGTGTTTTCATTTTAATAACCACAGCATTATACAATTCAGGATGTTTCTTATTATTGCTACAGATTAAGCAATTAAACTTCTGAAGATTTTTTTTTCCAGTGGCAGATACTTTTACACCACACCAGGTTTCTGCAAATGCAAGCAGCTTGTTGAAAGACTTAAAAGTTACTTCAACAGTCAATTTGTGTGTCTGCCACGTTATCATTTAGCATTTATTTGTTTATTTGTACCTGATTTATAATTGTTTTATGGTAGACCAGATAGGAGAGCATTGCAGTAGTCCAGCTTCATCGATATAGTCTCTGTTACTCAGAGAGAGAAATGGTCACACTTGAATAATATTCTTGAGCTGATACAAAGCAGATTAGTGACAAACATGAGCCTTAAAGTTCAGTTCAGAGTCAAAGAACACACAAAGGTTTCTTGCTTGTTGGTTCAGGGTAAGACCAAGGGAAGTTCTCTCTCTGAGCTTTAGAACCTATGACTAAAATTTCAGTTTTATACTGGTTGGTATGTACACTGCAGTGATTTGATAGAAGTAAACTCTCTTGGTATGAAGTGATGCAGGTACAGGAACCTTGTAATGGCAGCTTCTGCCATCAGTGTGTGAATGTGTGTGTGTGTGTGTGTGGATGGGTGAATGGTTATACATGTATTGTAAAGCGGTTTTGAGTGTTTGAGTAGACTAGAAAAGCACTATATAAGTGCATTTACCATTTACACATATTGAGAAATACACACTACAATACACATGCTAACACGCACACACTTACATACTGGAAAATGTGGAACACACTAAAACTACACACATCCCAACATGCACGTTAAAAAGTGTTTATTATTTACTACTATTGAAAACAGTAAGTAAATGATGCTTTCATTGTTTAACAATTCAACTTGTTACATTTAGAGATCCAGCACTGACTGAACATATTAAAGGGTTCTAGATTACACATTCATAGACGTGTAATACACACCTGTGACTGCAGAGAGTCTAGCTAAACTATACCTATGAGTCTCAGCCATCATCAGCGTGTCTGTCTAATAAAATGGCAGAAGTGGCTCCAGCACCCGTCTCAATTTAAGCAGCCAGGAAGGTTTCCACACTAAAGATGTGTGGCCCCAACGTCGGTGAGCTCATTGTCAAGGGATTTGTCTGCAGGTTTTCCAAATTTCTCTTATTGCAACAAACAAAAAAGCAAATTTCATGTGCGAAGCCAAACCAACAATAAACTCATTCTACCTACGAGTATTATGTGTCCTATTCATCTGCCATAGACCTTTTTTATTTTATTTTTCAGTCTTCATCAGACACACTGGTACTCACCCAGTTTGGGGATAATGTGTTGACAGAAGTTTAAATGTAGTAATTATGTCCTGACTATGCATTTCTACAGTATTTATAATTTCATCAAGTGCATTTGTTTTTTTTTTCTTACAGAGTAAAATAAAATCTTTATAAATCAAGGCTAGCTAAATTTAAGAATGAAAGGCTGATTTTATGATATTTAGGCGTCAAATGAAAAATTTACATTTTAATTTCTAATATTTTACCATATCCTCATTCTAAAGATAAGTCTATGAATAAATGGTTTATTTATTCACTGTTTTTCTATCTGAACACCCTATCAAATCCAAACATTCGCCCCGACTTCTAACTCAGGCTGATTGAGAGGAAAATAACAGAAGCAGTGAGAAGTTGACTGTGCCACTTGGAAGAAAAGTGAGAGAAGAACAGTAAATACCTGTTTTGGTTGTTTTTCCAAGTAAAAATAACTTTTCCACTTTTGTTTTCATGTGAGAAAGACAAGTTCTTCATGCCGATCAGAAATTTACGAGACGTGAACCTATACATTGAATTTTAACCAACAAAGGATGTGGCAATACTATAAATCAGTAATATTGCCTTTTTGCATTTTCACAACTGATTAAAGGTTTCACAAATATGAAACTGTGTTTTAGAGTCGCTGGTTCTGTTTGATAATCCAGTCCAGATTTGACCCGTCTAAGTATAATGGTTTTTGGTCCAATGTAGCCTAGATGTGAAAAGAAAAGTGAAATTGCAATTTTTTTTTAATTTTCACAAATAGAATAAAGGTTTTTAAGGCCAATATTATAAATAGCTGCAGTAAAAATGAATAAAATTTAGGATTATGATACCCTGTGATGTCCCCTGTCATATTTTGATACTGAGCCAGTAGGACAACAGCAAAAGAAACAGCACTGAGACTGTAACGTCAAAATGATCAAGACCATTTAAGTCTATGATTCTGCAAATAGGAAGCCAACTTCAGTGCTGTACCGTAGACGAAGGTTCACAAGCCATTTTTTCCAGTGTTTTTCTGTCAATTTCTTTCATTATGAACCTTATGAACAACTTGGTAAAAGCTCCTTGTGGTTTCTCAATGTGATTGAATTCACACTTCCTGGGGGTGTGATCAAATGAAAAGCCCTCTAGTGGTTTGACCTCGTCTTGTATCTGTCTACTGTTTGGTGAAAAATAGAAACGTGCACAGCTCCAAATCTTGAACACAGTATCATGTGCACTGGCAAAAATCAAAACAAACAGATTACTGGCACACCCAGATCAATAATCCTATATTTAGTGTGCCGCTATTCAGTTTCTTTACTACTATTTCCAAGTTCAAGAATGAACTATGACACTCAACACATTTAGTGTTTCTCCCAGAATTGTATTTGAGCAGGATAACACCAATAAAGAAACATATTCATGTATACTTTTGTGGTAGATCAGAATCAATCCAGGATGAAGTCTGTACTGTGCTCTCAGTGTGTAACAGCCCATATACTGTCACAGCATGTCTGGGTTGCCGTGTCTGTCACAGCAAGCCAGCGTAGCATTTTTCATTCTACAATGAATATGTTAGCCAAACATTGACATGGTCAAAATCAAATTTAATTATATTCATCATATCAGAAAGGGAGGACGCTGAGACTGGAAGAAATGATGGCGATAAATAAAAGACTCATCCAACCCTGAAGCACATCCATCACAGCTGAGGCCGTTCTTACAGTATGTACAGTATGGACGTATGTGTGTATGTGTCAAGAAAGGTTATGCTGGTATGTATGTGTGTGTCTATCGATAGAGGTAATCAGCTTGTATGTTGGCAGCTATCTCTGCTTCCCACTTGTCCCCGTTGTTGAGGAGTTTCTCCTTGTTGTAGAGCAGTTCCTCGTGGGTTTCAGTGGAGAACTCGAAGTTAGGACCCTGAAGAAAGACAAGAGAGCAGAAGGATGAATGGAAGACAGAAGAGAGGGATCAGAGAAATAAAAAAGACAAAAGGGACAGAGGTGAAGATCATCACATTGTTGTCTTGCAGTTATTTTAGATTCGAGTCATCTTTTCTATGTGGACCGAATCATCAGCAAAGGAAAACCACAGAGCTGGTCAGCGTTAACCCAGACAGACCAACATCAGCGCCGTTGGCTACAACTGCCACAGCTCAGTGTTCATTTTGTCAATGAAAAGGACTGTCTGAAGTGTGTGATTTTTTTTATAGCCGACCTCAGTAGCACTAGTGCTACTAATTTAAACATAGCAAACTAAGCTAACTTCTGTTAGAATAAACAGAGGTCGGCTATAAAAACAAACACACCAGAATAGGCTTAATGCTTTGTAACATTTCAGTCTTACAAGTAGGGTTATTGTAAATAGCAAAAACAAACAGGTTTTGCATTGTTTATATGCCCGCACTGTGTGGACTAGATTACTGACTGCAGTATAGTTTTAACAGTGGAAGTCAGTTAGATAAAATGTGACAGTTTAAACAATGTGAATTTGAATGAATCAAATTTGCACATGCACACACACACACACCTCTACGATAGCGTCCACAGGACACGCCTCCTGACAGAAGCCGCAGTAGATGCATTTGGTCATGTCGATGTCATAGCGAGTCGTCCTTCTGCTGCCGTCAGTACGAGTCTCTGCTTCAATGGTGATCGCCTAAAAAAAAAAAAAAACACAAACACACACACTTTTCTATTACTCTGATAACTGACACGTCCACATAATGCAGAGTGACAACTGCATCTCAATCTTTTCTGATATTGTATCTACATTTCTTCACATTAATGAATATCTTTTTACCGATAAAATTAATTTAAATGATTGTTGCATAAAGCTGCAACATAAAATGTGACAAAAAGTGAAGGGTTCTGAATACTTTCTGAAGGCACTGTACGCTTGAAACACACATACAGATGTTTGTCTTCATATTAAAGCACAAATGATGCAACTAGTGGACATCCTCGGGTGTGTGTGTGTGTTTACCTGAGCTGGACAGATAGCTTCACACAGCTTGCAGGCGATGCATCGCTCTTCTCCTGAAGGATATCTGGAACAGCAGCATTACAGAGAATATGTTGAGGTGACGATCTGCTTTATCAATGTAAAATCAGTTTCAGCATTGAGCGGCTGTTACATCATCATAATCAGATACACAAAGAATTATTGTATGAATAGGTGAATGTCACTTCACTATGCAACACTAAAGAGAGCCACAGAGTCACATGACAGTCTCACCTGCGCAGGGCGTGTTCTCCCCTGAAGCGGGGGGACAGAGGTCCCTTCTCAAACGGGTAGTTGATGGTGGCGGGCTCTCTGAACAGGTAGCTCATTGTCATGCCCAGACCTGATATCACAACATGATTGTACATATTTGATAGTATTTCACAACACATTTTAAACTGACACATATAATATAATACAGCTGACATCCCACTTCCACATAGACTAATCCACTCCAGGAAAAGAAACGAGTAATGTCAGTGGATTCCGCCTACTCTAAGCAATCACATTCATTATTTTTTGGATGACTGATTGTAAAAGAAAAAACGAATTATAGAAAACTTAAGTGTCGACATGTGTTCTGTGTTCCCCTGCAAAGGGATCCATGTGTGAGTGGAGCTGACCTCTGAACAGTTCTGTCCACAGCAGCGTCTGAGCAGCTCTGTCTGTGATGGACTTCATGTCCGTAGGGATCTCCTGGGCATTCACATATTCTGCACACACAAATGTTTTATTACTAATATGAGTATTTGTAAGTTTTTTTTCGAGAAGAGACATATCAATGACAACAACACAATACAATGAAACGTGTGTGTGTGTGTGTGTGTCAGAGTGTTACTTACTGAATCCTCCCCTTTGTGCAGACAAACTGAAGGACCTCACTAGATGCTGGCTGGCCACTAAATGCATAAAAATAAAGATAAATACATAAGTGCATTATCATTAACATCACTATAGTGGACACCTCCATTAGACATAACCTGATTATGTCTCATTCACTATACATTTAAGGGTTCTGCAGGTTATTTTTATATGTTTTTATGTATTGTATTTTGTTGTGTCATTTGCAATGTATATATTTTATTTTACATACAGCTGGAACACTGATAAGTAGCTCTACATTGAAACAACTAACAAGACATGTTTATCAGACATGGTCAGAATAAAATTAATAATAAACTACTAAGATGGAATATGCTGAAGAATAAGCTTAAACCAAAGAAAAGTACTTAAAGTCACTGTAAAGAATTCAATCCAAAACCACCCACCCTGTGTGTTTTTGTGAGTCAATTAACAACAACAACAACAACAACAACAAGAAAAAAACATGATCAGTGTCAGCTTTGTGATGACTGAACATAAAACACTCACTAACCCTAACCCTTCTGTCATACACAAAATCAAAACAATGAATGGAATCAGTGTAGGGTGTGTACATATCACAGTAATGGGAAGAAGTGTGGTTATTCATCAAATTTTAACAATGAACTGAGGACCATCTTGATCTGTTTTGTACTCAAACTACTGGCATCATTGCAAGTGCAACTTTCTTTGTGTTCATCATGTTGAGAAGTCTTACCTGGCCGTGACACGGAGGAAAGTAAACGCAGTTTTGCAGCCATCGGGTCTTTGATACTGCAACCACACACACACACACACACACACACACACACACACACACACACACACACACACACACACACACACACACACACTAACATTAAGGGACTGTTCAAAGGGGTATTGACGGTGAGAATGCATAATCTCAGCGAGAAAAATTTCAAAGACAAGTTTTAGGGACTTCAGTCCTTCACTTTACTACATGGTGTATATGAGATCAGTTACCATGCCATACCCTTGTGCATACTCATGTTGTGATTGCAGAGTTGTGACGTGGTGATGGTAGTGAGGTGTACAGGTGTAGTGGTTCTGAGCTTGCACTTGCTGCACACCATCATGAACTGTTTAGCCCGATAATGTAGCGTTAGAGTGAAGCTACGTGACACGACAACTTCTAACCTCTGCTCACTTTGTGTTACAAGGTCATATATTGAGGCCTAGTTTACTCACTTTTATCTGACCTCTAACTTTAAACCCATTATTTGAATTCTTGACCTAAACTGACCCTGATGTAACTGCTAACGCTAGCGCTTACTTGGGCAGCATGACATTGTTTAGCTAACCGACGTTAGCATTTAAAGCAGATACGCTAAATAACCTACATAACCGTGCAGAATAAAGGTTAGCTGAGCCTAGGTATCATTTGTGTAACTGTGTGGTGCATTTATAAGCTGAGCTAGCTCACGCTAGCAGCCAGTTAACGTTAGATCACTGCTGTCAAGGACTTTTACATAAAGGTCGCTGGAGGTAAATTGAGGGAAACGGTGACGCTATCAAGATATGAATGAGAATAAATCTACTATTTATCGCGACATAAATAAACTTGGTAAGAAATACAATTTTGCGAATTTAAATATTTTTCAACTCACCGAATTGTCGCTATTTGGCCTTCTGAACCAGAACAGCGGACTATTTGCGGAACGGACCCTGCGTCTACCGGAAATTACGTAATGACGTCAGAGACGTCAGACCCGACATTGAGCGACTCGTCTGTAGCGTGAATGTATTGAATCCTTGGTCTGCAGAAGCTTTTTTTTTAAACAGTACAGGCTGTTACAGTTTTATTTGCCTTTTGTTTTAGAGAGTGATGATTTGAATACATGTATAGTTTGAAGTATGGCAATATTTAATGTATAAAAATCCAAATATAAGTCCACAATTTTCATTAAAAACATAACAAGAATTATTTCTAAAAGTGTTTTGCTATTTTTCTATATTTCAATATTACATTGGAGAGTAATTTGTCTCTTTCAGTAGTTTGTTATCAAGTTGCAGAGCCAAAGCTTAATACACGTGTCAGGAGATTCCCTCTGCCTTAGTAATTATTTAGTTAATTTTTTTGTTGGAATATTATAAAGGGCAGACTTAGAGCACTCCTTAATGGCCATAATTTCACACTTATGTATTATACTTATTTATATAATGAAATACAGACCAAAAGCCCTTGAGAACTCCATAAACAACAGCGACAGAAATTTGGTTTTTATTTTGTAAGAACAGTGTCAGGTGTCATCGAGCTATGATTAATCTACCAATACAAAGCTTTCAGTTGCTTTGGCCCAATTCTCAAATGATAATGAATATTCTCAAAACATGTGAAAACCTCCATACCTCTGGTCACAACAGTTTTAAATCTGTCATGCATATGTCTTGCTGATCAAAACTGATTATGTTGCTTTTCAGTTGAATAGTTGTCCTCATGCAGGAATTCTGACATTCACCACATGCAATTAAATATTTTGTACTGATGCATTTTTGTACTTAACTGTGCTGTGTACGTTTTCTGTTTACTGTCTTGTAAGACCTTTATAGTTAGCGTACATAAAAAATGTTACAGAGATTATAGAGTGTGGACACAAACAGAGAGAGCAGAGGAAGCAATAACTGAAGAATAATTGTTTATTTTCATAAATGGACTCAGGAGTGCAGATAACTCAAATCAGAACAGAGCAGAAATCAACAGGGCAGCAAACAGCACCAAACAGAACAGAACAGACTAGACTAGACAGACTAAACTCAACAGACAATACAACAAAACAGAACAGAAAAACAAGATTGAAATACAAACTGTGGCTGAGCTGACTGGGTAAAACACAGGAAGCTGGTTGATTAGTGGGAAAAATGGACCAGGACAGGACTGACAAGGGTGATGCAGAGCAGATGTGGAGGGAAAAATGAGTAGGGAAAAGCAGGCGGTGAGAGGAGCACAGAACACAGAAACAATAAAAACAGTGCAGACAAAACCAAAAGTGCCAAAACTCAAGGTATGGAAGTCATGGATTCAATTCATATGTTTGATTTGTTTTTTTTATGTCAGATGCCCTTGTGGCTACATTTCAACAGGTCAAATGTAAACGCGAAAGAAAACTGTACTACAGAACACAACAATAAAACAACACAAAAAACAAAACAAAAAAAACAACCATACTTTGAGAATGTGAAAACTCTTTCAAGAAATGATGCAAACCATCACCACTGAATGTCCCCATAACACACTGAGCACACACAGTACAGCCATGTACTAGATTCTGACCTAGTAGATATCATCTACATTGCTTGTCCTAAACCTACAAACAAGGTACAAGGTAAAACAACAATGTACTAGAGACATAATTACAGGCACACACACACACACACACACAGACACACACACACACACAAACAACATGCGTCAGAGCCATTCTAGTTGAGTTTAATAGAGCATGTGAATTTTAATTAAAATGGATTTGATGACACTTCTGTCTGAGCTTCCCACTACTAACACCTTAGTAACCACTGGTTAAGACTGGAGACTGACGGCTGGTTGCAAAGTAAGTGTAGCCTTTCCTCTATAACATTTCAAAAACTGTAGGTTTGATGTAGATATTGGACCCAGTATCTGCACGAGTAAAGTGTTTATGTCTGTATGAAAACAATACAAACTGTAAGTAAAGAGAATAGTATACCAGTGTCAACTAAAACATGTAGTCCTTAACCTCCATCATTCTGGCTCTATGTATTTTCATCTCTGTATATACAGTATATAGAAATCGCAAAGAATGAACAAACTGTAAACAAATGTGTATCAGTGTTACTTTGTCATAAATGTTAGAAATTACAAGCCTAGAAACATACTATACCATAAAGGAACAGAACAAATAGTGTCTACGGTGAGGTGTGTTAACAAACCTGTGTATTTGTAATGTAAACATATTTTAGATATTTTAGAAGATCAAATGTTTTGATCTTTTGTTCCTCTGCTTATATTTGCTCACCATCAGTCTGCTGTGATTCATGTTTGTTCACACTTTCCATTCGTATATTTCCATAGTCAGTTATAGTTAGTCCCTCACTCTCACACAGTGAATGCAGTGAGGGACCTATTAAAATAGAGCTGTTTATTATTATTACGCATTATTATTCATGCAACTCTTCGGAGGGCATTTGCACCCCCTAGCCATGCTCAAAAAGTTGATACAACATGGCAGGAACGGGCGACCTCGCGGAACTCAGCGTTGAGGTAAAATGTGTAAAATGACTCTCTAGCGCCCCCTACAACGTTTCAAAAAAGCCATAGACAAAGTCTGCGACTTTCAAGTAGCCCGTGAAACTCAGGAAACATGTCAAGCATAAAAAAAAGGGCAGTTGCCTCTTGGGCCGAAGCCGACATTCCAACAGGAAGTCGGCCATTTTGAATCGGGCGTTTTTTAGCCAAAACAAAAACAAAAAGGGTTTTTCGCACCACAGACTCCAAACTTGGCAAAAATCATCATCGGACGTAGCTGAGCTTAAGTTGTGCTCTGCGCATCGCTTCGCCAGAGGGCGTAGCTCGTAGGGAGGCCTAAAGTTTTGCGCGATGGACGCCGCTCGCCATAAACGCACGAACGCCTCTCACGGCCACAAAAAAAATCGTAGCCGCTTCAAATTCGGAACTTAGAACGGGTCTCCGGCCCTGAACGTTCCTATGTATCAACAACCCGCGTCGCTCATGGCGCCCGCCCGTGGTAACAGGAAATGGTCGCTATTTACACTCACGTATACGGCAAGCGCACCGTTTACTCTGTCGCCTTCGTTTCACTTCTAAAAAACAGAAAACAAGTTGGTGAAGCTGCACGACAAACGGCGTGCCGCTACCAGTAACCGCCTTTGCGTGGCAGCGCGGCCATTTTGGGTCATTCACCAAAAATTTACGTTTGCCTTTTTGACGCCTTTTAAAAAATCCTATAGCCTTCAAATTTCATACACAGGTGAAGGGTGACGCCCTGTGTCGTTTGATGCCGACCACGCCCGTGGGCGGGGCTTATAGCCTCCACGCCGCCACCCTTTACGTTTACACATACTATCGCCACATGTTTTGACGCATCAATTTCATTCCACTTCTAAAACATCCATAACCACTTGCTGAAGCTCTATTATGAACGTCATGCAGCTATGTACAATGGCGTCCGCGTGGCGGCGCGCCGTCTTTTGATTTTGGCGCCAAAAAATAAGTTTCCCTTTTTTGCGCCTTTAAGAAACCATAGGATCACCAACTTTGGCAGCGTAGAGAAGACGCGCACCTTCAAACATCCCATAGGGCCACACCCATGTAATGTAAAAAATGGCTCAACAGCGCCCCCTAGAACATTTCAAAACCCCTCCCCATAAGCGTTTTTATGGAGTTGGAACATGAACAAATTGGTACACTTGTGTACCATAACCAGATGAACAAAAAAGTCTCTGGCACCAATGGTCTACTCCAAACCGGAAGTCGGCCATTTTTAATTTCAGTTTCTCTACTGAAAACGAACTCGTCCGAGGAATTTCAGCCAATCCACTTCAAATTTGGCTGACAACATCTCCAGACTCAGCTGATCTTAAGTTGTGCTCTGCGCATCCGTAGCTCAAAGGGCGTGGCCGCTAGATCTCTAGAAAAATTGCGTCTATCAATTCCTTTGGCCAAAAATACACGTTTCACAGTTTGCCGGCATAAAACCAAATTTAAGAAACACGTGGGATCACCAAATTTGCTAGCGTGGCAAAGACGTGCACCTTCTAACATCCCGTTGAGCCACGCCCATGTATGTAAAAAATGGCTCCACAGCGCCCCCTTGAAATTTTCAAAAACCCGTCCCCTTAAGGGGTTTTATGGAGTTGGAACATGAAACTCGGTACACATGTGTAGACTAAGTAGATGAACAAAAAAGTCTCTTGCGCAAATTTACTTTTCCCAACAGGGAGTCTGCCATTTTCAATTTTATTTTCCCTCATTGAAAATCAATTGAAATTATCCCCATTAAAAACTATTGGAATTTTCCCCATTGAAAACCAATGTAAATTTTGCCCATTTAAAACCAATGGCTTTTTTGCCCATTGAAAACCTATTGAAATCCTACAGATTCCTGCATTTCTCACACCCGCATTTATTTTTCAAGCGTTGCAGCACCTCTGTAACACGTCGGGCAGCGGCGGGCGGCATGAGCGAGGGTCTATTTCTATTGTCATTCTCTTTATCTCTATTGTCATTCTCTTTATCTCTATTGTCTTTATTTCTATTGTCATTCCTGTTATATCTATTGTCATTCTCTTTATCTCTATTGTCTTTATCTCTATTGTCATTCTCTTTGTCTCTATTGTCTTTATCTTCCTGAGGTTTCTTCCACCTTTTTCCCTGTTAAAAGGTTTTTTGGTGGGCAAGTTTTTCCTCACTCGAATCGAGGGTCTAAGGACAGAGGGTGTCACTCCCTGTACAGATTGTAAAGCCCTCTGAGACAAATGTATTTTGTGATTTTGGGCTATATAAATCAAATTTGATTTGATTTGATTTGATTTATCTCTATTGTCATTCCTGTTATGTCTATTGTCATTCTCTTTATCTCTATTGTCATTCTCTTTATCTCTATTGTCTTTATCTCTATTGTCATTCCTGTTATGTCTATTGTCATTCTCTTTATCTCTATTGTCATTCTCTTTATCTATATTGTCTTTATCTCTATTGTCATTCTCTTTATCTCTATTGTCATTCTCTTTATCTCTATTGTCATTCTCTTTATCTCTATTGTCTTTATCTCTATTGTCATTCCTGTTATGTCTATGGTCATTCTCTTTATCTCTATTGTCATTCTCTTTATCTCTATTGTCATTCCTGTTATGTCTATTGTCATTCTCTTTATCTCTATTGTCATTCCTGTTATCTCTATTGTCTTTATCTCTATTGTCATTCCTGTTATGTCTATGGTCATTCTCTTTATCTCTATTGTCTTTATCTCTATTGTCATTCATGTTATGTCTATTGTCATTCTCTTTATCTCTATTGTCATTCCTGTTATCTCTATTGTCTTTATCTCTATTGTCATTCTCTTTATCTCTATTGTCTTTATCTCTATTGTCATTCCTGTTATCTTTATTGTCTTTATCTCTATTGTCATTCTCTTTATCTCTATTGTCTGTATCTCTATTGTCATTCCTGTTATGTCTATTGTCATTCTCTTTATCTCTATTGTCATTCCTGTTATCTCTATTGTCTTTATCTCTATTGTCATTCTCTTTATCTCTGTTGTCTTTATCTCTATTGGCATTCTCTTTATCTCAATTGTCATTCCTGTTATGTCTATTGTCATTCTCTTTATCTCTATAGTATTTATCTCCCTTGTCATTCTCTTTTATTCTATTGTCATTCTCTTTATCTCTATTGTCTTTATCTCTATTGTCATTCTCTTTATCTCTATTGTCTTTATCTATATTGTCATTCCTGTTATCTCTATTGTAATTCCCGTTATCTCTATTGTCTTTATCTCTATTGTCATTATCTTTGTCTCTATTGTCATTCTCTTTATCTCTATTGTCATTCCTGTTATGTCTAATGTCATTCTTTTTACCTCTATTGTCATTCTCTTTATCTCTATTGTCTTTATCTCTATTGTCATTCCTGTTATGTCTATTGTCATTCTCTTTATCTCTATTGTCTTTATCTCTGTTGTCATTCCTGTTATGTCTATTGTCATTCTCTTTATCTCTATTGTCATTCTCTTTATCTCTATTGTCTTTATCTCTATTGTCATTCCTGTTATGTCTATGGTCATTCTCTTTATCTCTATTGTCTTTATCTCCATTGTCATTCCTGTTATGTCTATTGTCATTCTCTTTATCTCTATTGTCGTTCTCTTTATCTCTATTGTCTTTATCTCTATTGTCATTCTCTTTATATATATTGTCTTTATCTCTATTGTCTTTATCTCAATTGTCATTCCTGTTATGTCTATTGTCATTATCTTTATCTCTATTGTATTTATCTCTCTTGTCATTCTCTTTTATTCTATTGTCATTCTCTTTATCTCTATTGTCTTTATCTCTTTTGTCTTTATCTCTATTGTCATTCTCTTTATCTCAATTGTCGTTCTCTTTATCTCTATTGTCTTTATCTCAATTGTCATTCCTGTTATGTCTATTGTCATTCTCTTTTCTCTATTGTATGTATCTCTCTTGTCATTCTCTTTTATTCTATTGTCATTCTCTTTATCTCTAATGTCTTTATCTCTATTGTCTTTATTCTATTGTCATTCCTGTTATCTCTATTGTAATTGCCGTTATATCTATTGTCTTTATCTCTATTGTCATTCTCTTTATCTCTATTGTCTTTATCTCTATTGTCATTCTCTTTGTCTCTATTGTCATTCTCTTTATCTCTATTGTCTTTATCTCTATTGTCATTCTCTTTATCTCTATTGTCTTTATCTCTATTGTCATTCCTGTTATGTCTATTGTCATTCTCTTTATCTCTATTGTCATTCCTGTTATCTCTATTGTCATTCCTGTTATGTCTATTGTCTTTATCTCTATTGTCATTCTCTTTGTCTCTCTCGTCATTCTCTTTTATTCTATTGTCATTCTCTTTATCTCTATTGTCTTTATCTCTATTGTCATTCCTGTTATCTCTATTGTAATTCCCATTATCTCTATTGTCTTTATCTCTATTGCCATTCTCTTTGTCTCTATTGTCATTCTCTTTATCTCTATTGTCTTTATCTCTATTGTCATTACTGTTATGTCTATGGTCATTCTCTTTATCTCTATTGTCTTTATCTCTATTGTCATTCTTGTTATCTCTATTGTCTTTATCTCTATTGTCATTCTCTTTATATCTATTGTCTTTATCTCTATTGTCATTCTCTTTTTCTCTATTGTATGTATCTGTCTTGTCATTCTCTTTTATTCTATTGTCATTCTCTTTATCTCTAATGTCTTTATCTCTATTGTCTTTATCTCTATTGTCATTCCTGTTATCTCTATTGTAATTGCCGTTATCTCTATTGTCTTTATCTCGATTGTCATTCTCTTTGTCTCTATTGTCATTCTCTTTATCTCTATTGTCTTTATCTCTATTGTCATTCCTGTTATGTCTATTGTCATTCCCTTTATCTCTATTGTCTTTATCTCTATTGTCATTCTCTTTATCTCTATTGTCTTTATCTCTATTGTCATTCTCTTTATCTCTATTGTCTTTATCTCTATTGTCATTCCTGTTATCTCTATTGTAATTGCCGTTATCTCTATTGTCTTTATCTCTCTTGTCATTCCTGTTATCTCTATTGTAATTACCGTTATCTCTATTGTCTTTATCTCTATTGCCATTATCTTTGTCTCTATTGTCATTCTCTTTATCTCTATTGTCTTTATCTCTATTGTCATTCCTGTTATGTCTATTGTCATTCTCTTTATCTCTATTGTCTTTATCTCTATTGTCATTCTCTTTTATTTTATTGTCATTCTCTTTATCTCTATTGTCTTTATCTCTATTTTCATTCCTGTTATCTCTATTGTGATTCCCATTATCTCTATTGTCTTTATCTCTATTGTCATTCTCTTTGTCTCTATTGTCATTGTCTTTATCTCTATTGTCATTCCTGTTATGTCTATTGTCATTCTCTTTATCTCTATTGTCATTCTCTTTATCTCTATTGTAATTGCCGTTATCTCTATTGTCTTTATCTCTATTGTCATTCTCTTTGTCTCTATTGTCATTCTCTTTATCTCTATTGTCTTTATCTCTATTGTCATTCCTGTTATGTCTATTGTGATTCCCATTATCTCTATTGTCTTTATCTCTATTGTCATTCTCTTTGTCTCTATTGTCATTCTCTTTATCTCTATTGTCTTTATCTCTATTGTCATTCCTGTTATGTCTATTGTCATTCTCTTTATCTCTATTGTCATTCTCTTTATCTCTATTGTAATTGCCGTTATCTCTATTGTCTTTATCTCTATTGTCATTCTCTTTGTCTCTATTGTCATTCTCTTTATCTCTATCGTCTTTATCTCTATTGTCATTCCTGTTATGTCTATTGTCATTCCCGTTATCTCTATTGTCATTCTCTTTATCTCTATTGTCTTTATCTCTATTGTCATTCCTGTTATGTCTATTGTCATTCTCTTTATCTCTATTGTCATTCCTGTTATCTCTATTGTCTTTATCTCTATTGTCATTCTCTTTGTCTCTCTTGTCATTCTCTTTTATTCAATTGTCATTCTCTTTATCTCTATTGTCTTTATCTCTATTGTCATTCCTGTTATCTCTATTGTAATTCCCATTATCTCTATTGTCTCTATCTCTATTGTCATTCTCTTTGTCTCTATTGTCATTCTCTTTATCTCTATTGTCTTTATCTCTATTGTCATTCCTGTTATGTCTATGATCATTCTCTTTATCTCTATTGTCCTCATATCTATTGTCATTCCTGTTATGTCTATGGTCATTCTCTTTATCTCTATTGTCTTTATCTCTATTGTCTTTATCTCTATTGTCATTCCTGTTATCTCTATTGTGATTCTGATTATCTCTATTGTCTTTATCTCTATTGTCATTCTTTTTGTCTCTATTGTCATTCTCTTTATCTCTATTGTCTTTATCTCTATTGTCATTCCTGTTATGTCTATTGTCATTCTCTTTATCTCTATTGTCATTCTCTTTATCTCTATTGTAATTGCCGTTATCTCTATTGTCTTTATCTCTATTGTCATTCTCTTTGTCTCTATTGTCATTCTCTTTATCTCTATTGTCTTTATCTCTATTGTCATTCCTGTTATGTCTATTGTCATTCCCGTTATCTCTATTGTCATTCCTGTTATCTCTATTGTCATTCCTGTTATCTCTATTGTCTTTATCTCTATTGTCATTCTCTTTGTCTCTCTTGTCATTCTCTTTTATTCTATTGTCATTCTCTTTATCTCTATTGTCTTTATCTCTATTGTCATTCCTGTTATCTCTATTGTAATTCCCATTATCTCTATTGTCTTTATCTCTATTGTCATTCTCTTTGTCTCTATTGTCATTCTCTTTATCTCTATTGTCTTTATCTCTATTGTCATTCCTGTTATGTCTATTGTCATTCTCTTTATCTCTATTGTCATTCTCTTTATCTCTATTGTCATTCTCTTTATCTCTATTGTAATTGCCGTTATCTCTATTGTCTTTATCTCTATTGTCATTCCTGTTATGTCTATTGTCATTCCCGTTATCTCTATTGTCATTCTCTTTATCTCTATTGTCTTTATCTCTATTGTCATTCCTGTTATGTCTATTGTCATTCTCTTTATCTCTATTGTCATTCCTGATATCTCTATTGTCATTCCTGTTATCTCTATTGTCTTTATCTCTATTGTCATTCTCTTTGTCTCTCTTGTCATTCTCTTTTATTCTATTGTCATTCTCTTTATCTCTATTGTCTTTATCTCTATTGTCATTCCTGTTATCTCTATTGTAATTCCCATTATCTCTATTGTCTTTATCTCTATTGTCATTCTCTTTGTCTCTATTGTCATTCTCTTTATCTCTATTGTCTTTATCTCTATTGTCATTCCTGTTATGTCTATGGTCATTCTCTTTATCTCTATTGTCCTCATCTCTATTGTCATTCCTGTTATGTCTATTGTCATTCTCTTTATCTCTATTGTCATTCCTGTTATCTCTATTGTCATTCCTGTTATGTCTATTGTCTTTATCTCTATTGTCATTCTCTTTGTCTCTCTCGTCATTCTCTTTTATTCTATTGTCATTCTCTTTATCTCTATTGTCTTTATCTCTATTGTCATTCCTGTTATCTCTATTGTAATTCCCATTATCTCTATTGTCTTTATCTCTATTGCCATTCTCTTTGTCTCTATTGTCATTCTCTTTATCTCTATTGTCTTTATCTCTATTGTCATTCTCTTCATATCTATTGTCTTTATCTCTATTGTCATTCCTGTTATGTCTATTGTCATTCTCTTTATCTCTATTGTCTTTATCTCTATTATCATTCCTGTTATGTCTATTGTCATTCTCTTTATCTCTATTGTCATTCTCTTTGTCTCTCTTGTCATTCTCTTTTATTCTATTGTCATTCTCTTTATCTCTATTGTCTTTATCTCTATTGTCATTCTCTTTGTCTCTATTGTCATTCTCTTTATCTCTATTGTCTTTATCTCTATTGTCATTCCTGTTATGTCTATGGTCATTCTCTTTATCTCTATTGTCTTCATCTCTATTGTCATTCTTGTTCTCTCTATTGTCTTTATCTCTATTGTCATTCTCTTTATATCTATTGTCTTTATCTCTATTGTCATTCCTGTTATGTCTATGGTCATTCTCTTTATCTCTATTGTCTTTATCTCTATTGTCATTCTCTTTATCTCTATTGTCTTTATCTCTATTGTCATTCTCTTTTATTTTATTGTCATTCTCTTTATCTCTATTGTCTTTATCTCTATTGTCTTTATCTCTATTGTCATTCCTGTTATCTCTATTGTGATTCCCATTATCTCTATTGTCTTTATCTCTATTGTCATTCTCTTTGTCTCTATTGTCATTCTCTTTATCTCTATTGTCTTTATCTCTATTGTCATTCCTGTTATGTCTATTGTCATTCTCTTTATCTCTATTGTCATTCCTGTTATCTCTATTGTCATTCCTGTTATCTCTATTGTCTTTATCTCTATTGTCATTCTCTTTGTCTCTCTTGTCATTCTCTTTTATTCTATTGTCATTCTCTTTATCTCTATTGTCTTTATCTCTATTGTCATTCCTGTTATCTCTATTGTAATTCCCATTATCTCTATTGTCTTTATCTCTATTGCCATTCTCTTTGTCTCTATTGTCATTCTCTTTATCTCTATTGTCTTTATCTCTATTGTCATTCCTGTTATGTCTATGGTCATTCTCTTTATCTCTATTGTCTTTATCTCTATTGTCATTCTTGTTATCTCTATTGTCTTTATCTCTATTGTCATTCTCTTTATATCTATTGTCTTTATCTCTATTGTCATTCTCTTTATATCTATTCTCTTTATCTCTATTGTCATTCCTGTTACGTCTATTGTCATTCTCTTTATCTCTATTGTATTTATCTCTCTTGTCATTCTCTTTTATTCTATTGTCATTCTCTTTATCTCTATTGTCTTTATCTCTATTGTCATTCTATTTATCTCTATTGTCTTTATCTCTATTGTCATTCCTGTTATCTCTATTGTAATTGCCGTTATCTGTATTGTCTTTATCTCTATTGTCATTCTCTTTGTCTCTATTGTCATTCTCTTTATCTCTATTGTCTTTATCTCTATTGTCATTCCTGTTATGTCTATTGTCATTCCCGTTATCTCTATTGTCTTTATCTCTATTGTCATTCTCTTTATCTCTATTGTCTTTATCTCTATTGTCATTCCTGTTATCTCTATTGTAATTGCCGTTATCTCTATTGTCTTTATCTCTCTTGTCATTCCTGTTATCTCTATTGTAATTACCGTTATCTCAATTGTCTTTATCTCTATTGTCATTCTCTTTGTCTCTATTGTCATTCTCTTTATCTCTATTGACTTTATCTCTATTGTCATTCCTGTTATGTCTATTGTCATTCTCTTTATCTCTGTTGTCATTCTCTTTATCTCTATTGTCATTCCTGTTATGTCTATGGTCATTCTCTGTATCTCTATTGTATTTATCTCTATTGTCATTCCTGTTATCTCTATTGTCTTTATCTCTATTGTCATTCCCTTTATCTATATTGTCTTTATCTCTATTGTCATTCTCTTTATCTCTATTGTCTTTATGTCTATTGCCATTCTCTTTTATTCTATTGTCATTCTCTTTATCTCTATTGTCTTTATCTCTATTGTCATTCCTGTTATCTCTATTGTAATTCCCATTATCTCTATTGTCTTTATCTCTATTGTCATTCTCTTTGTCTCTATTGTCATTCTCTTTATCTCTATTGTCTTTATCTCTATTGTCATTCCTGTTATGTCTATGGTCATTCTCTTTATCTCTATTGTCCTCATCTCTATTGTCATTCCTGTTATGTCTATTGTCATTCTCTTTATCTCTATTGTCATTCTCTTTATCTCTATTGTCTTTATCTCTATTGTCATTCCCTTTATCTATATTGTCTTTATCTCTATTGTCATTCTCTTTATCTCTATTGTCTTTATGTCTATTGCCATTCTCTTTTATTCTATTGTCATTCTCTTTATCTCTATTGTCTTTATCTCTATTGTCATTCCTGTTATCTCTATTGTAATTCCCATTATCTCTATTGTCTTTATCTCTATTGTCATTCTCTTTGTCTCTATTGTCATTCTCTTTATCTCTATTGTCTTTATCTCTATTGTCATTCCTGTTATGTCTATGGTCATTCTCTTTATCTCTATTGTCCTCATCTCTATTGTCATTCCTGTTATGTCTATTGTCATTCTCTTTATCTCTATTGTCATTCCTGTTATCTCTATTGTCTTTATCTCTATTGTCATTCTCTTTATATCTATTGTCTTTATCTCTATTGTCATTCCTGTTATGTCTATGGTCATTCTCTTTATCTCTATTGTCTTTATCTCTATTGTCATTCCTGTTATGTCTATTGTCATTCTCTTTATCTCTATTGTCATTCCTGTTATCTCTATCGTAATTCCCGTTATCTCTATTGTCTTTATCTCTATTGTCTTTATCTCTATTGTCATTCTCTTTGTCTCTATTGTCATTCTCTTTATCTCTATTGTCTTTATCTCTATTGTCATTCCTGTTATGTCTATTGACATTCCCGTTATCTCTATTGTCTTTATCTCTATTGTCATTCTCTTTGTCTCTATTGTCATTCTCTTTATCTCTATTGTCTTTATCTCTATTGTCATTCCTGTTATGTCTATTGTCATTCTCTTTATCTCTATTGTCTTTATCTCTATTGTCATTCTCTTTGTCTCTATTGTCATTCTCTTTATCTCTATTGTCTTTATCTCTATTGTCATTCCTGTTATGTCTATTGTCATTCTCTTTATCTCTATTGTCTTTATCTCTATTGTCATTCCTGTTATGTCTATTGTCATTCTTTTTATCTCTATTGTCATTCCTGTTATCTCTATTGTCTTTAACTCTATTGTCATTCTCTTTATATCTATTGTCTTTATCTCTATTGTCATTCCTGTTATGTGTATGGTCATTCTCTTTATCTCTATTGTCATTCCTGTTATGTCTATTGTCATTCTCTTTATCTCTATTGTCATTCTCTTTATCTCTATTGTATTTATCTCTCGTGTCATCCTCTTTTATTCTATTGTCATTCTCTTTATCTCTATTGTCTTTATCTCTATTGTCATTCTCTTTATCTCTATTGTCATTCCTGTTATCTCTATAGTAATTGCCGTTATCTCTATTGTCTTTATCTCTATTGTCATTCTCTTTGTCTCTATTGTCATTCTCTTTATCTCTATTGTCATTCCCGTTATCTCTATTGTCTTTATCTCTATTGTCATTCTCTTTATCTCTATTGTCTTTATCTATATTGTCATTCTCTTTATCTCTATTGTCTTTATCTCTATTGTCATTCCTGTTATCTCCTTTTGTAATTACCGTTATCTCTATTGTCTTTATCTCTATTGTCATTCTCTTTATCTCTATTGTCTTTATCTCTATTGTCATTCCTGTTATCTCTATTGTAATTGCCGTTATCTCTATTGTCTTTATCTCTATTGTCATTCTCTTTGTCTCTATTGCCATTCTCTTTATCTCTATTGTCATTCCCGTTATCTCTATTGTCTTTATCTCTATTGTCATTCTCTTTATCTCTATTGTCTTTATCTCTATTGTCATTCTATTTATCTCTATTGTCTTTATCTCTATTGTCATTCCTGTTATCTCTATTGTAATTACCGTTATCTCTATTGTCTTTATCTCTATTGTCATTCTCTTTGTCTCTATTGTCATTCTCTTTATCTCTATTGTCATTCCTGTTATGTCTATTGTCATTCTCTTTATCTCTATTGTCATTCTCTTTATCTCTATTGTCATTCTCTTTATCTCTATTGTAATTGCCGTTATCTCTATTGTCTTTATCTCTATTGTCATTCCTGTTATGTCTATTGTCATTCCCGTTATCTCTATTGTCATTCTCTTTATCTCTATTGTCTTTATCTCTATTGTCATTCCTGTTATGTCTATTGTCATTCTCTTTATCTCTATTGTCATTCCTGATATCTCTATTGTCATTCCTGTTATCTCTATTGTCTTTATCTCTATTGTCATTCTCTTTATATCTATTGTCTTTATCTCTATTGTCATTCCTGTTATGTCTATGGTCATTCTCTTTATCTCTATTGTCTTTATCTCTATTGTCATTCCTGTTATGTCTATGGTCACTCTCTTTATCTCTATTGTCTTTATCTCTATTGTCATTCCTGTTATCTCTATTGTAATTGCCGTTATCTCTATTGTCTTTATCTCTCTTGTCATTCCTGTTATCTCTATTGTAATTACCGTTATCTCTATTGTCTTTATCTCTATTGGCATTCTCTTTATCTCTATTGTCATTCTCTTTATCTCTATTGTCTTTATCTCTATTGTCATTCTCTTTTATTCTATTGTCATTCTCTTTGTCTCTATTGTCATTCTCTTTATCTCTATTGTCTTTATCTCTATTGTCATTCCTGTTATGTCTATTGTCATTCTCTTTGTCTCTATGGTCATTCTCTTTATCTCTATTGTCTTTATCTCTATTGTCATTCCTGTTGTGTCTATTGTCATTCTTTTTATCTCTATTGTCATTCCTGTTATCTCTATTGTCTTTATCTCTATTGTCATTCTCTTTATCTCTATTGTCTTTATCTCTATTGGCATTCTCTTTATCTCTATTGTCTTTATCTCTATTGGCATTCTCTTTATCTCTATTGTCTTTATCTCTATTGTCATTCTCTTTATCTCTATTGTCGTTCTCTTTATCTCTATTGTCTTTATCTCAATTGTCATTCCTGTTATGTCTATTGTCATTCTCTTCATCTCTATTGTATTTATCTCTATTGTCATTCCTGTTATCTCTATTGTAATTCCCGTTATCTCTATTGTCTTTATCTCTATTGTCATTCTCTTTGTCTCTATTGTCATTCTCTTTATCTCTATTGTCTTTATCTCTATTGTCATTCCTGTTATGACTATTGTCATTCTCTTTATCTCTATTGTCATTATCTTTATCTCTATTGTCTTTATCTCTATTGTCATTCCTGTTATGTCTATTGTTATTCTCTTTATCTCAATTGTCATTCCTGTTATGTCTATTGTCATTCTCTTCATCTCTATTGTATTTATCTCTATTGTCATTCCTGTTATCTCTATTGTAATTCCCGTTATCTCTATTGTCTTTATCTCTATTGTCATTCTCTTTGTCTCTATTGTCATTCTCTTTATCTCTATTGTCTTTATCTCTATTGTCATTCCTGTTATGACTATTGTCATTCTCTTTATCTCTATTGTCATTATCTTTATCTCTATTGTCTTTATCTCTATTGTCATTCCTGTTATGTCTATTGTTATTCTCTTTATCTCTATTGTCATTCCTGTTATCTCTATTGTCTTTATCTCTATTGTCATTCTCTTTATCTCTATTGTCTTTATCTCTATTGTCATTCCTGTTATGTCTATGGTCATTCTCTTTATCTCTATTGTCTTTATCTCTATTGTCATTCTCTTTATCTCTATTGTCTTTATCTCTATTGCCATTCTCTTTATATCTATTGTCTTTATCTCTATTGTCATTCCTGTTATGTCTATGGTCATTCTCTTTATCTCTATTGTCTTTATCTCTATTGTCATTCTCTTTATCTCTATTGTCTTTATCTCTATTGCCATTCTCTTTATCTTTATTGTCATTCTCTTTTATTCTATTGTCATTCTCTTTATCTCTATTGCCGTTGTTACGTTGTGGCTTTGTGTTTTCCATTAAATCACTTTTTTTTTAATGAGTTTTAGTTTATTTCACATTATGAGATGGGAAGACATTAAATCCCATACAAATTGAAATTGAAATTTAAAACATGACACAATAAAGTTGGAAACTGGAGTGACTACTAACAAACCAATACAATAAAAACCTAAATTATTAGCAATTATATCCAACAGCAAATCCAAAGGTCCAACAGCAAAATCTAGATAATGATGACATACAATTTATTACCAATACAATGAGCTTTAATATCTCCAAGTTTACCAAAAAACACATTGTATATCTATCATTTATTTTAACCAGGAATGTCCCATTGAGATACAAGATCTCTTCTTCCAGGAACTATTTAACGGTATGCTAAACTCTTGCTATGCTCTGTATTCCGTGTGTTTCAGTGAGTGAGTTGTCGAACGGGACTTTGTTCACGGAGCGTCCGTGGCCAGAGGCAGAGCGGTGGCTGCTGGTGGCTGTGTTGGGACTAGAGATGGTGATGGGAGTTGTGGGAAACTGTCTCGTTCTGCTGGTCAAAGTCATGGTAAGGTGACTTTGACTTTATCTCTTTTTTATATGAAGTGTGAACCTACTGTATGTTCACTTCTTTTCTTCTGTCATTTTTAAGTGCAGAGGTCAGTTCAGCTGTCGTTATGGGCTTCCCTTCATCAGTCTCACCTTGTCAGATTTAGGTACTACATACACTGACACTACTGCGTTACAGGAGTTTATTGCTGGTTGATTTCCTTTCTTGGTCTATACCACTATCTCTTAACCCATCTCACCATTTCACTAATTTAGATAAAAAATTCCTGAATTATAACATGTTTATCACAGTTCTTGATCTGTACTCACAGTGCACAAATTCATCATTTCTGTTAATGAACCACTGTGTTGTAAAGGTTGCTCCCTCCTCATTATCTCTGGCTCCCTGTTGGCCATGCTAACGGGAGGTCAAAGGTCACCGTGGTGTGAGGTCGTAAGCCTGTTGAAGTTTGCATTCATCACCTCCTCCATAGGGAGTATAGGTAAGACACATTTATTACAAACAACAGTGGCCTTGCAATAAAAAGAATCTTTGATACAATAACAAAAGTGATTAAATGCAACATTAAAGGCCTGTCAGACATAAAACCTCACTATGACACTCTGATTTGCAAATTATCAAGATATAAAACTATGAAACTGTATGTGTTGAAAGTGTTAAAAGCACAGAAAAGTGCATGAATAAAATCTATAGACAGGATTCTGGCCTGTCCAGGTGTCCAGTCATTGACTGTATAAAGGTCTGACTGCCACGCCTCTCCTGGATTTATATGCAAGCTGCCCACAAGATTTCAAGCAAACAATAAGAAGGAGAGAATACATTACTTTTGGTTTAACTGAGCAGTAACTGAAAGCATTGAACTTTCTTGATGAATCTATCTATTTTACTTTACTTTAACAGGTATGGTCATGAAAACATCATATCTTCAGTCTGGGAAGATTCTCAGTCATCTAAGACATGGTATATCCAAATGTGTTGAGTCAAGAGCAACTGGATTTGTTGAAGATTATTGAAGATGTTTCGTCTAAGGGTCATTAGAACTGAGAATGTGACCACAAGCCAAAAGGCCTGAAGCCTTCTGGCGACACACAAAAGTCATCAACAAGATCCAGAAAGAACACTACCACACAATACCGTGGTTGGAGAAGAAAAGAAGAACAAACACAATAACATGGCGTTTCCGTACATGGCTAGATCATCAGAGGAGGACTCGGGAGGATCTTTAACAAGCTCCCTGTGTTTTTCAAACCCAGCAACCCTCTGAGACAGAAGCTCATCCACCCTATACATCACACACTCCAATACAAGCAGAGCAGCTGAGTGTATGCAGTCCAATGCACCAAGGAATGCAGCAAGCTTTATGTTGGGGAGACAAAAGAACTTTCCAACACAGGAGAACCACCTCTTCAGGTCAACACTCAGCAGCTCAAAGGACAAGGGACACTGTTTTTATACCAGCAATGTGTTCCTGGGCCGTTTAACACCTATTCACACCTGGACTCATGTGACTAATGACTCTAATGACAATCAAATGACAGACATGAGGACTAACAAACCACATGTGACCTGAGTGACCTTAGAGGTGTAAACAACCCCACAGAGGTTAATGACTGATGAAATAATACAGAACTGAAGAAGTCTTTGGATGCGAGGTGAAATCCAGCTGCTCTTCACTCAATGTTTTTGGATGCATCATCTCTTCAGTACTGCAGTAGTAGCTATGGTAACAATGTTGTATTGCAGTCCCATAATTGCTTTAATGCAATCAGTTTGAGAGTTTCTTCTTTTTTTTTAATCTGCAGCCATCCTTTGTGTGCAGCGGCTGATTGGTGGGGCCTCTTCAAGAAGTGTTCCCTTTGTTGTCATGGTGATTGCATGCTTGACTTCCTGGGTGACAGGGGTGGTGTTCGGGAGTGTCCCTGTTGTCTACGATTGGATTCGGTATATAGTTTAATTAATGGTATCAGTTGAGAGCATTAGAAATCAAGTGTGCATGTGTTGGTTTTATTCTGTTCATCTATATCATCTACTCCAGGTACGACCCTGCAGAGATGCTGTGTGCTGTGTTCTGGGAGAGCAGCTACTCTGACATGTTGGTCTACATTCTCTGTGCTTTCTCCATCTGTATCTTCCTCCCCTTCCTCCTCATCTTCTTCTGCTCTCTCCTGACTGCTTCCAGCTGCTGCAGGGACAGAAACAGGTAAACCACGGGGCAAAAAACTAATTTTCAAATTGACCCATGCGATGCCATGGACTCTGTCGGGGATCCTTTAGTTGTGATTGATTTACTATTGTATATAGTAACTGTGCAGCTATCTATGGTATACATTATTGTATATGAGGAGACAATAATGTAGGAGTTACATTTAAATATTTAAAAGCCATTATGAACACATCAATATGACTGATTAAATAAAGGATCATGAACATTAACCCTCATGTACACTGCATATGGACAGTATTCACAGTGCTTTACTTTTTCCACATTTTATGTTCCAGCATTACACACATAATCACCCCAAAACATTAAAAAACACTAATTAAAACATACACAGAAAACAATGATGTGTCCTTAGGAACAAATTGATTGACAAAGTCATGAAAAATTAGAATGACAGAATAAATCACCTGTGAAATATGACAAAAATTATACCTCTGGGGTCTGTGGGTAACCCATCCAGTAGGATGAGGGTTAAAGGGCATGTTTTAAAACTGCTACAGTATCCTACCTTCATTCAAACTGAGAAAAACACATCTAAATGGATAGATAATATAAGATAGGTGAGACTAGTAACAGAATGAGGGAAACACTTGTGATTTTAGGTGAAATACGTGAAAATCACAAATCATGTTGCTGATTCAAATGCTTTTATGCTGCGTGGTTTAAAGATTTGTAGTCACTGTGGTTCTTAAATTTTTCTAAGATAAACAATTACTGATGATTCAAATTCATTTCAATATGTACATGAGGTTTGCCATTGTCTTCAGTTCAGTAGTGGGTTCAGTTTGTTGCTGGTTCATGTTGTTCATTGCAGTACAAACTATGCCAAGAGCAGTTTATCTTGTCACATCATGGTTGTTTCTGCAGCTTTTGCTGCCTTTCAGTAAAACTGTAACTCAGAGGTGACATACTGTATAGTCAGTCACCATTGGGGGGCGCTCCAGTGTTTTCTGTTAAAGATTTGTTTGTACGTGTACTGAACACCTGTAATAAAACTGTATTTTGGAATTTTGACATGCTATTTGACTGTCAATGTGCTTCACTTATTAGTATTTAATAGTCTATTAAATAGCTAGTGATAAATACTCATACATTCTCAGATCCATTCAGTACTGGCTGCACCTGAACACTGGTTCATGCTTCTCAGTTGTGAGACTTAGACACTTTTTTTTTGTCACATATATATAATAAACTAAATATCTTTATGTTTTGGACTGTTGGATGTTTTGTGTTCATAACTATAATGTTATGCTATAATATGCAGGTTGAGGCTGTATGTAAACAAAGCCGGTGTTGCTTCCTCTTCTCTCGCCTTGTTTGCTCTTTGTCTCAGTGATGATGAAGAAGATCTGTCTGCAGTCACTCCTCTGCTGGTGTCCTCCTACATCTTCTGCTACACCCCCTTCGTTGTGTCTGAGGTGACACATGCACTTACTCACTCATTACATACAAACAACACAAGAGCAAATGACCGAGCACTTTGGACCACCTGTGTAATCTAATACAATCCAATATAAGAGTTATGGAATAAATTCTACTTTTAAAGCATTTATACATTTATATCCATTTTACATTTTCAGTTCACTAAATCTCAAGTCCAAGTCTTGAGTCACCATTACCCTCTTATGAGTCCAAGTCATCAAGGTTGCATGAGGGCATGCACATGAATCTGCATCTATCTGTCCCTAAGACTAAAATTGTTGTATTAAGTTGTATTAGACTGCACATGTGTACATTTAGTTCTCAGTGAGTGAATTATATGTGAATATATAATTCTACTTTCATAGATTGTCTGTAATTTTGTCTCTGCACTGACCAATTAGCTGATCCTCTTGGGCAGGTTGGACCTGTCCCCAGCACCTGATTGGCTAAGGACATTGTCGTCAGTGATGTCATACTTGGACTGTGGACTGAACCCTCTTATCTACTGCTCCCATCAGGACTTCCGGGAGGCAGGCCTGGCTTTACTGTGGACCAATAGGAAATCACCATCAGAGCCTGTGCTCACTGCTATCACTAAACGTCACCTGTAAACATGTAAAAGGTTCCACATTTACTCACGCTGAAGAGGAGAACCCAACAAGCTTATTGTGGTACCACTACCCCATATAGCGGCCAAAAGGTCTTGTTTGATTCTGGAAATCTTTACAGGGATGTTGAAGAATCACAGCCTTGTTTCCTGATAACATCTGAGTGTTTTCTAGGACTGTTGCTACAAACGCTTTTAAATTCCTACAAGCGTTTCCCAGAGTTGTACATACAAGTGAGAACACGTGCATGCTGCTGAGAGCATCTTAACGTCGGCTGTGTGTGATGTTGAAAATGATGCTCATATTTAATTCACTGTAAGCTGTACTATATACTGTATTAAATGCATACATCACCGAGTGTAAATGTTGTAAACTACACTATACTATACTATTTAACATTTTAAGGTTCTTCTTTTGGTTTTTAACTTGAGGGGACCTTGCTGCATATTCACAGATATTCACCAAACTGTTCTGGGACATATGAATAACAAGTATGAATTCTTTAAAAAAAAGAATTCTACGTATAGATTTTAATATTAACAAAAACATAATTTAGCATTACTCATTCTAATATTTTGTGGGGCTGTGCTGGCCTAAAGGTTACCCCTCCCTCATTAGCAAGGCCCTTAACCCCCAACCGCTGCAGTGGAGCTGCGTAGTGGCAGCAGATTAGACTGTGGTTGTACTGGGCAGCTTCCAGGTATGAATGTGTAACTGTGTGAATGTGATCAGGGCTCTCCTGAAAATGAGAGCATTGCTCTCGCTGAAACTGAATAAATAAAGGTTATTTGTTTATTTATTAGCAGATTCTACCAATCTACATTTTACAGCGTTTTAAAGCACATCGTAATCAATATTAAGATTCTTGCCCTGTTCCATGAAAAAACAACCAAAACAAAACAAAACAAAACAAAACTAACATCAATAAATGCTGTCATTTAAATTATAAAAGTATTGTGCTGTTGATGCTAATTACCTCATAGGAGCATGACACCAGAGTAAAACAAAGTTAATAGAATTCATTTACATCGTGATCCTAGCTTCCTTAAATCATAATAACAACAAAGAATGTTGAGCCTCTGATACTGCCTTAAATGACAATTATGATGTGCAGATTTCATTTGACGTATTATCTATTATACAAATAGCATATTTTTTTCTCTTTGTATTGCCCTTAATAAAAGTGTTTACACTTGTTTATTAAAAAAACTCTAATCTGACATCATCTAGCCAGCTCACACTCAGAAGAAAAGAGTTGGATCCAAAAGAACCAGATCTATAAATGTGGACATATTCAGGCAGTTATACACATTTAATCATAGGCCATGATCGCATTAAAAATGTTCTATACTTAAATGAGTACTTTACACTTTATAATAATGATCAGTAGGACCCATTTATAAGACATTAATGATGAACTAATTGTGAACAAACACAAGCTAAAATATCAGGATTCAACCTCTGTACTCTACCTTCTCTAGAAGCAGCAGAAACACCTAGTGACAATACAAAATGTAAATATAATATCGGCTCAATCTTTTGGAAAGAAGAGCAACATTTCTTGGAAAAGCATTTCTGGTCTCTTTCAGGAAACATGTTTGTTATTAACAAATCCAAAGAGTCACACAAATTTCTACATAAATGTTCTAAAAACATTTTTCTAATGTTTACCCTGTAATGCCTGAATACATAAATAATCCACCAGGGGATGGAAGATGAGTATCAGATTGGATACAATGAAAAAACCAAGGCCGAAATATAATATGAGTAACGAGGTTGTTTAAAAAATGTAAGGAGTAAAAGTAAAAAGTCGACTGAAAAATAATTACTCCAGTAAAGTATAGATACCCAAAAACTCTACTTAAGTAAGGTAACGAAGTATTTGTACTTCGTTACTTGACAGGTCTGCCTATTACTGCACATCATAATAGAGCTCCGTCAATGATTTTATTTTAAAACCAGCTATGCTGATTCCATTTGAGGTAAAGTAGTCCCGTAGAAAAGTTCATTGTAGAGCTCACAATAGTTGCTGCTCTCTCCCTGCACTGACTTAATGGATGGTAAGCTTTAAGGTGCTTTATTGAGTTTGATCAAATTATCTTATTACTTATTACTGACCAGGGCACCTCTGATTATTTGCATTTAAAATATGCTGCTTATCAGTGCCTGTAGTGACAATAGACAGAGAAATATAGCTTAATTTAAAAGCTAAAAAAGGACTCAATACATTATAATTGCCATTGTAATAATTGCTAAACACATGTCTGGTCTGCTCATGAGGGCCATCCCTCACTTTGTCCAAGAACACGACTAACTTCCTACTTTAAAGCCTGCAAACCCTCTGAAGAGAGGAAGAAAAGGAGTCTTTCTGAAGGCCCATACCTCACATACATATAAGGAAATGAAGGTCAAAAACAATGTAGGAGGCAGAACTGGTTTTGTCAGTTAATGAAACTATGAAACTGTTCTCAGAGCATGAGGAAAACCTGAGACAGAAGGAAGGAGAGTAAAATAGACAAGCTGGAAAACACGAGGCAGCATAAAGGCAAAGAACACTGGTAGCAGAGAGACAGAGAGAGACCAGCGACCAAGGAACACACACACAGACAAGGGAACCTGCTGAGTCACAAGAGGAAAGTGGCAAGAGATTGCAACAAATGCACTGACACAGTAACAGGTAAACATTAAACATTAATGATGCTTTGTTGAGAGCTTTCATGTGTTGGGTTAAATCTTTGTTAAATCTGCATTAATCAAAATGTCAATTTGTATATGCACCCCAGAACGACCTCCAGAAATGACTTTATGTCAATGTCTTCTGAATCACGTCCCCGGGTCATAATTACTAGATGGTGTCTGTAACTCAGACATACCTATATGTTGGCCATGGAATTTCTGACCTATAGTGTGGTTTTTCTTGAAAGAACAGGCTCATTAAATAAGACCCAATGACTTGTAATATGAAAGAAAGCTCTGCAGTTTCCCCTTCACTCTATGCAACCTTTTCACTTGTCTTTGGATTATCTTTTTGATTTCCCAGCCTGCAAACATTATTCTAGCTGGTGAACATGATGTATAAAATGTATTACATGGAATTGAAATGGAAAGTAGTATACAATGGAAATACTCAAGTAAACCACAAATACCCTGAAATGCACTTAAGTTAATCTGGATACTATTGCTGTCAGAAATATGTGAACCAAAAATTTTAATTTTATAAATGTGTGAGTATGAGGCTATGCTATTGCACGAATGATTAATCACGTGTTGTAT
Source organism: Pampus argenteus (assembly GCA_036937835.1). Classification (NCBI taxonomy): domain Eukaryota; kingdom Metazoa; phylum Chordata; class Actinopteri; order Scombriformes; family Stromateidae; genus Pampus; species Pampus argenteus. The sequence continues at coordinate 2,720,815 of CM072866.1, forward strand.
GATTAATTAATTCGTGTCTTGCTTTCACTGTCCCTCTCTTTACCATCTCTCTCCCTTTGTTACTTGGCAACCTGGCATGACAGCTCACACAACATCCAGTCAAACTTAGAATAACACTGGACAAAAAAACCACACACACTCAAGCAAGTCGCCCACTCACTCCTTCAAAAGAGCAACTTTGATGATTCTGTATTAAGCACAGATGTGCAAGACGCAAATTGTCAAAAAGAAAGCAATGAAAGTCCAAAAATCAAACCTGAAGTGTAAATCAACAACGGAGAACTGGCTGAAAGGAACTCTGAAGACCAAGATCTGAACTATGTTTTCATGTCAGATCCAGATCAAGTTATTCCTCCTGCTGGGAGTTTAAAGGGTCCCTCTTCTATTGTCACTCCTGAAATGGAAAAGAGAAATGCACTGATGCCTCCTTCTGTGTCAGCAATTCCTCCCCCACTACCTCCCAAGCGCTACCAGAGGTGTGCCACATTTGAGAAAACTTTAGGCCAAAACCCAGAATTAAAGGACTTTGATAAAAATAAAAACTTGAACTCACTGACATGCCAGGCATCTGTATTGTGTGGAGTTAAAGGCAATATTCAATACTTGGATCTTGTCTCTGGTGAAGAAGTGGAACCAAAATGCCCACCACAGCTTCCTCCAAGACCTCCTGCTAAACCACCTATAAAACCTCCACGGCGTAATAAGCCAAACAGGCTTGAGACAAAAGAGGAAGCGGAGGGAAGGAAACAGGATGTCAGATGGAAAAAACACAAAGAAAAGATGGGGGACAAGGCGAGCAAGCAGGAGACGGATCAAACTGAAAGACATGAGAGGATGGAAGGGAATGGCATAACCTCAGGAGCAGAAAGTAACCTGGATGTTGGTAAACCACCACAGAAGACTGTTTTATATGCAGAAAATGAGAAAGATGGAGAAGGAAGGACAGGGATGCAGGAAGTTGAAGACCCTGAGGATATTCGGTTGACCTCTCCTGCCATAACAGAGAAATCTTCCCAGCTGACAATAGAAGATCCTGACATGGCAGCAAGGAACCCAAACACTGCTTTGACAATTTCAGCAAAACCAGAAGCAAAGTTTCCACCAAAGCCTCCTTCAAAATTCCACCAAAAATGCCCTCCAAAACCGCCCATCAAACCTCTACAGCTCTTCAGTGCTATGAGGACTGAGACAGTGGAGGAAATAAAAGAAAGAAAAGACGAGACAGAACGGGAACAACACAAAGAAAACAGCACGAGCAGGCAAGAGCCCAATCCAAGTGATAGAAACAAGAAGACAGAAGGAAAAAAACAAACATCAGAACCAGAAAGTCAACTGGATGTGGGTAAACCATCACTACAGGTCCTAGTCATATTTACAGATAATGAGAAAGATGGAGAAGAAAGTAAAGGGAGGAAAGAATCTAACATAGCACCAGGGAACGCAAACACTACTTCTACAGTTTCAGTAGAACCAGAACCAACGTTTCCACCACAACCACCTCCAAAACCCCATCGAACGTGTCCCCCAAAACCACCCATCAAATCTCCACAACTCTTTTGTGCTGTGAGGCCTGAGAGAGAAGAGAAGAGGAATCAGAAGGAGGAATGGTGGAGAAACATAGACAATGAAAACAATGAAAACAATGAAAACGATAGCGGGGAAAAGGATAAGAAAAAGGAAAATGAAAGTCTGGTAGATTGTGAGATGACCAGTCCAATCATAACAGACACGTCTTCCCAACTACAAGAAACCATAGTGGAGTCCATCCCCAAATCCTCAGCGAATCAGGAGTCAGAATTACCCACGGAAGGGAAAAGATTCTGCCTCAACCCCCCCTGTAGAAACAAACCAATGCCAGTACTCACAGCTGAGAACCAAACTCTGACTCAGTCTCAGGAACAGAACACAGAAAATGGACAAGACCGACCTGGGCCTCTTCCTGTAGAGACAGACTCAACCACAAAGATGGTCAAAATAACAGAAAACGACGAAATCCAGTTGTCTGTGCAACATTCCCAAGTGATTTCTACATTGCCATCTGGATTTCCTGAAGGGACTGAAGTGGTAAGGACAAAGTTAGATGTACATCAGCTGGAGCAGAAGAAGGTTCACGATGTACAGGAAATAGCTGAGACTCTTTCTGATGGAGCACCAAAGCAAACAAACCAGAAGAACAATGCAAGAGGAAAGGTGAAAAGGCTCGCCAAGAGGATGATGGGTAAACTAAAAGAGGGAAGAGAGGAGAGAAGAAGAACTAGAGCAGGTGAAATGGAAATGGATGGTGTAAGAGAGCAAAGTAGTGAAGTGACAAAGGTAAGTTACACCGCTAATAACTTCTCAAGAATATTGTAGTTATTATATCTGTATAAGAGATTTATATGTCAGGAAGCACTTAAAGTGAAATTTTGGTAATTGTCTGTTATTATATATTTGTCAATTTTGATGACAATTTTGATTATTGGTGATGATTGAAAAATTAGAGACAATTGGATTGTGGCAAGGACATCAATCGGGGTGAGTGTCTCAATTAATCATATTAATTTGAAATATTATTACCTACCTCCTTTTAAAGTCCACATTTCATAATGGGTCAATAGACCATCTCATTCTAAATGCTTTTTATTTCAGATTTGCAGCAAGAATCATGATTTATATTATGAGTCAAGATTTAAGGGATCAAATTAACAACTGAAATTTCTTCTAATTGTAAATATTTTTTATGATCAAATGCTTATTTTCAAGGATGTTTGGGGACTTGGGGAGAAAGAAGAGATAAAGGATGAGGAGGAGGAAGAGGAGGAGGAAGGAACTGAAGTTGCTGTGGACCAATCAGCAATGACAGACACACAGAGTCATGCTAACCCGATGGAGAGGAGGATTAAACGAAAATACGCAACATCTCAAAGGTGAACACACGTCTCTCTCTCACTCGCTCAGATCATCCAGCGTGTCACATTATACGAAGCATTCAATTACATTTAAACCCATGATTGCAGGATATACTGGAATATTGGATTTACTGGAATTTCTCAGGCAAATTAGCCACCTCCTCCTTCCTTATTTGTTAGGAAACTCACACAGTCACTCACTCACACTGACTCACTCACTCACTCACTCACTCACTCACTCATACGCATAGGGCAGTCACACTGTGTCTACAGATGTGGTGCAGTGAAAGAGAGCAGCAGTATCTAACAATACCTCTCGTGTATAAACAGCCAAAGTCTTTTTAGTCTTTGAGTGTGTGTGTAAGAAGGAGGTTTTGTACCCAGACTTGACCTACAAAGCATAAGATGGTGCAAAGTAGTGTAGGTGTATTTGTCTTGATTATATGGAGGAGCAGGATATAGCCTTAGCAGGTTGGCAACAATACCAGAAAAACACCAGACCCTGACCTGCTGCTGCTCCAATATACTGCTTCATCAGTCAGGTGTTCTGTGAGTGACAGGCTGCTCCTTAGAGTAGGTGAAAAACAAAAGAAACCGTAATGTGAGGCGAGAGTATGACCTCATCTAGACATATAGACCGTAGTTTGTTTGCAGGATGTAATGCCCTTTATGTTTTTCTTTTTCACCTGTTAGACAGAACATTCATATTAAACATATAAAAGCTTTCTTAGTGTAGCTCAAAGTTGAATACCATATGTGTTCATAAGTGGGATGATTTCTGTATAATACTATTTTCCCTGCATTTTTCACAGCCCTTTCAGCTCCTTCAAAGTCTGCAGTCCAGTGAATCTGGTAGGAGAGCTCCTGTCAGGGGATGAGTGGTCACTGTTCCTGTACAGAGATCTCCCACCCGACCCAATTCTGAAGCAGACAGACTCAGAGGAGACAGACAAGTCAAGTCTGGACACCCAGTTTAACCCTAATGCTGAACTGGACCTCGGTGCGGATGTGTTTGAGGGTAATCCTGCTGTCACAGAGGAGGAACATGTCTATGAGGATATTGATCTAATAAATATGAATATCCCAGAAGAGAGACAAACACATGGAGTGCAAGAAGACAACAGAACAAGTGAGTACAACCAGGGTGAATAGGATAATGAGTTCATGGGTTATCAGAACGATTACTTTTGATTTCACCTGCTGGATTCGATAGATGTGTTTCGAACTCTGGCCCCTTAAATTATGATGTGAAGCTGTAAGGAAGCTTTTTTTCTTCACAGCACATAATCAGTTAGCAGCTTCTTAACACAGTCCTGTTTATTACAACTTGAGTCTTGTTTTTGTTGCCTTGTCCATCATTTTCATCTGTTATGGTAACATTGCACTCACCACAGTAATTACACAGATTGCAACAACAGGTTAAACAGTAGAACAGCCAGGAGCGAGGTGGGTTTGAGTCTCTCTATATTCCAGTGACCTGAACCTGAACATTGCAGAGTGTGATTGTCTTGGTTCTTGTACAGGCTCCAGGACCAAAGACATTTTTGACACAGTGGAGTTTCTCCAGCCCGCACTACATGTGCACTCTTACGTTGATTTCTCTGATATACAGGTTGGTGAGATGTTGAAAACAATGTGTAACGTACATCTTTTATTGATATCAAATCATGTCAAACAGTGTCACTTATTTTTTTCTCAAAAATGTCACTTATTAACAATTTAAGCAGTTTAATCATTTATTAATTGGTCTTTCTCTACCAGCCTCCAGGTGTTCTGGACAATTCAGTTCAGAAATATATCATCAAGCTGTCCAAGAAGAGGAAACACAGAGCAAGACAGAAACAACATCGTGATCGGAACCCAGGTCAGAAGTTCTTCTGTGTTCTAATATCATCTATGTCAATATGTCCACCATCAAGCCTCATTGCTGAAAATACACTATGTGACTCAATCTGAAGTCTGACAGGCACAAAGTAGAAAAGTGAATATCATAGAAAATAGTTTATCATTCTGGGAAGGGATATGTTAAAGTGAAGACTGGAATGAGATGACTCTTGTTTTTGAAGCAGATGCCACGAGGCAGGTTCCATCCTCCACTTCTCTACCACAAGTCTTCACTGCCTCCATCTTCTACAACGTCCCGGCTTCAGGAGGGGAGGAGGAGAAGCACTGAAGGTAACACGACTAACACTCACATCACAAAAGTATTCAGTCAGTTAAGTAGAACTTGGAAAGCAATATAGTTATTATTTGGGGTCAAAGTCCTGAAGTCACTTCCTGTCTAGCCGCTGGTCCAATAGCTTCCGTAACTCAATGCAATCTCTCATTCAGCAAGCCAGTTTACTTTTCATATTCTAGCACACCTAGCTGTAAATTCCTGTTAATAGTACATGATGTGTGTGCTTAAGAATTATTTGTTAAAGGCTGCAAAAAACAGAAATACTGAATAAAAAACAACATTATGCTGTTAGTCATAAGTTACAGTGTAACCAGTCTAAACATACAGAGTGAACAACATGACATACTGTAGGCTACTGTTGAAATACAATGATAATACAATGTTTCTTGGATCAGTCAGTCTATATCTTACATTCTTCCCTTATTATTTAGAAGGATCTTAATCTCTCTCTCTCTCTCTCTCTCTCTATGTGTGTGTGTGTGTGTGTGTGTGTGTGTGTGTCAGTCTGGAGGAAGCAATCATAGGACTTTAGCCAAGTTAAAGACTCTGAAGGATAAAACCATGCTGACAGAAGAACAACCAAATGAGGACAGAGAGTAGAAAGTAGAGGGCACTTCATTCATTTTTATCCATGTGTTTAATATTAATATAATTATCACAACAAACCAAAAAAATCAATTTAAATCGTGTGGATAATGAGGAAAATTTGTACAAAAAGTGTGTGTTGTATGTCATGTATATTCCATTGTAAAAGTCACAAAAGTGAAACTAAGATAATAAACTTTGTTTTTGCTTTCACCCAATATTTTTTTTTTTTTTTTTGAAAATGTCTCATAACCAGAAAGAGTGGTTCATCAACTCATAGAAGAGCCTGTAATCTTTCAACTTTCATTCAGTTTAAATGTAACATGATCACCACATTTGTTCTGTTCACTGTCCTTTAGGTTAGAATGGAATGTCTGATCTGTACACTAGTACAGTTTAGATATTCATAAGTGTGTCAAAACAACAATAGAAACAACAGGAATAGAAAGTTGGGGTCAAATCTTTATTTTTTTTGCACTTTGATTGGATTATCCAATAATGGTTATGTATCAGGAGTCCAAAAATCTTTGTGAGACTCAAGTTTGCCTTACAGACTGGATGAGAGGTAATGGTCAAATAATCAATTGAGTTGTTTTTATCAAAACAGTATCATGAAAGGAAATGGTTGATGAATAAACTAAAATGTCAGTAACTTTCTGCACTCATACTTGTTTCTATAGTTAAATTTTGGTTATACATATTATACATTTAAATATAATAATTAGCTGTTGTCTTTTGTGTTTGTTTACCCCTCTTGTGTTGGTATGGGCTGATCACCCAGTATATAAGTTTCCCTCTTGGGTTTAGTCAGGAGGTCTGTTTGTTTTGTCTTCTGTTAGTTTGTTCAGTTGGCATTTACACAGTTTTGTTAATTTGACCTCTTTTATGGGCCCAGTTCTTTATTGCTTTTGTTTGGAAATTTTGTTTTTTCATACTTTGAGTAAATTAAATTTTTTTGGAAAAAACTACCTGTTGTCCTTATTGCCGGCTGACTCGGTCCCTCACAAGCTGTAATATAACCTATGTTTGCATTCCTCTGATTTCATTTTTTGTAACGCTTCCAGATTTCAACTGTAACCCAGAATTTAACATGACAACACAATGAACTGTGGGTTCATTGTGATTCCATCAGACAAGCTCTGCAGCAATGTGGACTTACAGAAAGTGTACATAAAGACCTGCAATAGAGCCCTCATGCACTTGACAATCTGACAGTGGGACAGACACAGTGGGAATGTAGGACTGTGGACATTGGGATTGGGCCTCTGTATGTGACAGTGTATGTTGCCACCCTGAAAAAGCCTTTCCCTTAAGTTCCTGGACAGTGCCCCCTGCACTGCAGCTTCTTTACCAAGCACAGAGCTTTGCACTTTAACTTCCTGGAGGATTATCTTCCTAAAGTCACAAATTAGTCAATTAACTAATGTTAATTGATACTTTTCATGGAGTCCAACCCTATCCCTAACCCAAATTCTCTCATTTCACTATTTAAATGTGCAACCCCAGATTCTTTGGATACACATTGACATATCATGAGCATTTACATTGATATGACAACCTTGTTGCCAAAGTGAGTATTTAAAAGTCCAGCTTTCACAGAACAAAACCTTGGAGTTGTGTTTCTGGCCTCCAGCAGTATTCACAGCTGTTCTTAGTCTCTACCAAGTCCTGAAGGAAACATCCAACATCTATTTACTGCTAAATATTCAACTATGTTCACTAGCAGCTAACCCCTAACAGTTTTTCTTGTACTTAATGAGTTTTTAGGAGTGTTTCTCTGAAAACAGCATCTTGCTATAGCTGAAAGTAACACTGAGAGCAGTGAGAGTCTGAAGAGCGAAGTTGTGCACCAGACATCTAAACACTATCCTGAAGCTCAATGTAAAGCCCTGACCTTCACTGTAAAAGCTGATATATAGAGTTGATTCTGGATGTGTCACATCTTCCAATCTCAGCATCGTGTGTGTGTGTGTGTGTGGGGTGTATATTATAAATCCAGACAGAGACACAAAGTTTTCCAATCTCAACTCGTATTACAAACCAAACTTTAATTTACATCAATGAAGAAAGGTCAGTGTGAAGTAAGTGAGTCGTGAGTGTGTGTGTCTGTGCTTGTCTTCTTTCTGTTGCTCTATGTGTACAGTATGTGTTGAAACTGGCTGGCTGGATGTGTGTTTCTGACTGTCTAATAGCTTTTGGTGGTCTCGTATGTCTCGGGGAAAGGAAGGCTGACGTGTCCACTTCCGGCCACTAGAGGCAGGATTCCAGCATTGGGAACAACATTCCATGACAGCGTCAAAGTGATGTTCTTATTGGCCCTGGAGACGATAGACATGACAGACATGACAGTCAGGTCAGTTTCATACAACTAATGGTACTTCAGTGTTAAACTCATGCAGACAAAAAACCTCAGTTTGATAATGATATTAAAAACTCTTACTCAGACTTTCCCCTAATGTTTGTTTGTTTAAGGTATTTGATCCTTCAGGTGAAAGACTGTAGACTGAAAGACTGTATGTGTTAATAATTCATTATTGTGCATGTGCCTCCTCCATTATTGTGTATTTAGTTTGCCGTTTCATATGCAAAAGAACCATATATTGCAGCTCATTTCAGGTCTTATTTTATAACTAACTCAGATTCACTCTGACTCAACGACCGTGAAACAAGTAGAGTCAACTTTCACCTACATACAGAACTACTGTTCTTATTGGGCTAAAATGTCTTTAAGGCTTTTATTTTGCTTTTTCTTTCATTTTATTTGTAACAGTGTGACTTCTTTTATATCTGTGTATGTATATTATTTATGTAGAGGTAATAAATAAGCCTACCAGGCTTTTTTCCTCTACCTGCACATTGATTTTTTTCTTCTTTTTTGTGTGTATTTGTTTGATTTTTACCTGTGCAAATAAATTACATTTCAACTCATCTCAATATAATACGTGGTTTGCTGCTTGATTTCATTTGGGAACTATTTCATACATTGTGGATACTGGGAGCTGTTGTCCTAAACTGCATCTCATTTGTTGGAAATACTAATTGTACCTTAAAAGATAAATCCATACATTGAGTGCTTGGGTCCTGATCTTTTACCTAGCAACACGGTCAGATCACATTTGACTTGTACATGTTACCAAAACCTGAAGGAAAGATGCTGCAGTGTGTGTGTGTGTGTGTGTGTGTGTGTGTGTGTGTGTGCGTGCATTTGTGTTTAACCTGAGTCCGTTCCCATCATCAAAGAAGAAGTATTTGGACTTCATGTCTCTGAGGTTCAGTTTGGTGTTTTCACCTCGCAGGACGATCTTATCCCACAGCACCACCTGGTTCAGAGACTGACACAGACAAACACAGTTTGTTTGATCGATTGTTTCTCAGGCTCAATGTTCACAGGCAACATAGAATAATATATTTGTTAGAAACCTGTTTTAGATTAATATATTGTATATATGAAGGAAAAAAAAAAATCACATGAGATCATTTTACCGGTTAACCAATTCAATCAGTCAAAGTCACTTCTGAGGCAGATGTGATATTGTGTCTTTCTTTGAAGAAACCTGGTATGATTCCATCTCACAGGAAATCTGCAGTGTTTTCAGGTCTCTAGATTATGATCCTTTATAAATATCATTGAATATGTGTCTACAATGTGACAACAACAACATTCTGGATTAGAGATGCACCGATATGGAATTTCAGGGCAGATAGCTGATGATTAGGACTGTTTGTTGTGGCCGATACCAATAATGTTATTATTAGAAATTCTGGAAGTGTATGTAATAAGCGTGTGAAGATAACAATGAAATGGTTATATTTTAAGATTGACAAGTCTATTCTTCTAATACAGTAACAATGTTTTAGAGCATTCACTATCCCCATAATAAATTGCTCTCTCACTGGGGAATGACTTCTGATTTTGTTACACCAGGGTGCAGTCACTGTCGATTTGAGTAAAGTATAACCTAAAGTCTGCTTCATCCTCTCTGCTTCACACCCTGTGTCTGTTTGTGGATCTCAGCCCTGACATGTAGAGGACAGGAGAGGAAGCCAGAAGCAAAAGATCACGTCCAGAAACATGCATCAAGGTATAATTATCATCCCTAATTATTATCTGAAATTTCGTTATCAGAACAACAATTCAATATTCTTACTTATCAGCCAATTATCTATCTGCCATTAATATATCATGCATCCCTATTCTGGATATATATAAGGACAGGTGCTGATAAAACATTACATGTAGGTAGGCCAGGGTGATATGGCAAAAGCAAACTTGACGTCAGTTAACCAGTTTTGTTTTCCTCCAACATAAAGACTTGAAATTTAGTTTTTTTTAAAGAGCAGGAATAATAAAAGGAGCTGCACCAACTGCAGATTACACACAGCTATTGCCTGTCAGCACCAGATGTTTCAACTGACTAGATGACATTCAGTTTAATAATCAGTTTCAGCACAGACAGAACTCTAACTGACTCACTAACTGATCTACTTCACTCTGATCATTTTAAGCTTTTGACAACTGGAGTCATGACAGTCCTGAAAACTACAGCACATGCTCATGTAGTGTAACTAACTAAATGGAAAATGTAGCAGCTAGCATCTATGTTACTTTTCGACTAAAAATACCTCAGTGTTACATTTCATACATTTTACACACCGTGCAAAAACAAAAATTGTAATTAATCAAATGAATTTGAGATATCACCCAGCCCTAATATTGGTCTAATCTTAATGTGCATGTGTGTGTGTTTGATGAACATGGCTTACGTTGCTCTTTGTGGCATACTCAGCAGACAGATAGAGAAACAGCTGTTTAACGTTCCAGTCAAAAATTGGCTGCAAATGTAGGAGAAGTTAAGGAACAATGAGAGTACAGACATTATCCTGCAGGTAGTCATCACACAAAGACCACAACAGGACATAAAATCAAACTCTTATACAAGACAGATAGACCTACTTATTGGGACCTTCAGTGGAAAGCAGTTACAGTTAGTAATAAAAACTGCTCACAGTGGAAGTAGAAAACTCACAAACATACAATGGATCCAGAAAGTATTTAGACCCCTTTGTGCATACTGTAATAACTATGATGGACACATTTTACATTACAATTACAAAATTCAAATTAATCAACAAAACTTCATCCAGCCCTAATTTTTCCTCATGTTCTCAGAGATCTTGCAGCTGCTGATACGGTACTGTACTGGTGTGTGCCCTCTGAACTGTGTCCAGTCAGTTCACCACAGGTTGACTCCAATCATGTTCTATACACATCTCAATGGTATTTAAAACAAACAGGATGCACCTGACCACAATGTGGAGTGCAACAGCAAATGGTCTGAATACTTAATAATAAGATATTTTAGTTATTGCTGATAAATACAATAAACACAACAGCAATGCACTTTATGAAAATGTGGCTCTAAGTAGACCCAGAACCATCCCTAAAATCTACAAGTGAAGATACACAGGACAACTCTCTACTCTTGTTCCTACATATACAGCGCACTACAGCGCATCGATGTCTGTAAAGGATATCAGCCGAGAGGTCAAAGGTGATGAAACCCAGATCGCTGCGTTCTCTGGGTCCTGTGAAGTCATCAACATTCTTCCTGTTGAACAGAGAGCGGAGAGAAATTAACTTCTATCTAACACCACATCATCATTTCTGTTTACACACATATAGTTATTTTGTTAATATGCATTATCTTGTCATTTTAAAAGCTACCTGTTAATATTCCACCTATTTTGCTTCATACTTCAGTTATTAACTTATTGTTCAGATTATTGCTAAATTTGCTTTGCAGTCAAAAGCACTGATCCCTGATCCGTTTGCACTGCAGTCCATTAAAAACAATTATTCTTATTGATGATTTCAGTGTTGCACTGGTAAGTTTCCTTATGTCATAAAATACTTTATTAGTACAGCTTGGTATTTATGTTTTTAACACTAATGCTAATATCATATCCGTATCGAAGCAATACTTTTTTCTGCATCTATCCCATCTGTGAGCTGCGTATTTGCATTAGCCTAAACATGTAAACATCAATAATAAACTAAAACTACAGTACTCACACATACATATTGTACTTAGAAATCACTTGATGCTAACAGCTGGTACAAAGAATGCGTGACAGTAAACCTTACAGCATGACTTTAGAGACGTGGATGTCTACAGGAACTCTTCTGTCTTTGAATGCTGTCGTGATAAAACAGCCGAACGTTAAGGCCGCCATGACGCTCAGAGAGAAGGCGAACAGAGAGTTAGCTCTCGACAGAACCGTATTCATCTTTAAATAGCAGTTATAAGACCAGGAATGACAAAAATACCAGTATATCAAGAAGACATGTATCTGTTAGCTAGCCTATTCAGTGCACCGAACGGAAACGTGAAGTTTTGTGGATGAAAACATATTTCCTGTTAGGCCTTTCAAAATATAATCAACGTGTGTGCGAGGCAGATTTTTTTTTGTTGTCATTTAAAGAAAAACGTTGAATTCTATATAAACATACACTATTGGCAAATATGATTTTTAGTGAGGGTCACTAACTAATGTTAGCAATATGAGTCTTAAGAACCAGTTTTACACAGGCAGCTCGATATAATATGTTGCATGGATGTATTATGAGGTCTTATTATACATTTATGGTTTGCTGTCATGACAAAATCACTTGAAGTGGAAGCAGATACGCGGTTCTGAAAGGACTTTACTCTACTGCGGAGGCTAAATAGATTTGCTTCCGTTTTGTGTCAACGTTAACTTGACGCGGCAGTAACTACAGGAAATACATTCAAATACGAGCGCTGAGTAAGCGGAAGAAACAGGCGGAAGAAGAAGGCGTAAAGGTTTTTTTCAATAGCTTTATTACTAAAAAATATACTTCAACATATACAGGAAAACACACATATAATGTATGGGTTCCGGTATGTATAAAATACAAAAATATACAGAAGCCTATATATTCATGTATTTTGTATTTATTTATGACCATCAGGGACACATTAACACACATTAATTAACAACAATATGAAGTAAATGGGTCTGATTTAGCCAGGCTAATTTTAATCTACTGTGTAGATCTACAAAACAATATCAAAGTACATTAAAGAGAATATAGTCTTCTTTTCATCGCCAGGTTCTCATCAGACCACCAGAAGCCCTGATTTCTTCTGCATCGTTTTTGTATATTTGCTGAATTAAAATTTGTTAAAAATTTGCACCGCTGAAGTACAATATGACAGGTTCATCTTGTGTTCCTGATCTTGAAGAGGGACTGTAAAAATCGTGTTTGCAGACTTTAATAGTTTTAGTTCATAGTATATTGAGCTCATTTGTTGAAAAATTATATTTCATCAAACTGTACTACTAACTACTAACTAAACTTCTTCCCCGGGCTATATAAATAAAATTGGATTGATTGATTGATGACTTATTACAGTAACAGTGAAACTTGTGATAGAGATACAGATGCATAGTAGCAAATCATTAACTAACTATAATCTGTAATGGGGATAAGGTAACAGTGATGACGGTGACAACACATGCAGAAGACGCCACGCAGGACCACAGCAGCAGACACAGTCCACAAGAACCTGCTGGACGAGAGAGCACAGAAACTCCGGGGAAGAAGTTTAATTAGTAACATGATAGATAGATAGATGGATAGATAAGGGGGACTCACACACTCTCTCCTTCTCTCTCTCACATTCTCTTTCTATCCTTATCTATCCATCTATCTAATCCATCTATCTATCAATCATGTTACTAACTAAACTTCTTCCCCAGAGTTTCTGTGCTCTCTCGTCCAGCAGGTTCTTGTGGACTGTGTCTGCTGCTGTGGTCCTGCGTGGCGTCTTCTGCAAGTTTCACTGTTACTGTAATAATTCATCATTTATTGTAAACATTCTCATTTTATCATTGTAATTCATTATAATTCATTGCGAGTGTACAATATGTGTGTGTTGATTGTTCTGTACACGTGACATCCATTGCACGTCTGTCCGTCCTGGGAGAGGGATCCCTCCTCTGTGGCTCTTCCTGAGGTTTCTTCCACCTTTTTCCCTGTTAAAAGGTTTTTTGGTGGGCAAGTTTTTCCTCACTAGAATCGAGGGTCTAAGGACAGAGGGTGTCACTCCCTGTACAGATTGTAAAGCCCTCTGAGACAAATGTATTTTGTGATTTTGGGCTATATAAATAAAATTCGATTTGATTTGATCTGCTCAGACAGTCACGTGCCTGCAGTTTATAAAATGCTTCGGTCAGCCACAACACGCACGCGCACACACAAATGAGACTTCGAGGACAAAAATAGTCTCTCTCGCCCACACGTGGACGCGCATGTGAGATGGTCATGTGCGTTGAACACATCAACAACAAAGCCGTTCAGCCAATCAGAGTCTCTCACTCTCCCTGACCCCGCCCTGCCCACTTCGCTTTCCGATCAGCCTGGCTCGCGCTCAGCGCATGCAGGGTTGGAGCTGTAAACTTGTGAGGTCCAGCCGTGGGAACATGGCAGAGGCTCCGTCTGTAGCTGCGGAGGTGTCCCGGAAAAGAGGCGCTGAGCCCGGCCCACTAACCGAACATGCCCCGGAAAGAAAGAAGGCCTGCTGGGGCATTCTGACCAGCCAAGGTCGGTACACCTTTACTGTTCTGGCAGTTGACGGAAAGTAATTAAGTAAGTAACTACACACGTAGTGTAAATAAATAGCTACAATTTAGAAATATCTATGCAATAATTCTGCACTTGTATACTTCTGTAAATTCCACTACATTTCAGAGGGAAATATTATACTTTCTACTCAACATTTTAAGTGGCGTTTTAAATGGGCTTTTGCTTGTAATGACATATTTTTTACATACTACTTTCACTTAAGTAAATACTCCTTCCATCACTGGAGAAAGCCTAAATATGCAGTAGACATAGATCAGCTATAGTTATACAGGCTGTACTAGTGGAAGTGATAAAGTTAAGGTCTACTAGATCAAGTGAGTAGTTATTCACAGTAGGCCACAGAAATAAAAGCTGGAGAAAATAATAAACACATAGAAAACAAAATAAGTAGATAATAGCATCTGTATGTATTTCATCACTTTAATCTGATTTTATGCCATCTCAGTTTCTTAAAAAAACGTTACATTTTGCTGCTGATCTTTCCATTACACATATATGTATGTGGGTGGATCCATAGAGCCTATATCATTACATAATGAAACAAACAGAATCAGATCAGTGTCCCATTCCCCAGTGTTCTGTTCATGCATATGTTCTGGTTCTGTACACATATTAATGACTTAATAATGACTATGAAAAGACCTTCCCAAATGTCCATCACTCTTATTTTTATAGCTGCATCAACGGCAACAAAGTAAATTCATAGGAACAGATCTTCTAAATCTCCTCTGCTCTATTGCTTTTTAATCATATATGTGAAGTGGAAAGATCAGCAGCAAAAATAACAGGACAGAAATGAAGATGACTGATAAATGGTCTAATATGGTGAAATACATACAGATGACATTATCTTTGTTTTTTTAAGGGCACCTGTATGACTGTCGTGTCCATCACTGCTTTGTATCATCACAGCTCACATGTCCTGACCACTAAAACAGACAGAGGTGCCCCCACTCACACAATCATATAGACAGGGGGGGAGGGGAAGTGGAACAGGTAGGGTGACACAGGGTTGAGGCAGGAATCTTGGCATCTTTATTATAACCGGGTTATGGATTGACTGGAACATCTTATAGATGAAAAATAAACCTGTCAGTGCTCTCTGGTGGACAAACTATGTAATAGCGACACTGTTTCTAAATGCCCTCAAACACACATTTGTCAGTACAATTTCTTGTATCTGCAATAAGCTAATATTGCCTAATATATTTGCTTTCATCTGCTGGCCTGTACCATCCATAGGAGGCCAGGGACAGAAACACCCTCACAGATCATCTTAATATGGCTGTCTGCACCTAACAGCAGAATATATGGGAATAAGAAGGCGTATTGAGATTCAGTGGTTGAGTCAGTGAGTAACACTGTGAGCTTTCTGGTTAAACAGATTGATCAGGTCAGTTTGTTAGTTCTGGTCTCAACACACTGATATGATTGTTCTACCTGTGATATAAGTAGCCAGTCAGTTAGTTATTCAGTTAGCTAGTAAGCTAGTTAGTAGCTATTCTGAGCTTTGGTTGCAGTGCGTTGTACTGTAATGTGATCTTCCAGTTTGACAGACTTGACACAAGGACACGCAGGAGGTGTGTTCATTCAAAATGTCTTATATCTACCGGTGGCTGGATGGGCCATGGGGAGACGGAGATATGGGTATGTTGTAAATATGACGTGTGTTTATGTGGCGTGAGGTGTAGTTACTGCTGCCACAGCTGTTAAGCTCTAAATATAACCACAGGGAGCATTGCTGAAATCCCTCTTCAGTTTCTGTTTTAAACAGATATCTTCTTTGAAATTTGCAAATTAGAACCATCTGCAAAACGTGTTCAGCCGATTCATCTTAGACTGCGTTTATTGCTGTCTGCCACAGAGTCAGAAAAGGCCAAGAAGAAAGAAAGTGTTGTGTTCATAGCACCAACCATGGACCATAGCATGGACCAAACAGGCAGGAACCAGTGTGTTTGGAATTTTTGCTTAATAAATTACAAGTAATGAATTGACTCTAAAAACTTGTCTTTTAAATAATCAACCAATTGACCCACATATCTAAATATTTATCTATTATATATTTGGTGAAAGGGAACATATATTTGTGAAATGTGACGCTATTGCTAATATATTTTGTGAAAACCGATAAAGAAATTGTGCTCTTGGTACAACAAAACATTTTGTGTTGTGGCTGTTTACCATTCAGTCTTCAGAAACAACTAAAACTATTATTAATATTATTTCTAATGTATTACTGTTGAAGCGTTTCTGTTCAGACAGTTGAGTGCCTCTGTGTTTTTCCAGGGTCCTGGGCAGATCGCTCCCCTCTTCATGAAGCTGCCTCTCAGGGTCGACTGCTGGCCCTGCGCACTCTGCTGGCCCAGGTATTAACTCCACACACAGAAAAAGACAACATGTTGGCAGGGTATGCATGTTGAAGAGCGGACTACGGCTTTATTTTAGGTTCTTGTTTGGTTAGATTGGACCCATAGTAGAAGTTTGAGGGTGGTTGTCATGTGGATTTGTCTTTCTAGTCACCTTTAGAAGCCCTTTAATATTTGAATACTTAATTCATGTTATATGGTCAAATGGTCCAATTTAACATAATATGCATGTGCTTTAGGGATGACGGCAAACAATCGATTAGTCGTTGGTCGACCAAAAAAATATTAGCTGACTAAAATTCTATTGGTCGATTGGTCGGAGGGAAAAAAACGCGTCTTTTCGAAGGGCTGAAGGGCTTTTAATTTGACGAGTATGATAGAGGAAGTCGCTGTGCCACTAATTTACTGTTGGCATACACCGTGTCTGGAAGAAGTTATAAAGTTTACAATAAAAAAAAAAAACACCTGTTGCGGAGTGAGGATGACAGTGCGGCTGCGTCACAACTGAAGGAAACACTTCGTGAGGAAATTGACAAGAGGTGGGAGCTAAACGATGAGCTGCACTCCAGCATATACATCAAAGCTGCAGTCTTGAGCCCACGCTTTAAACATCTGCCGTTCATGGAGGAAGAGAACCGGGACCAGGCATATGTTACGGTGTTGGACTTGGCTGAGAGTCTATCTCCAGCAGAAGAGCCTGCCCAGCACGCCAGCAGTGATGACGACGAACCTGGCCCCGCACCAAAGAAGAAAACGAAAAAGACAAGTGGGACGAGATATCCATGCTGATGGGTACAGATGAGGAGCACCAAACAGAAGAACATAACAGTGAGATGAAACGGTACTTAAAACAAAAGTTGAGTCGGGACCACTAAAAAACGAGGAGCGCTACCCGAAGCTGGCCAGAGCAGCCAAGCGCATTCACTCCATCCCGTCCACGTCCACACCATCGGAGCGCATCTTCTCCACGGCCGGCTTCATTGTAAGCAAGACACGGAGTTCACTTCTTATTATCTTCTTCTTCTTATCTTATTTTAGGCCTATACATTAAGTTTTTATTTAATTAGTTGCCGTTGCGTTGGTCTGTTTATTTGCACTAAGACGTGTTTCAGATTCGCCGATTGCCGGTTGTTAATTATTATTTAATTTTAATAGGCCTACTTGTCATTGGAATCTGATAGCTATCATATTTTATTCGTTATCCTACATATCAAAAGAAGCGAAATAAAGTTGTATTAGTTTAAGGCTGTTTTATTTTCGTTGTTACAATCGTCTTTCATGAACAATGTGTGTGTATCACGTGTTTTAAATAAATATTCATCAGAATGTTAAGAGTCTGACAGTCTTTCTGATTCATTTGTTTTGACACATCCTGAATACCACAATCTGAAATAATAATTTGCAGTTGTAACAGACAGCAGACTGTGCTGTGCGCAGTGTACTATGTCAGCCAAGGTCCGACTGGGAGAACTAGGCATTCAACTGATTTTCATGTAGGTTAGTTAGGTTATGTAAATCAACCAGGCCTACATCACATATTTCAGGCAATCAGACAACATAACCATTTTAAAATGCCTGCATGGTTGAAAATCGCATGAAGGTTACCCTAGCCGTTAGTGGTAAATGCGCAGAGAGACGGCTACCTCGCAGTTGTAGCAGTGTAGCCTATCACGTTATTTCGTTTTTTGTTTTTTTTTTTTGAGGGGGCGGGGCGATTATTCGATTAGTCGGAGTGAATGCACGACCACTGGTCGACCAAGAAAATCCTTGGTTGAGGACAGCCCTAATGTGCTTATTTTTTATTTTATTAATTATAATTATTATTAATTCTATTTTAAAATTATATATATTTTATATTATATTAAAGAACATAAATACAAGCTAAATAAGGAAAGGCAACTTGTTTAGGACATAAACATGTTTACTCTGTTTTTTTTGTTTTTTTTTTTGAGTACATATAAACGTACCAAGTGCAAAACATCAAAAGGGATACCATATACATTAACATAAGACAAAATATGAACATTCAGAACATTTTTATGATAAATAGGCTAAAACAATATGATATAACGTGACAACACTCAATACTGATATGGCTAACTGTATTATTATCAGTAGGTTAACAGTAATGGAAACATTCTATGTATTCAATAAATAAGAAGCCAGTTTGGTCAAAGTTGAAAACAAAAATAATAAAATGTAATACAGTTTCTGTGTACATTTAACACAACGTCTCTGTGAGTTTCACATCACACTTCAGAGCACCAATCCTGATCAAGGTCTATTTTTTTCTGTCAATTTCTTCATTGTCAAATGAGTTCTTGTACTACGGTAAGCTGCACATCCACATGCAGTATAAATTCCTCAATGTCTGGTACTGATTTCCACTTCCCCTGCATCCACACATTGTCAACTCCAAACATCTGGCTTGTCCTTGGTTAAAAGCATTAGCATGCCAACCACCATGTGCCAACCACAACTGTTTAGTGACTGTTTCCAAACCTTTGTTTGAAAGTGGGCCCTCATGATGTGCAGTCAAGGCAACCTGTGTTGGAAGTGTCAGTATTGGCTTTCAGTTTCCAAAACAGATCAATCAATTGTGGTTAGCACATGTAGCTTTACACTTGGTGACACATTTAGATGTCCGTACTGTTAATTACTGTAAAATGAGGTTTACAGTTTGATACTGTAGCTGGGCCTGCAGTAATATACTACATTTATACACTGTATAAATGCTGTTGTAATCTACATTAACAGTTTCTTACTGTAATGTTACAGTAAACAACTGAAACATTTTCTTCTTATTCATATTAATAACTTGCAGACATAAACTGTAAATAACAAAGTGTCTTCAATCTTAAAGTAATGAGATCAGTTCAGTTTAGCATTGACATTAACATTAACATCAAGCACAAACAAGGATGAGACAAGTGAAAGCTTTATGGAACTGAAGATTTATTTAAATATGTCAAGTATATTCAAGTATGTGATGAAAAAAAAAAGTAATTCTCAGGGTTCATTTATCATTTCACAGGCGGTCAATGTTCTGTTAATTATATTATCATAAACTGCCAGTAAAACTTAGCCATGAGTCTAAACAGAGTGTAACCAGATGCACAAATGTAACTCTGTTTTCTGATTGATATGTTACCTTTTGGTTTGATTCCACACAGGAGCCTGAACAGTAATTATATGATTTACAGTGATTTATACAGTCTAGATTTGATAAATAACATTAGATTTAGACTTAACATTTGGATTAAACATTTATCTGTTACATATAAACTAATTGTAATTACATATAACATGTTGTTTTACGTGGAACTCAGATGTAAGGAAAGTGAACTGAATATTCAAAATATATCAGCTAGAATATTGAACCTGAGGTTTTACATTTGGCATCCCATAGATGTGCGAGGAGCTGAGGATGTTTATGCAGCTATTTAGACAGTGCAGTGCTCACCTTGGCACAAAATAGTGTTTGTGATAAAAACTGCTCAGACTATTTATTCCACACACAGACACGGAGCAGTTTTGCACCTTTCAGTTTGCTACATGTTTTTTTAAGATCTATTGCAGTTTGACATGAGAATCAAAACACAATTTTATTTTTAAGGAATAGTCTTAACAATAATATCATCCACATGAGCGTAATCCGGTGACCAGAAATACATTTCCGACAACAACATGTAGAATGTGGGATCTTTTCCGTGTTTATTAAACAGCTGTAGTCATCAGGAATGATACGCTTGTTTCATCTGCAGTATCTGATTTTGAGACATTCTATGAACTAAAACATGTTTTTGAAAATGTTTAAAACAGATTTAGATGCAGTGCTGCTTTCTTTACACACAGCTGAGTGTTCTGACCGGCACAGAGTATTCATCATTTAAATATTTTTAGAAAACCGCGATAGAACTTGTGAACTTTTTAAACTCTAACCACCACATTTCCAAACCCAATTTCATATCTCTTTTTGTACATATCTTCAAATATGCGGAGGAAGAGCAGGCTTCAACTTTAAATGTATTAATTGTCCGGTATAAACAGCACACATCAACTTTATTCTAATTCTTCTCAGCATATTTGGATTTATGTATATTAATATTTGGAGTATATATAGGTGAATGTATATTTTGGAACTTCAGGTTCACAGAGGTGAACTCAGCAGCTCTCCCTTGTTTTACCTGTTGCTGGTTCAATCGAGTGAATGGATAAAAGAAGTACCTGAATAGTTCCTGGTTATTTAATCCATGTTCCATAACTGTGGTATTGTTTACACGATTTCATGTTTGCACATTGAATCTTGAACCAGCAGCAACCACAAGTGACTTACTTAAATGCATACGTTTTCTCATACTGAACACTACATTTGTAGTAAACCACTAAATGTAAAACCAAAAATATTTTTAGTGTACTAAAAATAACCACTACCTTACTAGCTTAGTACCAAATGTCATTTAAAATGCAATTATTGCTAATGTTTTGTTTATCATTTATTTTTATGCATGACTCAAATTCAAATCTGTTTTAATTTAATGCCTCCAACAGCACTAACAAGGACAACCTGTGTGTGCCACTTCTTTTTAATGTACTGTTTTAATATACTGCTCTGGAAAATGTGTTGAACAATGTCACTGGGATACAAAATGGGAACTATTCATCTTATATCTGGGGCCGCACAGATGAGTTATTCTCATATTCTATATATTCTTAATCCTCAGTATAAAAACCGTGTGCTCTGATTATGTTTGCATGTAGACATTTGTGCACATTATGTGTATTATGTGAATTCATTCTTATAAATGTACCAATACAAACATTCAAATCAGAAAGTGATGTGTGCCTCTTCAGCATCTACAGTAATAATGCTGTGTGCTTTTATTTTCAGGGATACCACGCCAACATTATCACCATCGATCATGTGACCCCTCTGCATGAAGCCTGCCTGTCAGGACACGTTGCCTGTGTCAGAGCATTAATACATGCTGGAGCTAATGTAAATATTTTTCCTTTTATGTGCATTATTATATAATATGTGTGTCTCCCCTCAAGCACCACTTCTGAGTGTCACTTGTGTTTATACAACATATGTATGTACCTACTGTATATCTACTGATATAGTTTTGTGTCTTTGTAGGTGAATGCTGCTACTATTGATGGTGTAACTCCTCTGTACAACTGTTGTGCTTCTGGGAGTGTTGGTTGCATGGAACTTTTACTGCAGAATGGAGCACACACACACACGCCACACACACACTTCCCCTCGGCTCTGCACGAAGCCTGCAAGAGAGGTAAATACGAGGCACTATAAGTGAAGAGGAGAGTAACCAGCGGTTATGTGTAGCTCTGTGTGAATCCTAAACTACACCAGCAGTATTTGGTTAATATGTGTGAACAACTTGTGTCACTTCTGCATGGTGGTGTTATAAAACGTAAAACTGGTTAGTCAGGTTAGAGCAACACCATTTAGAGGTCAATTTGTTGTAATGTTTAGGTACACACACCACTACACAGTAAGCTGTATAATTAAAAGCTGCAGGAGATAAGGTAAGGTTTCATCATTCATCATTTTTGTGTGTATATGTGTGTGTGTGTTGTATGCATGCACAGGTAATAGCCAGTGTGTAGAGTCTCTGCTGTCTCATGGAGCAGATCCAGACTATGAAGTATCCCATTTGGGCTCCCCTCTCTACGTGAGCTGTCTACACCGGCACACAGCCTGCTCACAGATTCTGCTGCACAGAGGTGTGTCTGCAAATAAAATACTGCATAGTGTGTTACTGACTATTGGAAGAGCTGATTATGAGCTGAACAGTGAGGTACTATGGTACATACAGAGCACAATGCTGTGTATTTTTACAGTTTGTTATTACACATTACTGCCATATCTCATCTCTCCTTCTGATCAGGGTGCTCTAACCAGAGCTTAAATCTCCATTGAATCACCATTAAAGACATAGATGCTCCAACATCCGCCTTCTTTATTAATCAAAACTCATACAACTCAAGCTCCCAAACATGACTTTTACAGTGGCCATAGCAGAGCTCAGAGATCATTTTACACAGTGTGAAACATGTGGCTTAGTTGTCCCAGGCTGACTCCCCTCTTTTATCTGTGTTACAGGACAGGGTTTTCATATTTGGTCCCAGATACAGTGCTGCATAAGGCTGAACAATTTGTGATATTATGGGGAATTAATTGTTCAGCCCTGGATTTGTTTCTCTGGTTAACTACTTGATTGGTCGGACCAAAATGAGCATTTGCCTAACTCCCAGGAATAAAACTGTGTATTGAGATGTTGGGCTGGTGACTACGTATCTAAAATAGAGTTTGCATATTATAAAACGGTATCTTCTCGTTTCTCTAGGAGCCAGTGTTAATGTAGGCAGAGGAGGTGACAGCCCTCTCCATGCAGCTGTCAGACAGGACAGTGCTGATCAGGTGTCAGTGTTACTGGACTATGGAGCTGACGTTAACCTCAGAGACAACAACAACCAGCGACCTGTGGAGCTATCGCCAACTGGGGGAAAAACACAACAGCTGCTAATGTCATTTGAAGGTACGTCACTTTCTTCTACTGAAGTGATTCTAGTGATGCTCAGAAGCACTTAAAACTCGAACTGAGCTGCATAACAACAGTAAATCACTCTGTCGCCTCTAGTTTCTCCGAGGAGTCTCTCCCAGTTGTGTCGGATACAGATCAGGAATCTGCTTGGCCGATCCAGACTGAAGCTACTCCCACTCCTCCCTCTCCCTTCCCTGCTCACTCACTACCTGGAGCACACGTAGGATGATGGACACACCTGCTGCATGACAGTGAAAAGATGCCATGTCTTCAGCTCTTAAATATGGGATGTGCTGAGCTCTTTATTAACCACATGTCATGTTAACATATCATCACCATGGTTTAAACTGTATAGGTGAGTTTGACTACTACATCCTTACATCAAACAATAGTGAACATTCACTCTGGTGCACACAGTACATTACCTTTGTGTTACAAAACTGCCACAATTTAATTTCAAATGTTTATTCAGTAGGACATCTAATCTAACCTTTGAGCTTACTCTGGCTCTATATTCATTAAGCACATTATGTAAATTATTTTACATTGGCAAAAATCTGTCTATCAAGCAACTGTATGTATATATGAATATAAATAAATAATCTGTGACATGACCTCAGTAACCTGTCCAGTCTCACAGCCCTGAGCATTTTTAGTTAGACTGTTTATTTGAATGCACCACTGTTTGTTTGTTTTGTTTCAAAAAGTAATTTATCAACAGGTTCATTATGTGAATGGTCAACTGTAGTAAACACACATTTAGTGAGTAGTTTTGGAAGAGTCATCCAAGCCATATGTTAGTGAGTGCTAGCCTGTTGCATATTGTTGTGATGCTGTTGTTTTTCCTGAATAGCAACGTGTTAAATACCTGAACACACATAATATCCAGACGCTCCCCATGCAATTCACATTGTGTTGAAATTAGCATTAGAACTGACAGACAGCTCTCTTTAACCATGTATTAATATGCTTTGTTTGTATTAATATCCTCCCCCACCTCCACATCGCCTGTTTTATTCTTCTTTTATTATTTCATATGCTTGTAGTTATGTTTGGTTTTTTGATCTCTGTGAACTATGAGCACCAGCCCATATGTTTCTTCAGATGTTGCCAGTAAAACCTGACAGGCTATTGTTTGCCTTCCACACCCTTTACTACCTGCCTTAAACATCCGTGACTCAGTAAACGTGCCCTTTCACACGCCCGTTAAGATATGACAGAAACGGAGGGACACAATCTGAATATTTAAAATTTTGGTGTTAAAGATATATATACTGGAAACATTTTAGGCTAATTGATATACCAGACGACATGTTTCCTCTTGTTGCGAAAAGGAGCCCAGTGGCTAGCTATTAAATGACTTTCAGCCGTATTGCGGTGCTGGGTGCTGCTACGCATATCAGGAAGACAAACTGTTAAGGAGAAAAGGACAAGAGCTGGATGGAAACACACGCAACCAGCTTACTGGAATACCAGCATTAAGTGTCACTTTAGCGGGAAGTTCCGGTCGTCCACAACCTGTCGTCGAGATAATATCAGACTTGTTCAAACTTGCAACATCAGCAGCTAGCTTAGTTGCTAGCAGCCCGGCTATCTTGTCAGTTGGTTAGCCATTGCTAGGAGCAGTACCTTAGCTTCACGTCAGCTAACCTAGCTTAGCTGTTGGCAGCCTGGCTAATCGAGAAAAGCTTCCAAGATGAGGCTAAAAGTCGGTTTTATTTTACGGAGTTTGCTTGCCATTGGAACGTTTCTTGGTTTGGTGGTTCTCTGGTCTTCTCTGTCGCCAAAATCCAACGATGAGAACCCTTTTGGAAAACGGGTGAGTTGACAGCAGACCGTAACTTAAGTTCCAAAAGAGGACACCGCAGTGCTAACATAACTATATGTTAAAATATATTGTACATCCATCTTTGCAAATAAGTTACAAGTCAATGGACGACTGATAACAGTAGAAAGCTGATGTGTGTCTCCCATAAAAAAAATCACTAAAGCATGAGGAAACGCTTTCATTTAGCTGTGGCTAGCGTTACTGCATTGGTTGTCATGGAGATTGCTTCGTTGTCAGGTCACTGTCTTCGTACCTGTGCAGTGAATAGACGACCCTTGTTTAGTACTGCGTTAGTACCCGCAGTAGCATGTTTAGCTACCGTTAACATCCATTAATCACTGTCGTTCTTACCAGGATACATATCCGTGTGTCCCTGTTGTGTTGACATAAGTTCAGTCATGCCTTCTAAAAGTCTTCGAACAGAAACTGTCCTGACTACTCTGTAGCAAGTGCATCCTGTCAAAGTTGCTGTTTAAGTCCAACAAGCATATTGAACATATTTAGGCAGTTTTTGGAACAACAACGAATCTTATAACAAAGATGTTATAACTTTCTCATGAGTTCTTTACTACGGAAAAGGTGTAGAAGCAGCTACAGTAGTACAACCTATATGTCTACATGTATTAGCATTTTCATATGTACTCGAGTCAATGTCTCTGTATGTGGCTGTAGCACATCTTTATAGATATGAATACACAGATGTCAGATATCAACATGCACCAAAAGATGCAAAAGTTTGTTTTTTTTTTTGTTTTTTTTAAATATGCTTTTCAAAAATGATAAAAAAGCAGGCATATTTGTTGGAAAAATTTTGAAAATATTCTTGACTTTTAAGAAAAAACTGAAGCACAGTGAAGCCTACATTCATTACTGATTCCTTGTGACAGGCTCTTATCAGTCCAAATGATACATGT
This sequence comes from Pampus argenteus, assembly GCA_036937835.1. Classification (NCBI taxonomy): domain Eukaryota; kingdom Metazoa; phylum Chordata; class Actinopteri; order Scombriformes; family Stromateidae; genus Pampus; species Pampus argenteus. The sequence continues at coordinate 2,746,815 of CM072866.1, forward strand.
TTGTTTTATGTTTAACTCTGTATTATTCTCTGATATAATATTAATCATGTGCATCTGTGTAACGTATACTGCTGCCTGTCACATCCCCTGATACAGGATGACAGTTTGCTTCCCAAAGGAGACCTAGCAGATCAGTTTAAGCCTGTAGTGCCCTGGCCTCATGTGGAGGGAGTGGAGGTTGACCTCAACTCCATCAGACTCAAACACGGTAAGACGCAAAATCTGTATCCTGTTTTTTCTCATCTTATCTCAAATGATGAACAATCTACACATTTATTGGTATTAAAAATAGTCATCAGTTGCAGCCCTACTAGTTGAGGACCTCATTAGAAAGATAGACTAGCCAAAAACTGTAGTTCCTGTTTTTCTGTGTGAAACAGGAGCTACAGTTTTACTAGTGCTTAAATGATCCAGTTTACTCTCATCGCTTTTCCAGGTGGGGCCAACCATCCTGTCAACTCCAACCAGCAGCTCAACCAGAAGCAGGTGATCCAGCAGCAGTATGTGACATTCAAACCCCATTCACACAACTACAATGCTCCTGTCCTGAAGAAAGGTATCCTGGGAAATTTTGAGCCTAAGGAACCTGAGCCCCCGGGGGTCCCTGCTGGTCCCGGAGAGGGAGCCAAGCCTTTTATCCTGGGTCAAGAGTACAAAGATGCCGTCCAGGCTTCCATCAAAGAATTCGGCTTCAACATGGTGGCCAGTGACATGATATCATTGGACAGGACCATCAATGATATACGTCATGAAGAGTGAGTACTGCTCTCACTGAGTATGTACTAGTAGTAGTACATACAGTCCTACTTAACTGTACTATTATATATAACAATTTACAACCCGATTTTTACCATTCCTGTATTAATAGACCACTACACAACACAACACACTCTGTATCTTGTAGGAAAAGTTAAATCCTACAGCAAATAAAGCAGGTACAGGCCTGAACAATCAAGTAAAAACATCAAAGTGGTCTAGATATGAAATTTAATTAAATGAAACAAGTTGTTTAAGAAATGACAGTCAGGGTGAAGAAGTGGAATTTATGCTCATTAATGTAAAACTTGCAAACACACATCCACTGCTGCTAGATATGTTAGACAGAATGAGACTTGTGTCTTTTAAGCAGTTACACATATAACAAAATTAAACTTAAACTTGTTGCATAATTATGATGATCTCTAATAATTTTGTGAGAGACCAAACTTAATTTGGAAAAAAAAAACTTTTTTGGGATCATACCTGCATCGTCCTCTATAAAGAAAGATATTGCATGATATAGATGTCATTAATGATGGGGCTATGACTAGAGAATGTTCCATTAATATCTCCCTGTATGATGAGACTGAACCCATTTGGTTGCTGCTTCCCTGACACCAACAGCTCTTAGTTTGTACAACCAGATCCCGTAATCTGCTTGTTGGATATCAAGCAGGACCATCCCACAGAGCTTGCTTCATGTCAGTCAAGTACAAAATGCAGCTTTCAGTATGAGACTATAACTCATCCTACATTTCCATAATGAAACCAAAATCTGAATTTTGTCAGTCAGTTTTATAATCTTCAAGCCCAAGATGAGAAATAAATTACTGGAGACACTGTACAAGTGTTTTTACAGACTAATGATCCCTGTGACTAAATTGACCTGATGTGTAAAATTGATGTATATTGATGATATGATATTTAAATGACAGTAATAAATGTTTCAGAGGTATTTAGATAGAATGTGTCCGGAATTGTAACTAATTCACTGTAACTACAACCTCTCATATAGGCCCCAATCTCAAAGTCCATGATGTTTATTCAAACTATTTTTACAAACATCTCTATCTGAATATAACTTGGCACTCTGTCCCACTTCTCTAGGTGTAAGTACTGGCATTATGATGAACGACTGCTGACCTCCAGTGTGATAATAGTCTTCCATAATGAAGGTTGGTCTACACTGATGAGAACCATCCACAGCGTCATCAAGAGAACTCCCAGGAAATACCTGGCTGAGATCGTCATGATAGATGACTTCAGCAACAAAGGTGGGTTTGCTTTTCTCACACACAGCAGTGTCAGATTGGTTTCAGAAAGTTACAGCACTCCACATTCAGAATTTAGAGATTCCAATTTAACTGTTTACATGGACACTAAATAAAGTGATTGATAATACGTGCGTTTACATCTAATCTACCAGAAGTGAACCTACTGATGTTGTTTGCTGGGTGTCTTATTCATTGTGTCATGAAAACTGTGGTTGGTCCACAGGATAAAAGTAGAAAAAAGTGGCATTTAATGACTTTAAATCTGACAAGTCATTGGCTCAAGAGCTCAGATTTGATGAGTTCACAATTTCTCTAACGAGTGTCAATCAACGAAAGGATAGCCTCTCTAACTCATGCCCCCTCACTACATCTGATGAATGCACTGTGGTTAACACAGGGCTTAAAGTTCTCAGGCACCATGCCTGATTTTAGGCATAGAGCAATTTTAAATTCATATAATACTTAATTTAATACATTGTACATATTTCCTCCTAGGCAACCTTTCAGGCTCACAAATCTTTTCTTGCTTTAAAGCCGTGAAAGGAAGTCCTGGCCCAGATAACAGTGGGAGCCACCTGTTCACCAGTTGTGCAGAACAACTAGGTCCCATTTTGTATTTTCATCATTATGTTGTCACTCAGCCAACGAAACTGTAAACAGGAACTGCTGGACAAAAACTGACATCTTCTTGATCTGTGTTCATACAGGCAAACTGCAGGCAGGATGCAACTTGCTTTACCTTTCATTCAAACACCTAGATGACAGTAACACCTGTGCCAAGCTGTTTGTTGATTTGTGTGTGTGTGTGTTTGTGTGTGTGTGTGTGTAGTCCATCTGAAGGAGCGTTTGGAGGAGTATATCAAGCAATGGAACGGTCTTGTAAAACTCTTCAGGAATGAGAAGAGAGAAGGTCTCATCCAGGCGCGGAGTATAGGAGCTAAGAAGGCCACTAAAGGACAGGTATCACATGACCTCTGCTGCTTCCAGGACTTGTACTGTTACGAGTGCGGAAATATTTATCAGTGGCTTTATCTGCCACATTTGCTAATATTACAGAATTGCATTTTCTAAATTTGGTTTCTCAACTTAAACTAAGTGTGAAAAGTTGTAATCAAAAATTCGTGCTAGGGATCAGACTGTCAACATTCCATTGCCGGTGAACAGTAATGCAGCCACGTGTTTGTGCGGATTTGTCTTCTAGGTGCTGATCTACCTGGATGCTCATTGTGAGGTTGCAATCAATTGGTATGCTCCACTGGTTGCTCCTATTTCAGAAGACAGGTAACACACAGACACACACACATGGTGACATGTTCAGCCTCACACCTGTGATAATATCTGTCAGTGAGAATTGACTTTATAAAGGCAGGCTGTCATCCAACAGAAACAGTTTATAGTTACAGTTTTTTTTTAAATACATTTGCTTTGTGTTGAGTGTTTAGAAATATGTACATGACTCAATAGTAGATTACATATTTAATATTTAGTTTCTTTATACAGTTTAATAACTTACTGTTGGTGCATAGAGGTACACACAGTAGGTTTTACACATAATCACTGTTAGTGTCCAGTTGTATTAATCAAATATGTGATCTTACCTTTGATTCTGAAACGCAGAGTCTTTATATAATCTAATATAGTTTCTTCTGTCTTCTTACAGTGAAAGATATTCATAGGTTGCATGTATTCTAGAGATGACTACACATCCATCGGTGATGTCAAGTCACTACACTAGACACTCTGATCTCCAACATTTAGAACAGGGCATTGAAACAAATTGACTAACGTGTAGAGGCCATTACTTAAGCATGTACTGTTCAACTAATCATCAAAAGCCTACAGCCCAATTCAGACAAAAGTGTGTGTGTGTGTGTGTGTGTTTGCGTGTGTAGGACAGTATGTACAGTACCACTGATAGACTATATAGATGGTAATGAGTACAGTATGGAGCCGCAGCAGGGTGGAGATGAGGACGGCCTCGCTAGAGGAGCATGGGATTGGAGCCTGCTCTGGAAGAGAGTTCCCCTTAGCCAGCAAGAGAAGGCCAAGAGAAAACATACCACCCTGCCCTACCGGTACACACACTGCAGTCAGCATGCTAACATTCACTCCTGTTCTGTTTGTCTCCATCTCCCACCCCTTCATCCCACCTGTGCAATCCTCTGTGTCTCGCTCTGTCTTGGTCTCTGACACCCCACCCCATGTCTTTGTGTTTATACTTGGCAATGCTGTCTCAATGTTCACCCCATCCCACTTGATCCCACCCCACCCCACCTGATCCCACCCCCACGTACTCTATCAGAACGGTGTGTACGGTGCCTCTGATCGACTCTATCCATGGCCAGAGCTTCTCCATTGAGCCCCAGGCTGGAGGAGATGAGGACGGCTTTGCTAGAGGAGCCTGGGATTGGAGCATGCTCTGGAAGAGAGTTCCTCTGGGAGACAAAGAAAAAAGTCTCAGAAAAACCCATACTGAGCCATATAGGTACAGAAAACAACAAATTGAATAGTGTCAACACAGAAGACAAACACATCGTAACTAACCTGGAAAATGATAATGATTGATCTGACTATTACTACATCAACTATCTTATGAAGAAATGTATATATTAAAGCTAAGCTGTAAAAATACAGAAAACCAGCTTATCTCTGTGAAACTGCCTACAGTAACCTCTGCAGACTAGAGCGTGTGGGCACCAACAGATGAGGTTTAACCTCAAGTAACAAGATATAAATATGTCATTAAGTTCAAACCTTACTAACCACTTAAACCAGAGCTAGCTACCGCTGATGCCGAGTAGCTGACTACTGTCCTATCTGCTGACTGCATCTGCTTTAATATTTACTCTAATGGGATTTAATGGGCGTTTTACCACTGTCTTGTGGGCCTCACTTGTTTTACTGGTTTTTACTCTCATGTATCTTTAACTCTGACTTTGTAAGGTTTGGGTATAACTACAGTAATTAAGGCCAGTTCAGCAAAATGTCTCCTGCTTTTCAACTTCAGACACTGAAGGTCTATGATCTAAAAGCTGCGGCAGTGATGAGTTAGTTTGGGGGTCTACATGGGAACTTCTGGTGTGAGTCGGGTTCGGCCTGGGGCACCATCACCCCCACTTTCCCAAATCACTTTCAATCGTCATGTCTTGTGTGTCTTATATCTTCTCAGCTTTGCTTACACTTGTTTCTTTTTATACTCAGACTTTGTTTCTCTGTCTGTCAGATGTTTTGCTCTTATTGTTGTCAATACAGTAACTGACTGACTGATAATGCTTGGCAACGTTTTGAGAAAAATGCACAGCATGTTATTGTCAGATTTTCAACCTGGGGCCCGTTTCATCATATTTGCAACATGGCAGCTACGATTATCCGGAGCACAAGTGATAAACAACTGTTGCACCACAGCAAAAGGCATTTCTGGTTTTATTGGCTCGGCTCAAAACAAGTCTGTTGCAGGCCATATTTTGGCCTTTGCTGTGGTTCAAAAACTGTTGTAACTATGTTATAATCCACTAAAGGTAGGCACTATATAAAATCCCATTTTTGTTAGCTTCACTGCCATCTTGATTGTAAGGGAGCCAGTGTTTACATTGAGAAGTTTGGACTTCAATCAAATCAAATTTTATCTGTATAGCCCAAAGTCACAAAATACATTTGTCTCAGAGGGCTTTACAATCTGTACAGGGAGTGACACCCTCTGTCCTTAGACCCTCGGTTCAAGTGAGGAAAAACTTTCCCACCAAAAAACCTTTTTACAGGGAAAAAAGGTGGAAGAAACCTCAGGAAGAGCCACAGAGGAGGGATCCCTCTCCCAGGACGGACAGACGTGCAATGGATGTCACATGTCACTTATCATCCTGTTTATTGTTACCTTAAGTTTATACAGTTAGGCAAACCCAGGACGCTTAGTTACAATACCATTACACTATTCCATGCATCTTAATGAAGACTGAGACTATACGTGCCCCCAGACTAGAGCTGCACAGTTAATCCAAATGTTATCAAAATCTCAATATGGCCTGCTGCAATATTCAAATAGAGGAGATGCAAAATGTATTAAAGACGAGACGTGTTTCAAAATACCATTATAAATTAAGTATGGTGCTGCAGAGATGTTCTGGCCAACACATTGCATTCTACAGACTTAAGAAAACATCTTTGTTTGGTACAGATCGCTTCAAAAATCACACCACAATCATTTAAATGTGTTTGAAAATGAGACTAATGTAAAAATGAACATTCCCTCTAATATTGTACAATAGCAACTTTAGTCAAAGTGATGGCAATTAGATATTTTTCAAAGTTGTTCAGTCCTACCCCAGATGACATTGACTGAGTGTACTTACTCCTGCTTTCAGTTTAACTACACAGAACAAACATAATTCTCTGTGAACTGCTGGATCACAAATATATCTGCAGTTTGAGAGTGACAGTCATTTGTGAAATGGGGCAGTGCACCATTAGTGATGTATGCAAGCAGTGCTTGCAAATCGCTTTCATGAAACGGGACCCTGATGGTGTGAGAATTAGACTTTGACAAATACCTGGACTGGAATACTGTTGAGCTACAGAATGATGCACCTTTGTGCGTGTGTGTGTTTGTGTGTGCGTGTGTCTTTTTTTTACCTGTAGGTCTCCAGCAATGGCAGGAGGTCTTTTTGCTATAGAGAGAGACTTCTTCTTTGAGTTGGGTCTGTATGATCCTGGACTGCAGATTTGGGGAGGAGAGAATTTTGAAATATCATACAAGGTAGAATGCATACACATGTTCACTATGAGGCCTAATAGCCTGTCACACATCATTTAAAAAGTCGGCTTCTAATCATTCGTTTATGTAGATTTGGCAGTGTGGTGGCAAGCTGCTCTTCGTACCGTGTTCTCGTGTCGGCCATATCTACAGACTTCAGGGATGGCAGGGCAACCCTCCACCTGCACATGTTGGATCTTCACCCACACTGAAGGTAGGAAGCCACACTATTCCAAACACTTGCACTTTGACCATTTAGTGTTGTTGACTCTGTGGTTTATGAGGTGTGTGTGTGTGTGTGTGTGTGTGTAGAACTACGTTCGTGTGGTGGAGGTATGGTGGGATGAATATAAGGACTACTTCTACGCCAGTCGTCCTGAAACTCTCACTCTAGCCTACGGAGACATCAGTGAGCTCAGGCGCTTCAGGTATAAAATGCATACTTTGTATTTACTTCAATAGATGCACTTTGAAGCGCGATAAACTGAACTCAAGACCTGACAACTGCCAGAACAGTGTGACATCATCTTAGTTTTTATAATCCTGTTCATGTCACAGACACTTTAAAGAAATTAGCTGAAAATACAAATTCTACTTTTTATTTTTGAAATTGGGGAATAATAAATAACTGTGAATTGATAGTTTTTGGTTTGTTGGCTGATTGTTTTTCAGGGAGGAACACCGATGCAAGAGTTTCAAATGGTTCATGGAGGAAATTGCTTATGACATTCCACTACATTACCCTTTGCCTCCTAAAAATGTGGAATGGGGTGAGGTAAGTACACACACACACTTCATGTTCAATTACTGTATCACACACAGAATCGTATGGTTTTGGATAATATGCCAAATGTTTTTCTGTGTGTGTTTGTGTAGATTCGGGGCTTTGAGACAAGTTACTGTATTGACAGTATGGGACACACCAATGGAGGAAATGTGGAAATAGGACCGTGCCACAGGATGGGCGGCAACCAGGTAATAAAACTCACACTACTGATCATTGATCTGGTTTGGTCTGTTCTCTGCCAGGGCACATCAGGGTTAGTAAAACAGTTTTTAATTCTTCCTCATCTCACTGTTTGACAGTAAATATTGTCCAGGAAAGGTAGCTGTTTTAGTCTGACAAACCTACAAATGTCCAAGCATTGCTATTGCTGTCTACCACTGTGTCTTTTTTAATACTTGTACCAGTAACCGTGACAACACTAAGTAGCTTTAGAAGGAACATGCTGTCATTTAACCAGTACTTCACACAGGATTCTGATATGGACATTGATTAGTTTTGTGTCTGTAGTTGTTCCGTATCAATGAAGCCAACCAGCTGATGCAGTATGACCAGTGCCTGACTAGAGGAAGTGATAATTCAGCTGTCATCATCACACACTGTGACCGGAACCAGCACACTGAGTGGAAGTATTTCAAGGTGACACACACACACACACACACACACTGAGTTGACGAGAAACAATAGAAATGCTTTGTGGGTTACACAAGGAGAGCGTGTTGGTTAACCTAATAAAACGAAAGCTGCTTGTCTGTATGTGGCATAACTGTTTAGTTCATAATATATATTAAAACAAGCTACATGCCCCCCCAGCAGCAGAAGGAGGAGGACAGCATGAAAAACACTGACTGATGTCTGTGTTCTTCATTCTTTCTTAACTTCACTCAATATTTTGATGTCTGGGATATTATTTATTTTACTGACATGTTAGGTTTGTTTTAGGGGAGATATTATTGAGTTTATTTTGAATAGTGATTTTGCTGTTGTAAATATACTCCTATATACTGTTGTTGCTCTATTTAATTTTATTTAAAATAAAGAAGAGAAATTAATTATTAAGGATCACTTCTTCATAAAAAGATTGAACATAGTTTTAGTTGTAACTTACTGGTCTACCTGCCAGTAGGTTACAGAGTAAAACATATTATTGCTGACCTCTGCATTAACGGTGGACTCTCCTATTTCTGTCTGTGTTTCCCTCTGTCCATGCAGGATCTCAATCGATTCACTCACATGCCAACAGGTAAATATCTGCATATACTTAATCACACACACAACTTTTTTAAGTTCGTATGAAAACAGAAGGAACTGGTTGTCATTAAATGTTAATGTGTTTAATCCAAAAGCTCTATACACACAGTGGATACCTTAACAGAACGTCAAGCACACGGTGTGAGTAACGGTCATCTGTGTTCTTCTAACAGGCAAATGTCTGGACCGCTCTGACCTACTCCACAAAGTGTTCATATCAGACTGTGACACCAGTAAAACCACTCAGAAATGGGAGATGAACAATATAGTGGCTGTATGAAAACTGGACACCTCGCACAATGAAAACCACTGGGAGCATGGAGAGGGACATGGTGACTGGATGAGGACATACACACTAATTTAAGACCCACTCAGAAATACATCCATACTATAGGTTTACAGATAAATCAAGCAGATTTTGTCTTTTAGAGAATACATGTTGTAGGTATGCGTCAGTCAGTGTCAGTGCACCTCTAACAAGATGGAGTCAAAATAGTCAAATATAAAGATGCTGAGTATTTTCAGCTTCTGCCCCCAAACTATTGCTATAAACCAAAATATGCCTTTGTCAACATGATTATGATTATGATTCTATAGGCACATTGACAGTCCAGATGCCAGAAGAACTGGTTAGTATGGAGGCTGAAGCACTGAACTGGAATCATATTAGTCTCTCTGTCTTTCATGGTGGTTGTGTTTACATGGTGTCTTTCTATCTGTGTTCTTTTGGGCTCTCAGGTCTTTTCTAACCAGTGCATTGCTTTCTGAAATGAATCCCATCAACTCTTACTATTTAACAGACACACTATTATTAGACATTTTCAATCAACTGATTAGCTCACTTACCAAAGAGTCATTTTTATTGGTGGAGGCTTCATTTGCATCGTCAGTGTGTTTAACCAGTTGGGGTGTTGCTACAGACACTGGCTTGTGTTTATAAGGCTTTCGGGTCATCAGTGTCATGCTGAAGTTTCCATGGCTTGTTTTCTGTTTGTTAATCAACAGGTGAAAACATTTTGTGATCAAACTATCTGTGCTGCACAAGCTTGAAGGGACACTTGACATTTTTAATTGTTTTTGTTTTTCTTTACATTTGCACTCCAACTGCTGCTCCTATTGAAGAGCCACCTCTAAGACAATAATAAAGATCAAAATAAGATTGAAATAAATCAGGCAAAGCTTCATACAGCGTTAGTTCTCTAAACCATCTTAAGCTGCATTCACATTGTGCCATCTCTGAAACTAACTCCATCTATCCCACAACACACAACAAATGTTTGAGTGAAAGTGACTCGTACTCTGTCTTTATTTTGCTTGGTTCTATTGGCCTGAACTAATTTCGATCAACCTCTACAGACACCGAGATGCTTTTAAGAGGAACCTGCGAGGAAAGCACATCTTTGAGAACTTTGATCTGACTGACAGGATTTCTGAACTGCCTGCCTTACTTATACTCCTGATGCGTTATACAGTAGCTGACCAGTTGACTGTGATTTAGTTACTGTCCAACTGTCTTTCTGAAAATGAGGGTGGGGGGCTGATTTATAATGATGAGAAACGCACAGCTTGTAGTGGCAAATGAAGAAAATGTGACTGTTTTGCAGCGGAATGGGGGTTTGGTGTATGGATGATCATGTATGCAATGTTTTGTACAATGTAAATATATTTCTTTCTAAATATGATCATGATGAATTTTGTGAAGGGCCTTGAATGATGTAAATATCTAACTTATAGCAGAGATTTAATATGGGCTGAACAGTGGGTGACCGAGGAAATAAAAGACAACATTTTTACTATGACCACTGTGTTCTTTTGAACGACCTGAGTTTTTCAAATGTAATTGGTGTATTTTTTAATGACTTTAATACAGGTGCACTGCCCCTCCCTAATGGTGATCATATCACACCAGGTGTGTCTGGGGCCATTTCAGGATAAAGACATTTTAATATGTTTTGAAGGTAGTAAAAAAGACTCCAAAAGCAAATTCTGGACATTTTAAATCAAGAACTGGTCTTAAGAATAAAAAAGATTGGAATTAAAACTAAGTGTAACTCTATATGTATGAGTATGGTATGAGCCCATATATTTACATTACACATATGACCCTTTTAACAGCCGTCGTGCACTTTCCCCATTGGCTGGATAAATAAAAACACATGACGCATTACGGAAGTGAAGGTATCTTGTGTGGGGTTCAGCTCTCACCACAACACCAGTCAGTTCTCATGTTGTGGAGAGTGAGACGGTAGAACGGTAACGTTAGTAGAGGTTAAAACACAACATTTAGAGGGTTTATAGGTGTTCACAACGCGGGAAATGAAGCGGTTTATTATATTCGGGTTGCAGTTTCTGTTTGTGGAGCATGTCAAGAGTTGGACTGACGGTAGGTTTTCTTTCCAGTCTCCAGTAATATTATCAATGCGATGTGTTTTAAATGCAGCCTTGTGTTGCAGATACAGATAGCATAACAGTTAGCAAGAACAATGTAACGTTACAACAATAAGCGACAAAAGCGAAACTAAACACCACAACTTCCGCTCAGAGTTCCTGCTTCTAAAGCCTTTTAAAACCAGTATTAACCGTATATAAACTAGTGAAACACTGCGAGTCTGAATACATTAAGATACATTTTAATTATAATGCTACAGCTACAAATTAAATGGAACCAATAAAAGGCGCACAGAGCTGATAAACATAACCTTATTATGATGCAAGCTACTGCAAGAGGGCCGTCGAGAGTTCAGTTGTCACAGTCACGTCGTTACCTTACAGCTTTATTCCAAACAGTATTATTTCCTCAAATCTACACACAATACACCATTATAACATGAAAAAAGTTTGCTTTAAATGTTTACAAAGTTATTAGAAATAAAGAACAAAAATATAATATTACATAAGTATTCACAGCCTTTGCTCAGTACTTTGTTGTGGCACCTTTGGCAGTAAATACAGCCTCAGTCTTTTGGAATACAAAGCAACAAGCTTGGCCACCGTCTTTGGCCAGTTTCTCTCATTCCTCTTTACAGAACCTCTCCAGCTCCATCAGGTTGGATGAGGAGTGTCGGTTTTTCATTTTTAGATCTCTCCAGAGATGTTCAATAGGATTCAAGTCTGGTCTCTGGCTGGGACACTCTAGGACATTCACAGAGTTGTCCTATCTTGGCTGTGTGTTTAGGGTTGTTGACTTGCAAAAGAACAAAATGAAACAAAACGTTTTGTATGCACTATATTCCCCAATATACATGTAAAAAGTGAAGGCTTTGTTGTCATTTTGTGAGAGTTGAGAGACTAGCCTGTGAATGACAGAAATTAAACACTATTATCTGATTGTTTTACAGCGGTTATATTATAAAGCACAAATAAAAAACCATCAAGCGCTCAGCTATTTACTGTAGAGTCGCTCTCTGCATTTCTCCTTTTCATTCATTCATTACATCCAACTCATGCAGCAGTAGATACAAATAGATACAAATATAAAATACACGAGTCTCCATTTTCTGAACAGCCTGTTGTTTTACATGGTTATTAAGTGACTTGCTCATTTCTCCTCTTCCTACTGCAGGTAGTGTGCTGCTCCGGGACGTCCAGGTGTTGACTCTGTACAAGGATCGCTACACCACAGCGAGGCGCTCCAGCCCTGTGCCTCAGCTGCAGTGTGTTGGAGGCTCAGCTGGCTGCCAGGCCTTCGTCCCAGAGGTGGTCCAATGTCAGAACAAAGGCTGGGATGGAGTGGATGTGCAGGTGAGAGGCAGCTTAGGATAAGGCGAGATGGAGAGGGAAGGAGTAAAATATATATGATACTACTGGTTCTAGGATTGGTAAAGAAAGCTGATTATATAAAGTAATCTTTACTTAACTGATGTTAACTGAGTAGTACTGTAGAAGAGTCCAAATCAGATAGTAGTAGTTATTTGTAATTTTTATCTCTCCCCCTCATAGTGGGAGTGTAAGACAGATATGGACAACGTGTACCGATTTGGCCGCATTGAGGTGAGCTGTGAGGGCTACAACCACCCTGATGATGCCTACATACTGAAGGGCTCCTGTGGGCTGGAGTACACGCTGGAACTGACTGAAGAAGGCCGAAGGAGGATGCACGGGAGCTCGGGTTCCCAGAGTGGATTCAAAGGGTTTGGAGGTAGGAGGAGATATAAGAGATGAGACTTAATTTTCACCATGTACACAATTATTAGATATTTGGAAACCCTTCCTCTTTTCTTCACTGCTTCCGTTTCTCAGGTGTCGGGGGCTTTGCTTCCAAAGTCTTCAACAGTTTCTTTGGCAACAAGGATCATCACCAGCACAACCAACATGCACATCGGAGCTCCCACCCCGCAGGCAGTGAGGACTCAGGAGGCTTGCTGGTGGTCGCTGTGCTCCTCTTCTTAGCATACGGTATCTACAAGCTGTTCCTCAGTGGGAACACAACCCAGTGGGGGCAGGACAACGGACAGGCTGGTTACCCCAGAGATGGCTCCACAGCAGGACCCCCACCCCCAGGATTCAAGCCTGACTTCACTGGTAGCTAATGCAAAATGACTATTTCTATCTGAAAACAGATTGGTGATTTCATCAATAAGTAAATTGCTGATAAAATAGGCACAGGGAATAAAATTGAATGTGGTTAAAGAGCAGCAAAGTTAGTATCAGTCTGCATCGAGCTACAAATGATTGCTGCTGATTCATAGTGTCAGCTTCATACTGTATGAAAAGCTGCAGCAGGACATATATGTTGATAAATCTGTGTCACCCCAGAGTGCAGTGGCATTACACACATCTGTTCGATGTGTTGTATATTACGTGACCACTAGAGCTATGACTGTATGACTGAAATAGCATCAGTCCCACACCATCATATACACAGCTTTACAGAATTATTTATTTATTTATTTATTTTTATTTCTGTTCTTATTGTAGTCACTAACTGATGACCATCTGTGTTTGAGTGCAGGTTCATGCTGTGATGCTCTGAATCATCCAGACATTTCCTGAAGAAGCGTTTTCTGTTTGTTGAGATGTATTACTCACACAACCCTCCCATCTATATTCACCCTTTTGCACTTTGCACTGCTGCACATACATGAAGTAAAAGACGGCCACACAGTCCGTGCACTCAAGACCTACCACGCTGCGCTTGTTGTTGCACTTGTTTTTTCGGGGGTTAATAATTACTGGAAAACATGATTTTCACATTGTACAGAGAACAATACATCACCTTCATGTTTTTCCTTTCTTGTAGCAACAAATGGGTGTTGTTTAGGTGCACTATGAATACAATTCCTTTCTAACTTGTTGCAGTACTGAAATTGATTCCTGTTTTCTGTTCAGGTTATCCTGGTGCCGGCCCAGGCTACGGCTTCCACAGCGACTACACTCACAGACAACAGCACCCAGAAGGCCGAGCTGAACCGGGCGCAGGATATGGTTTCTGGACCGGCATGGGGACCGGAGGGGTGCTGGGATATCTTTTTGGCCGTCAGAGGTCAGTGGAGAGATGGAGAGAAAGAGCTGAGAAGCAGAAAAACAAATCCTTGTTATTAATTATTCCTCTTCCATTTCATTGTTTGTGCTTTGTATTTGTTTTTCAGAAACCAGCCCTACAACTACAACCACTCCAGCTACACTGACAGCAGACCTTCTCCTGCTAGAGACTCTTCCTCTTCCTCTGGGACACGTACTGCTTCAGGTAGGGACCGGTTTCTACAGTAAACCAATGAAAAATAAGTAACAGAACAGCAGAAAACAAAGCAAAATAAATATGGGCAACAAAATCAGCTACGACTACTGTGAAAAACAAACAGTTAATTGTGGAATCAAGTGAAAAATACTAAATAAGGGGTCTCAATCTCAAAGATTTTCACGGAATGAGGTGGTGATTGAGCCACTGATGAAATTTCATCAGTTTCATTTACGAACCTGGTGTCAAGGCCTGTCTGTGGTCTGGTTGGTCCTGGTTGGTTTCCTATCTCTCACTCGCTCTTTATGTCTCTCTCTCTCTCTCTCTCTCTCTCTCTGTCTCTCTCTGTCTGGGCTCGTCATGCGAGGTCGAGTAAGGTCCAAAACACACCTGCAATCAATGCTTATCACTGTATGGTGCCGCCAAAGTGAAACATATCGACAAATTGTAGGAATATTTACTTCATGTTAGGCTCCTTCTTTTATGTCTGTGTAGATTCTCACTCATCCAGGTCCTCATAGTCAAAGGAGTTAAGTTGTAGCAACTGGACTTTTTCTTGGAGTTTGAAGACGTTTCACCTTTCATCCAAAAGGCTTCTTCAGTTCTAACCTGATGATGGAAACCAGGAGCTATATCTCTGGATCACAGAGGGTGGAGCTGTAGACCACACCCCTCATTTCGTAACAAAGGGTCACGTGGACAATGGACATAGATGGCCTCTTTCACTCCTCTCTCGAACCACCTGTCCTCCTTGTCCAATATGTGTATATCAGTGTCTATAAAGGAGTCTGGCGCAACACAGGAGGGCCAGCACATCAAGTCAGGACTCAGCAGTACATATACATCTGAAGGAAAAGGGACACTCCTTTAAAGACACTGATATACACATATTGGACAAGGAGGACAGGTGGTTCAAGAAAGGAGTGAAGGAGGCCATCTATGTCCATTTGGAACAACCAACTCTAAACAATGGAGGGGGGCTGCGGCATAGTCTGTCTGCTACATACCATCCTGCCTAGAGATCTCATCCCAGGAAGTTTAACTGCTCTTCACCATCAGAGCAGGTCTTATTCTCTGGATCATGTGACCACAACGACTCTCATCCTAATTCACACATTGAAGGGTGACTCACATGATCATTTGTTATGGAATGAGGGGTGTGGTCTACAGCTCCACCCAGCTCCTGGTTTCCATCATCAGGTTAGAACTGAAGAAGCCTTTTGGATGAAAGGTGAAACATCTTCATAAAAGTCCAGTTGCTACAACTCAACTCCTTTGCCTCCTTCTTTTATGTACATCAGAACATATAAAACTTTCTTTGGTAGTTATTCACTAGATTTGCGTAGACATTGCAGGACTAATAACACAAACATCACATCTTTGTGTGTAGAGTTGTTGTTGTTGCCTATTTAGCTGAAGGCTTTCCCTCCACCACAGTGAGTGTAGATATGATTACCATTATTAATGTAGTGAAACCACTTATGATAATAAAGGACCTGTACGTGTAAAGTGGAGTGTGTGAAGTGGAACCACAAACCATCCACAAATCAAACAGCAGGCATCACATAAGTAGCAACATGTTGCCGTCACTCGTGTTGGAGTAGTTGGTAAAATGAACGTAGCATCCACAGACATGCTGTTGGCTGCCTGACGTCCTTGTTTGCTTGTTTTTTGTCAGGTTTTGGAGGAACCAAGAGAAGATAGAAGCTGTGAAAGTGGACAGTGGTGCTGTGACAACACATAGCAGGTCAAACAGCAACATGTTGTCTGAATAATATGGTAAGATTGCCTCTCAGTTCCACATAGAGGACTCTGATATGTGTGTGGTTTGAGCTTTAGCTTTGAGGTGTAACAACACATTATGTAATAACAAACACATTTTGTAATAATGTCCTGCATTTGGTAATTTTGTAGTAAATTATTCCATATTATTATTACTTAAATTAAATAACTCATTATTACTACATTTTCATTATAAAAAAGTGCAACTCATGCAATTTGCATAAGTTGCAATATGTACAATATGTACATATTGCAATAGCTACAATATGTACGAATTCATTACAAAATGTAGGTGAATATGTGACATATTACATTCAAGCAATTTATTATAAAATGCAGCAGATTACTAAATGTGAGTGTTATTACATAATGAAATGAAAATGTTTCACATTTTGTTGAGTTGTTACATGCCGTGTTGTTACACGGCTTCAGTGTTTGGAAGAACATGACATGACTTTGACTATGTAATGTTTTAAGAAGATAATGGTCCATTGATTTGAAAAAAAACATTTTGTAGTTGAGATGACATAACGTCAGTGTCAAGAATCCACCCTTTAATGCATTCATTGTATCCCTTTAGTCTTTGATATCTGTTGGTCCTCAGACAGAGAGATATCTATGCAGACTGTCCCATCTTTTACATTCACATGAAACATATTATACATGAGAAAATAAACTGTTTTAGTTGTCTTTACCTCCTAGCTATCATACCTTTGCTCTTGTATAATAAACTCTGTTTAAATAAGTGTGTTTTAAAGTGGAAAAATTATTTTAAGGGTGGGTGATATTTTGGTAACTAGCTAAGAAAAATAAATAAATAAACTGTGGTTCTCAGACTTGTCATATGTTTAGATTATTTTGCTACTGTTTGTGTTCTCTCATTCCCAAAATTAAAAACACATAGAAATAATAACAAGTAACAATAGTTAAAAGTGTAACCTCGAGAAAATAAACACTGAAGGACCTTTCAAAAACAGGCAGCAGCACCCTCTGCTGTCCAGAAACTAAAGTAAAATAAAGTTTCTAGCCCCTGGTATTCCCAGACAGTCTCCCATACAGGTGCTAACTGTGCTGAACCTTGCTGAAATCATCAAAGTCCCTCTTTATGTTTCCTGTTGAGCTGTGGTGGAATTATAGTAATGAAACTAAAAAGACTAACACTAAAAGAAATCCACTTGATTTGACTCATTTAGATAGCTTAGTTTATCTGAGGCTAATATGAAGCTTTAAATCCATTTTTGCACATAAGTCATACTTGTTACAAACACAGGGAACAGGACGCAGCAAGGACTAGACTCAGGAGAGCAGGCAAGGAGGGCAGAGCCAATATATTCTTTCCTTAGCCCCTGCATACATCTGTAATAGTGAACATAAAGTTATCTTAAATAAGTGTACAAGCAGGTGGTATTTAATAAGGAAAACGCAGCACAAATGATTTACAAAGCTGTTTTAAATGGTTAACAAAACACTAGAGGGCAGCATGAGTCATTAAAATGTTTATATATGAATATTTGTCAAATATTCAGTTAATATAAATATAATAATATAAATAAAAAAATAATATACACCTGTGACTAACAGCAATTGCCTGAACAAGGTTATAAAAGAACCTGTGAACACCTCAACATTAGAGTTATGTGTAATGCAACATGGATTCATAAAGATGAACTGGAGCCAAAACACAGCTGCAGCACTGGTTAGGAGGTAAGTCAAGTCAATTACTTTATTTATCCCACAACAGGGAAATTCACTTATTACAAGCAGTGAAGAGAAAAAATAGAAAATGAGGACGGAGTGTTTTTTTTACATATTCACAAAAGTACTACATTAAAAATGTGCAGACCCATACTCCCAATAATAATTCACTATTTACACAACTTTCCATTGAAAAACAGACAGGCAAATGCTTCTGATTTAGCATAAGGATGGGCAGCACCAGCTGGAGAACCTCATCTCCCTCAGATTTGGCAAAAGAGCTGTCTGACCAGCACAAGAGCTTCTATTGAGGCCTGACATCATTCAGCTGTATCAGGGCCCTCCCTTCTGGTCCAAAACCTCAATAATTCCTTGATGGTAAATCATCTTCCAGTAAAATACATAGGTCGGGTTGTGTGTGAGAAGGGAAAGCTGAGATGGTGGCCTGATTAGCCCCAGTTACCCTGCTGCAGCATTTCTGGTACTGGAATGCCAGAGGCTACATAATAGGTGCACTGCAGTGCATTTGCACTGGCTGGGTGCTCCAGGAAAGGGCATCTGCATTCTGATTACTTCGACCAGGTCTATACTTGATGGTAAAGTCAAATGTAGCAAGGTGTGCAGCCCACTGTTCTGTAGCACCGAGCTTGTCTGTGGGTTAGAGTTAGAGGGGGTAATTGTATGTGTATACCACACATTTCTGTACCAGCAGACTTTTCAGTCATGACCCATTTGAGGCCCAGAAATTCAAATTTCATTGAGTTGCAGTTACTTATGTTATTCTCTGTAGGCTTAAGGCCACGATTACAGGATGGTAAGGTCTGACCTCACCATCCTGTAGCAGGCATCGACTTCTAGGATGAAGAGGAAGCTGTCTCAAGCCAAGACTGTAGCACACACCAACCTTTTAAGGCCCCCAAAGCTCTGCTCACACTCCTCCATCGATGCAGCAGGTAGACTAGTTCCTGGTGGCTTCTGTGTACTTTGTATTTTTCTCAGGCCACATGTTATTACATTAATTAGCAAAACAGATTAAGAGATTTCCAATCAATATTAATCTTGGCACGGATCTTTATTCTCATTTTTCTTCACTTCACCTCTGGCGCTGTTGCAGAGTCCTTGGCGAAGTGTGTGTCTTATGAGCAAAATGCACAAATGCACAAAATGCAAATATG
This sequence comes from Pampus argenteus, assembly GCA_036937835.1. Taxonomy (NCBI): domain Eukaryota; kingdom Metazoa; phylum Chordata; class Actinopteri; order Scombriformes; family Stromateidae; genus Pampus; species Pampus argenteus. The sequence goes on from CM072866.1 coordinate 2,765,959, forward strand.
AGCACAAATCTTTGAATATTGCTGTATGAATACCCTGGATGGTAAAATGGATGTTGTTTCAAGTTGCTGGAACATGTTTTTGATTCATGCTCCAAACAAAACAGTGATTGATGTTTAGTGGCAGCTTCAACCCTTGACTATTATGCAAAAACATAAAAGTGTTTACACAACCGGCAACCTGTCAAACAAATTAATGTGGAAATATCCAGCACCATATACAAACATACACTTCCTTCTCACATACATACGAAATCCTTGGCACGGCGACACCACACAGGTTTGTTCCAATAGAATTTCATTTATTATATTGTCATATCTGCATATTCTAACATGTCAACTTAAACTCGCTTCGGCTCTTTAGTAACATTAATACATGTTTGGGTGGATATAACATTTGATATGTCAAATGGGTGTGGTAAGCCATCAAAAATCAATAGTGGTGACAAAATGAATGCTGACATGCATTCAAATGTACGCAAGGATACAGATTAAATTGTTGTTAATGTTTGTACTGTTACGTCTGGACATTGTTAACAGATATTTCAGCCATCATGTCTGTCATTGTATTGCCTTCATACTAGAGATTTTTGTCATTTTGGGACATATTTACTGAATCATTTTAACCCAAACCATGATCTTCTTTTTTGTGCCTAAACTTAACCAGTCACACCATAAAACACATTCACTGGTCTTTTTTTCCACAACTTTATTTATCAATTTTACAAATGTACATTGATCTAATTTTTTTGAGCATTCATTACAAAGATTGTAAACTTGGGTATGGGTAATAAACAGTGACATTATATACCTAGGATTTTCCACATCTAATCTCAGCATCGCTTCCGCTTTATGCTTCAAATGGAGCATAAAGCATCTTACAGTTTGTGATCATTGTCTTTGAGTTTGTCACTAAATCAGCCCATTAACATAGTACAAAAAGTTATTTATACACAATTTTCTCTGGATAATCAAAATAATATTTGGCATAGTTATCATGGGGAGCAGCCAGTTTACACCATAAAAATGTGAAAATATACACATATTTGCTACATATTCATTTGTAAGTTGATGCTCATTAATATTTGCCGTGTTGTCAACACTCTCTGCTGGATAGTATGCTTCTATACTAATTTGTACTAGAAAACATGTTTTGACTGAAACATTGTTGCCTGATTGATGTTTTCTGAGATATATATATATATATTACCTTTTCTGCTCTGATTAATAATCCATCTCTCTCCTCTCAGGTTCAACAACATGAACAGCAATTCAAGTGATAGCAGTCCGACTTCTGTTGGAATGTTGTTCTATATGACTACAGCAGGGGTCGACTGTGGCCTTGGCTTGATAATCAATGGCTGGTCACTCTGGGTGATTGTTGCTGGAGGGTGGGGAATCATTGAAGCTGAGGTCCTGACTGTCAACACAGTCTTTTTGGAATTAGTTTACAATCTCAGCTTCATACTGACATTGTATACATATTTAAATAGAGATAAAAATGTAGCCTTAGTAGTATTTTTCCTGCAAGGTAGCGCTTTTATAGCTCGCCCTCTGCTCCTCTGGTGTACGTGTGTGGAGCGCTATGTGGCAGTGGTCCATCCTGTGGTGTTCCTCAGGTAATCGTCAGAAAATACCCACAATCCAAATCCCATTTTGGAAATTCTGTGAGAGTGGTTCTGATGAATGAAAGCAGCATTTACAATAGATAAAAAAATAAAAATTAAAGTCCCCCTCCAGTCAAAATATGCTTTGCTTATTGTTTCATCACTTGGATGTTTCTCTGAGCTCTCTTAGTTTACATGTGTCCCCACAAGCATGATTTGTGACTTCACAACTTGTATGCAACACAAAGTGTGGTGAAGTTGAGACATTTTGTTAAATGTGTATTTATGTATGTTAAACATGTGTGGAGGGGATATATAAACTGTAGTTTAACGAGGAAACATTTTTATCAACCTAAATCACTTAATTAATGAATTGATGAATTCTCTCATATGAAATTCTAGTGGTCTAATATGGTCACAGGTGGGATACAGTCTCCAAACAGTGAAAGTTAATGGTAGGATGTTAGTCTTTAAAGAATAATTCCAAGTTATTACATTTGTCTTTCTGTTAGTAGCTACTTAGGATGGCTAGTATTGTTAACAAAATCGCCTCTGTCAAAGTCAGGGTGTAAAGAGGGATGTAACTGTTTGCACCCTTCCACTGTTTCAGCAGGTATGTTCCCACCATCATCCCTATTTGCTGTTGCAATTAAATGTTAGTGGACATGTAAACAATCTCAACCATAAATGCAGCACCAGTGGTAGTGACATCACTTGTAAATTATGTAGCCTGACTGAAATTGTGCTTCTTGAAAGGTTTAGGTAGATTAAAGAGAAATGGACAAACATGAGTCTTTCTCAACAGGGAAGTGCTCTCAGACTTTTGGACACTACGTTATGTATTGTACAGTCTAAACGGTCAGTTAAAGACTAGAATAACTGGGTTGCACAAGGGCCAGAAGAAGGCACATGCATGTGTGCACAACTGGTTTTAAAACTACGGGGTACCACCTCCCAGTGATTTTGGGCCAGGAAAAACCGCAGTGTGGAATCAAGGCTTAAGTGTGATAACCAAGGAGTTTTTGTTGCCTTAAGATGGATAAATCTCACCTACTGACAAAAAAATTATGCCATGCATCACTGACTCTCCAATGGTAGTAGTTTAAAACATATTTTTCTTTCCTTGCAATTTTTCCCAATTCCTTCCATTTTAATACAAAAAACATCAAAAACATCGAAATCGCTGCAAAAATTGTATAGCAATTTTAAAGAAAAGCAGCATAATCAAACAAAAAAAATTAATTTCAGGAGGAAGTGATGTGTATCATTTCTAACAGTTGATAACTACTGTAATTGTATGACAGAGACCTTATTATCAACATTATCTTTTTTGTGATGTCTCAGGTATAAACCCCTGAGGTACAAACTGAGGGTCCTGGCCGTGGTCTGGGTGTTCATTCTCACCGGCACTGTAGTTAACTTCGTCCTCCTGAGAGAAAGTGAAAAGCGGCTCATACTGCTGCTTGCTCTTTACTTGGGTGTCCTGGTCGTCAGCCTGATCTCCAGTGTGTTCATCATCCACTTCCTCAAAAGACCCAGACCAGGAAATGGAGGAAACAAGAAGAAAGCTGAGGGAGGTTGGAGCCAGCACAAGAAGGCTCTCAGAAAAGTGTCCTTTATGGTGATGATGATGATTGCCAACTATGTGCCTCTGGTCATAGCTTTTGCTACTAAGAAGTTATTTTCAGACCAGTATTTCTACGCATGTGTGTATCCCATTGTAATATCTTTGGGTCTTATTGGTAGTCCGGTACAAGGTTTCTTCTTCCTCCACAGGATGGGGAAGTTGCCATGGTGCTGATCTTCCACCATAAAATACATTTCTGAGACATATTCCAATTGAAAAAAAAAAAACATACTTTATTAAAGTGTATATTATTTGTCTGTAAATCAACAGCAACACCTTCCTTCAGAATCAAGGTCCTGTTCCAATCCAATTCACAGAATACACTCAACATTTCAGCTCAGGTATTTCCTTGGTAGAAAGTTTTTCAGAAATTAAAATAGATATAATAGTATATATAATGTAATGGGAGCATTCAATAGTTCAATTCAATAGCAATAGTTCATGATGGATATTGTATAAGAGTGTTTGATAAGCTGTGTGTAAAGCTAATAAACTATCATATTTGAAATGAAAACAACACAACTGTAGTGTCTGTGTATTTACTTCTACAGTGTAACAATATATAGTGTAGATCATCACTTGATTATACAAAGAAGCGGAAGTATACAACCTAAACAGTATGGTATGTAAAACATGGCAGATTTCCTCCTTTATTACACGTCTCTCATCAGAATATCAGTAAATGGTTTATAACACCCTGCCTTGTGTGTATATGTGTAATCCTGTTAGTGTTTTTGTGCCTGTCAAGCAGTCTGCCTTCGGGTCGGGTGCTCGTCACACTTCCTGGTTGGTCTTTGGTGATCCTGATTGGAGTGGCACTCTGTCCAGTGCTGCAAGTGGGGAGTCTTCAAATGCTCAGTCAGCGTGTCAGTCGGGCTGTGACTCTTGAGTTGGTTGAGTTGCAGCTCTGTTCTGGCATTGGTGCGAGGCACTCATTAATTACATAGGAACTGGGCCTGGTATAATTCTGGGGTTGATAACACACACTGAGAATTGTTTCGGTTGGACATGAGAAGCGCAGGGGGTGTTGTTTTGACTGTTTTTTATTTATTTATTAGAATTAATTAGTGAGACTTTATTTTTAGTATAGGAGGGTCTCCCCTCAGATGAAGACACCATTAAAGAAAACAGCAGCAGTTCTGCCAAGAACCAATGACATCACTGGTTCCTGGAAGAACAACAGATGTTGAAGCTGTGCCCCAAAGACACAGAGAACATTAAAAACAACTGTTGTTGTTTTCCACATTATATCCCTAATGGTTGGAAATAAAAAAGTCATGAATTACGATAACCTATTTCATTTTTTCCCAAATGTTTTTATTACTCTTTGAGACTCATTCATACAGGAGAAAACAACTGTCCACTGTAGTGACCACTGTTCCTGAAAGGCACTTTTTAATGCAGAGTGAGGCATTTTTACATTGTTGTACTGGTTTACTTGAGATTGAAGTACTTCCTCCACCATTATTCACAGGTTAAAAACAATAAAACATTAAGATCATAACTGCAAATTGACAAAGTGTTGACTATCAGAGTAAAGAATAAAGATCTTGATATATATTTATATATGTACACTTTGGTCCGTAATGTACGGGTTGGTCCGTAATGTAGTCCTCTCCTGTCCTTTCATGCACAAATAAACAGAGGATATAACAGTATTTTGCAGGCAAATTCGATAAAATGATTTTGTATGTAAATATATCTCCACCCTATGGTAGATGGTGCAGCTAATACAAAATATCATCTTCCCAAGAAAGTTACACAGCTCCTCTGATTTCAGAGAATCCCTGACTTATTTTTACGATGATATATCCCTTTGTGTGACTGGGTCTGCAGTGACAACGCTTCCACCTTGGAAGTGGTGCATGATGCTGGTTGGACAGAGGTCATTTCGAACAGGCTGTTGTGTGATACAGTAGATGACAGTTCTGGGATCATTACATTTATCCAAAACTAGCCACCAGAATCAGTTGTAATCACTGTAATACATTTTTGGTTTTGGAAGTTGTTGTGATGTGTGGGAGTTTTATGCTGCAGCATAACATCATGTTCCAGACTTGAATTCGTAGCTCTCATCACTAAGATTTGATCTTGTCATCACTTAACTATATATAACTACCACAATGTTTTCTCACAGATCCACTGGATTCTGGCAGTACAGTTTAAGTCATTCAAACCAATGAAACCCCTCATTGTACGGAGTTCACCGCAGTCTTCTCCTCCATTTGCTCCATCAGGCTGTCCACGGGCCCACTGCAATCTACAGACAGAGCAAAGCATGCTCATGCTAGTACCTCATGTTACTTGGCAATGTATGCAACAGTTACTGAGACGTTACTTTCTTAAAACCACAAAAGTAAACCTCACGGAAGCACTAGAGGAAAAGACAGCAGATCATCAAAGACTGTTGAATTAATCCTCAGGGGAACATGAATATCTAGAGCGGCTAAAAACCTGAACTTGAATTAATCTTCAGGGGAACATGAATATCTAGAGCGGCTAAAAACCTGAACTTGAATTAATCCTCAGGGGAACATGAATATCTAGAGCGGCTAAAAACCTGAACTTGAATTAATCCTCAGGGGAACATGAACATCTAGACCGGCTAAAAACCTGAACTTGAATTAATCCTCAGGGAAACTTGAATATCTAGAGCGGCTAAAAACCTGAACTTGAATTAATCCTCAGGGGAACATGAACATCTAGAGCGGCTAAAAACCTGAACTTGAATTAATCTTCAGGGAAACATGAATATCTAGAGCGGCTAAAAACCTGAACTTGAATTAATCCTCAGGGGAACATGAATATCTAGAGCGGCTAAAAACCTGAACTTGAATTAATCTTCAGGGAAACATGAATATCTAGAGAGGCTAAAAACCTGAACTTGAATTAATCCTCAGGGGAACTTGAATATCTAGAGCGGCTAAAAACCTGAACTTGAATTAATCTTCAGGGGAACATGAATATCTAGAGCGGCTAAAAACCTGAACTTGAATTAATCTTCAGGGGAACATGAATATCTAGAGCGGCTAAAAACCTGAACTTGAATCGGTGCGAACAACAGCAATAGCAAGGAAAAAAAATCTGCTAAACAGATTTAAACAGGCATTTTATCATTGACAGATTATGATTTCTCATGAGTTTTAGCATCATTTACAAATGTGATACCTTAAAAAATAATTCTACCATGGACTGAATTCACTGTCACTACCAGCCAACATGATACGCTGTAAATACCTTCGAGCTACCGAGCAATAAAAAAAAAAACACAAAAAAATGTATAGTTATAATGCAACAATATCACAATGCAGTTATTTGTCTAATATCCAGTATGACTGAGAGTTGTTTCACCTGTTTTTGTTCACTGGTGTTCCATCCACCCAGATCCACGTTCCTTCCTCCTCCCTGTCAGTCATTCCAACCCATGCTGCCATGGCGAAGCCCGTAAGAAAGGCCTGTCATAAACCCACATCCTCATAAACAACAGCTTCAAAAGCAGAAGACCAAGCTGTACATCGTACTGTTGTAATACCTGCTGCCGTTTGAATCTTTTTCAGTGTTCATGTAAATGTATAAAAGTTTCTGAACCATCCTACACTGCATTTGCAATCAGGAGCCCTGACTTTAGAACAACCTGCTGTAGATCAAACACACTATACACTACTATATATATTATTAATTCAATATTTAATTTCCATTTGGTATGTGTATTTGGGGATTGTAAGTTTGTGTAAAAGCATGAAAAGTTTTGGAAGGTAAGCAGATTTTAATCTGGCTGCTGCTTTTCAACATGTATGAAGCTACCTGCTCCAGTCTGCTGTTGATGATGACCAGGTCAGCGTGTCTCTGCACACAGTCCTGCCGGCTGTCGTCCCAGCTTCTCCTCTCTGAGGAAATGTAGTAACAACTGGACCCAAATATCAACCAGTTCTGCGGGCAGCTCTCCTCCTCTGTCTCTATTTTGACACAGCAACACAGACAACATGTCTTAACATAACATGACACAATATAGATCATGTAGGACAGAAATGATGCAACAGAGAACAGGATGGTGCAAGTCAACACAAGATGCATTCATTTATGTAGGTGAAGTATGTATGAAGTATGAAGCTGTGCAAAATTTCTGGGTTTAAGGTGTTTATGATGAAGACAGTTTTGGGGTAAGAATGTATAAAAATGGAATTTCAATTCATCTCTTCTGTTAACAGTTTTAACACTTAATATATATTTATATATATGTATAACAGTTTTAACACTTAGTTTATAAGCAGTAGCGGCCTGGGAGATGAAATAAATGATACCCACATTTTTTACTCACTTCTTCATATGAAATACAGTAGTTTCACATTTTCAGGTCTCAAGAAATTCAAATGAAACAATCCAAGAAGGAAAAATGGCTCAGACATCGCTGCTCACAATGTGCAACTATGAGGCTATTGCTTCATATTAAGGGGTCACAACAATAAAGGCTAGGGACTGCTGTCCATCTACCTTCATCAGGGGGCTGACTCAGCTCAAGTCTCAGAGTGATGTTGAGAATTGCTTGAAGAACACATAGCAGCCCGAAGCTCACCAGAACCACTTTAAGATGTCTGAAGTCTGTACAACACAGACACACACAGACACACACAGACACAGACACACACACACACACACACACAGACACACACATACATACATACAAAAGGATCTTAGCAGCTTGTACTCTTGTGCAAACCCACTAAAATAATGAATTTATATATTTACAGATTATCATCATCAGATCACCTACTTGGTTTTGGAGTCTTGTCGTCCGTCGTGTCCTTTTGTTCAGATTTTGGGAATTGTTGATATTCACCAACTTCAAAGTGGACTTCAGACTCACCAGAGTGAAAGAACACGGCCATGTTGAAGCAGCTGCAGACACGAGGTGTGCTGATGGTGATCTGATGGTGTGCAGTAAGGAACTTTTAACACTTCCACCTTCTCCTGCCTGTCATCAGCCGACCTGTCACGTGTTTGAGGAAGTGTTGTCCTGTTGTCATCTGAGATGAAGAATAAGACTGAATAAACTATTTTTAGGCAGATTTTTTAAATTTTTTTTATTCCCAACACTGTAATTTGTGTACAATAACAATTACTTTTTTTCAGGAATTATAACATGTGAGAAGATTTACTTGTTTTACCTACAGTTTTGCTTATTGATAGAGAGATATGTCAAACATTTTAGAAAATAGCTTTATGATAAAATAGACATTTTTAAGTTTTACAGGGAACAGAAAGAACAGAAACAAACTATTTGTGTGAATATGAAATGCTGCATTGTGGGATTGTGTTTATAGAAGTTCAGGGCTAACTACAGTAAACTGAATTTTTTTTTAATTAAAAAAACAACAAATATTAAAAAAACAAATTTAATTTAAAACTCAAATAACATCAGTGTCCTCCAAAGCATAATGCTAAAACTGTGTAGTTTGTAACTATGCTTACCAATACATCAAAATGAAAATCAGTGTTTTTGGTTTGATCACCATGAGGCTATCAAATTAAATCATCTAGCATTGCTTATTAGTTGTGTTCTAGCATTCTAGCTTTTGCATTTAAATATATGTTGAAAAGGACAATAAATATCAGGACAACTAAAAGTATACTTCAACAATTTAATGAAAATAACTTGTTTATTCTTTGGTTTGTCTCGTGACAGATTCCGATGTCACTGTTTAGAAATGTCCTGTTGAGAAAACCTGTGTGAATACAGCGAACAAAGCAGCAGCTTTACACAACAGTGCAACTGAAACATGTTGCACAAGGAAAGAGACTCAAAACATTGATGTACAGCTTCCACAAACACATTTATTTCCCATTGATGCAGTTCATCATGTTAACTTGTTTATTACAAACATCTCTGGTACAAAAGATATAGTAGATATAAAATATATGAATTTTGGGCTTCTTTTCCAGCTGGAAAAAAAGGTTAAATTTATTCCTTGTGCAGGAGCCAGATTTCAGTCCAAAAATGTTGTTTTTCCCAGACATGAAAAACATATCACTCACTCACAGTGTGTAGAAAACAAGAACTTACACAACACACTGGGATACATATATACAATGAGGCCATTTTTTTTCCCACCAGAATTGATTTGTGTATCAATTAGGTCTTAATTGTAAGTCTGCTTAAACAAAAGATCTTCCTGCTCTATTTTCAGTCACATTAAAAGTTGCTTATTATTTTGAAACTACTACATATTAGTTTACATTATAAAGCCAGGACTATCAACATATTATTTCACTTTTTCTTTTTTAAATAATTTATTAACTCAAACCCAATTTAATGCAATTATCACTTTACTTAGTATTATGTCTATTGTGTATATACTAGCCTTCAAAATATATAAAGTGGTTTGCAGGGTAATTTCTCAACTCCCTCACATAACCCAGCATGTTTATCAAGGTTCATTTCTGTGTCTCTAGTGTTTGTGTACGTGTGTGTGAGTATGTAAATCTTATGTCTAAGTAACTGGTCACATTTGGATTATAATACTTCTGCTGCAAAAGGAAATCTAATAATGTCGATAGCTGTAGAAAACAGACAGCTTCATCACTTGTCAACAAAACGAACCAACAAATAAAAAATAGATATTTAACCGATAGTTGTGGTTGGTCACTGTACATCACTTTAAACATAAACACAACCTTAGTAGATATTTACTTTATAATCAATGACTGTAAACTGCTAACAAGCAGAGCCAGTGATTGGCACAAATGGGTGAGTCTGTACATACTGAGTTTGTGTTGAAATATTACTGAGGCGGGGGAGGAGGAGGAGGTGGTGGCGGGAGGTTAGTGAAGGGGACAGCGTTTGGTGGCCAGAGAGGAGACGAGAAAGATGGATTAAAGAAGGATGGAGGAGGAGGGTAAAGCGGGAAGTTGGGTGGGGGAAAAAGATGGGGGAGAGGAGGAGGATACGGGCAGGGAGGGGGGAGGTACATGGGAGGGACACCCATATGTGTAGGTGGCGGGTGTGTGTGCCTGGGTGAAGCGTGTGTATGTCGGGAAGGTGGGTGTTTGTTTCTCGGATTCTGGTGCCTGAATGGAGCCCCTGTTTGTCTTGGTGGGAAACCCCTGACATCACACTGATTCTGCAAGGTGTTCTGGGTAATGTGGGCAGGATTATCTGGAAATCAAGAGAAGAAATGTAAGGGAAAAAAAGGAGAATCGGATGGAGACATACTGACTGACTAGAAAGTTTGAAGGATAAACCTTAAAACCATCCAAACAAGAGACAGAAAGACAGAGAGAGAGAGACAGAGACAGAGAGACAACAACAAAATTTGGTTACCATTACGTTTTCATTCACTTCACAACATAATCACCTCACACTCACTCACTCATACCTGTATTATTAGTGTCCCTCTTCTTAGAATTTTTCACTTTCCTCTTGGCTTCCCGCTCCTTCTCATCATCACTGTAATCTAAAGCCTGTTGACAGAGAGACATAGAGAGAGAGAGACAGAGACAGACATAGAGAGAGAGAGAGATAGGGAGATATGAGGGTCACACTTTAGTCACAGAAGAGAAGACAAAACATTCCATAATACATTTTGAGACGTGAGTGCATCACACCCCCACACTGACCCTGCTGCAGGTGGATTTACAAAAAGCTCATTGGCTGCTTAAATAAACTGACAGCAACAAAGGCCTTGAAAACTGCAGCAGGTGAAACCAGGTGTAATATCACACCTCGAACCAAACCAGCTGCAGGTAAGGAACAGGCTGAAAAAGTGGACATATACTGGATGTGTGTGTGTGTGTCAGGCAGAGCAGGGGACAGAGAGCTTTAAACACAGCAGAGGCTACCAGTCATCTTCAGGGATGTTTCTTACCTCTTCTGGTGGTTCTTGGTCATTTTTCCAGGATGCATCAGATCCCTTAAGACTGAAGAAAAAATATTTCAATACAACAAAAGCTGACAACTACTTTAACAATAAACTATAACTAATCTGTGTGTGTGTGCTCACAGTTTCAGCTGTTGTGTGAGGATGTATCTTGTGTACTCCTTGAGGGCTGGTGCGTAATAAACAGTCTGTCCCTCTGTCAGACCCTTGCTGCTTATCTGCTCTGCAGAGTTAAAACGCATAATATACAGCGGACTGGACACTGGACCAAACACCTCAAACACCTGAGACACAAAGACAAGCAGACAACATTAAACACTTCTTCACACATATTACATGCAAGTGGTGTGTTCTGCTGCTCCACGCACCTTGCCTACAGCCAGCCTATCAGATTGAAAGATGATGCTGTCATCAGTCAGGGGGGGCGTGTCTTTCAGAGACTGGACAATAACTGCAGAGACAGAAAGAGCAGTTAAAAATAGACTAAATAATACAGTTAGACACTAGGAGTTCAAGTATGACCTGTGTTTGTGTGTGTGTGTGTGTGTTTATTACCCAGCTGCTGTAGAATACTAGAGATTGTTCCGATTGGCTGCAGTTCTGCGCCCTCTGGTAAGGACACACACACCTCCTCTACTGCTGGCAGCTCCTGCACACAACAAACACAATGTGACATACAATGTCATCTTGTGGTATAATAAAGGATTTTCAGTGGCTAGGGATGTAGGTGGGCTACAGTGGGAGAAATCATGCGAAATATGTGGCGCTTCAAGTGCAAATGTGGACAAGGAATCGATTTTGTCATTTGGAGGGTGTTCATCTTTCGCTCAAATGCAGTGTGGGCACAACCTGAGGCTACATGGACCACATCTGTAGTGGTTATTGTATTAACATCAAAGTTAACATTTTCCTGGAGTTGTAGAGCAGTCTCACTGTGTTTCTGACCACAGTATAGAGAATGAATCATGAACCACCAAGCTGTAATCCGACAAAATGCATAAAAAGTGAAGCGCTGTGAATACTTACTGTATACACTATAAATAGAAACCAAGACCCCTAATGTCCTCTACAACGCACACTCTACAACACATGATCACAGACTGACCTCAAGCAGGACTTCATCTCTGGTTTTGATAGGGGCTGGTTGGCTGAAACCCTCATCATCATCTTCCTCAAACACAGGGGCAGACGGAGAAGACGAGGAGGAGGAGGAGGAAGAAGAAGAGGACGAGGAGGAGGAGGAAGAGCTGTCACTGGTAACAGGAGAGGAAGCAGCATCAGAATCCATGTTAATTACTTTGCATTTTCTTCACCCTTTTGTCAAATCGTTGTGTGTGTGTGTGTGTATACCTGTCTGAATCTTCTGAATCACCGTCATCATTGTCCTCCGTCTTACACACACTGACTAAAGGTGTTGCTGCTGTTGAATGTGTGTGTTCTTCTTGGTGCGTTTGTGTGTTTGATGGTGTGTCTGCACTGTCTGGTGTTACGATGAGTTGTTCTAGCTGTGTGCTCACGGTGACCTCCATCTGCTCTTCCTCAGCCTTGTGAGTTGATGGTGTCTGTCCATTCTCCTGTGATAGCTTTTCCTCCATCTGAAATGTACACACATTTTAAACCTCTACAGTATTTATTCACTCTTTAGTTCAGTGTTAATTCAATGGTTACAGCTTTAGTAAATGTGAATATTTCCTGTTTTTTTAGGCAGCAAAATGTGTAAAAACAAACTATTTAAATACGTTAACTTAATATAATCAATATATTATATTGGCATGCTGTTTATATGGGTTTATGAAGGTAAAATTACTTATAACAAACTGCCATAACATACGTTTCTCCATTAACTGTAAAACTATCACAAATGTCAGCGTAGTCGACTAAAAAAAGCGTAACAACAACTCAGCAAACTTAACTTAACAAAAGAAACGTAAGTAGCGCCGTTTCATTATATCTATACTAGCATCCGTCGGCTAAATAGCTAACGAGCTAAGCGGGGCTAACAGCGCTAAATTCAAGTAACGACACAAGCCAGCAAGAACCCGGGAACCTTTTTTCATCAAAATAAACAAGCTGCTTTTAAGCAAAGTAATAATGAGTCTGTTAAAAGTAATACCTGTTCGTTTGTTAGGCTATACCGGGTCCGTGTTGCGACGAGCCTCATGAAACTCCAGACCGGTGTCAAGTTAACCGGATAAACCACAGTATTTCCGTTACCAACCTTCACAATGGTGGCTTCAGTGGTTTTTATTCAGTCATATGACAATACAATAACAAAATATACGGCGTGTATGTTTTAAATTTTGAAATTCAAAACATTAGTATTGTGTTTTGTTATAATATACTTATATATATTTGTATTTATTATTATTTATATTATGCCTGTATTTTATTTTGAAGGCAAAATGCTTAATGCCGGTGGTTGTTGTTTCTGTCGCAGCAAATACAGCCATGAGCCATCCACAACCATGTCGACAACACGTGGGGTTAATGTTTTTCCTGGTATGCGCAAGGCTGTTGCGCACGATAAAGCAACTGGCGGGGTAACCCAGAATTCTAGAGACGGAACAGGAGCTGACTGCTGATTAATATCCATATATACTTCATATATATTCCAGTCCATTCATTAAAAGGCTGGAGCACTGAAGATACACTTGTTTGTTAAACCTATTGGTGGGTCTCTTGCTTTGATTATGGTCCACACGGACAGAGATAGTGAACATTGAACATAATACAAACAGCAAAAATATGTGACCAGTAGATGGCAGCACAGCTGTTTGATTCATTGAGGCTATAATTAACGGGGGCGTGGGTCAATAATGTAGTAAAGCCACACTAAAACAGCGAATTTGAATCCTTTTTTTAAAATAAAACTATTTGATTTACAAACAAATGACCAAATCTGCTTTGAAAAGTCTGTTTTAGGAGTTTTTTTTTATTAAATAGTATTAAATCATGATTTACATGATTACATTTTACACAACAATCCTGTATGCGAGTGTATGACAAATTTTCCTCGTTGAGTTTAAATGATAAATGATGATTTTCAACACAAACTGTAAAAATGATAAATGATTCCACAAGTCAGGTGGGATCTGTCCAGAACAGACAGGGAAATCAACACTGTACACTGATGTTGGGATGTGAAGTGTGTGTGTGTGTGTGTGTGTGTTTCTGTGTGCCTGAACAATAACCTAATCTAAAAAATGTGTTAAAACATATTGTTCTTATATGGTTTATACTTTTGAGCAGCCAAGATGCGGTCCGCTGCTGCTGAAACGTCTCAGTTTTCAAAATGTCCTTCCATAACCTTTCCTTGGCTGGATATGGAAATGACATTTCTAATTACACTCACCCCTGACACTTATTTTTGGTTTCCACATCCATTCTCATATAGCATTACATATGCAGAATCGTCTCCTTTGGAAGTGAGTTTTATAATTACTGAGAAGATTTCATAAGCAGCAGCAGCGTCAAATAAATGCTACATAAAATCAGCTGACGCCGGCTCCTAAATGGCCGTATTGTTACTCAGCTAATCAGCTAGCATCGGCTCAGTGCCACTGTTTCAACTGTTCAAAGCCAATTCACACATCAAACAGCACAAAACCGAACCGATTTCCTTCAATCAGTGTTGCTTTTGAAGATGAAATTACATAAATGGCTTCATTCACCCTCTCTATGTCAACACTGGGAGTATTTATAAATGAATCCCAGTAGGATTTATATTTGCATGCACAACAGGAGTTGAGAAATGTGCTATTGTTGTTGGTGTGTATGACTCGCACGTTACCAAAATGCCTCATTGGAATTGTGTTTGAATCCAAGCGGACGGGAAGTGGAACATCAATACGAGGCACTGAGGTACGTACTCCGTTGTCACACATGGGAAAATAGAAAACAGACATCATAACTGAGAAAATGTGCACACTCAAAGAAAACCTTGAAAACATTTGTTTTGCTGCATAGAAAACAATTCAGCTCTCTCAACTCAAGGGGCTACGGGACATATTCCACATATTGTGTCATCACTGATGGTCCACGTTACACAGCTGTTCAGTCCATCCCACCTGTTTTCCTCTGGGTTTCAGCTCTCAGCTGGATGCTGAAAAAATAAAGATGAATGCAGCCTATCAAGGACAAACTGGTATTGTCTTACAGAAATAGAAATGCCTGTTGGTGGTTGAAGTTTATTCTTAGGAACTGCTCAATATACAATGATTAAAACTGAGCATTTCCTACTTTTGTTGATCAGCGAAGACAGTGTTGTGTTTACTTGAATTGGATCCTGCAGACAACACCATTTATGATGCGTATTTTTGATGGTGTGTGCCATCCTGATCTTGACACCATGTGTTGCTTATCCTCTCGGTCTAATGGATTGTTTCTTTCATTGCCATGATGTGCATCCGCTGACACTTACTTGTCCTTCTAAAGGTTTATTACAAAAAGATCCTTGCCAATATGAACACACTGATTCGCTTCTCCTGTGCTGCACTATTTAAACATTGACTTCAAAGATCAGCCCTGAGGCCACCCTGACCTGTTCTGATCTGTTTCTAAAAAAGGGAACAGATATCACATCTGACCTTTCTTGACCAGAAGGTTCCTTAACCTTATTTACTGACCCAAGTTTTACTTTCTGGCATTTCCTTTTAACAAACCACAACAGCTAATCACAGTGTTTCCAAAAAATACCACACCAAAATACCCACATCCAAGTATATTAGCATTAGGTGAAATGTGGATTCTATCAGCCTAAATCACAAAGTGGGATACAAACAGGCATCACACACTAATCGAGATCTTTAGTTTCTGTTTAGATTTGTTAGTGTGATTGAAGATTTTGATAATTTCTTGCATTTCTCCTCTACTATGTGTCATAGTGCAGATGACGGTGTTTATTTTAGTTTTAGTGAACATTTGAAGATTTTTTTTAATCAGGTCTAAATGTCTGAATGATGTCCATGAAATTTGGTACAGACATTGAATAGTAATAACTGTAGTAATCCTCTGAATTTTCATCTACTGCCATCATCAGGTCAACATAATTTGTCCACAAAGCAATTATGCTTAGGGCACCCAAATGAGCAGCAAAGGGCCCTGAGGTAATGTGTGCTAATGCAAAGTCACACATCTCAACCCTCAGTCATCTTTCAAATGTGCATGTGTAGTAGTTATTAAAACCTTGTTAGAATTGTTTGCATTAGCTTTGCCAAAGACCAAATGCTATTTACTTTATGAAAGGTAAATACTCCTTTACTTGTCTGTCAGTGAAACGATTAAATATTTCTTTATCAACTCGGTCAACTGAACTCGAGCTAAAAGCAGCCGCACTGCTCCACTCCTGCACTCCTGGAGGATGTCTGCCAGCACAACAGCTGGAAAGGCTGTTTCAGAATGTTGTATTTCGGCCGCTTTGCAAATGAACATTTTGTGAAGCAGCTTTTGTATGTGCAACTGTCAAACAGAACCAAGTGTAAAAACAGATTATTTTAATCAATCTATCACTTTTTAAATAATGTATGAAATGTAAAAGTAACAGTAAAAAATAATAGTACTAACCCAAAGTCTTCAAACTGTTTCTTTAGTAGGAAAAACACTAATGACCAACTATCAAAAGGAACTTTTGTTGAGTTTTTTTGGACTTCAAAAAAACTTTTATATACTTCCAAGACCTGTTATAGAAGAAAGAGAAAAACAGGTTTAGACACTGTGGCGATATGTACCCTGCTGATAAATAAAGAAAAACTGTAAAATCACTCTTTTCAGTAAGTATATAAGTTATAATTTCTACGGTGGCTAGATGTGCAAAAACAAGTCACTTTTGGGAACATGTTTACACAACTCATCCTTTTCAATGACTAACTTTAATTAATTAACCCAAACTATGATCTTTTTCTTACCTAAACATGTGTCTTGGGTTGATAGAGGCAGACTGGCGCAGAGCTGACAGGTGTTTTAACGGTGAAGATGGAGCTGAGGCAACCGATTCCCAGATCATCATTTCAACCCTTACCTATGTTCATAGGTACTGACTCATCAAGCAGATGCTGCTCCTTCATCTTAAAGAGCCATTTGATTAAGCATCTGATCATTATGAAAAGAAATGTGTTTCTGAATGATAACACCATGTTGTTGTTGTTGTTTACAGTCAAACGAGTAGAGACACAGCTGCTGATTTACCTTCACCTCTTTGGTGAGGTGGATAAGCACCTTTGCCCCCTGCTGTCTTATCACACAGAAGTAGAAAGAAGATCTGTGTAGAATTTGCACCAAGATGTCTCTTCAGGATGATTTGACATGGAATGAACTCAACCCTGCTGTCACAGTTCTGTAGTTAAAAGTCTGTTTCTTTTGTGCCTATGTGCATTCACTCGGAGCTTGTTTGTGTCACAAAGGGAATTGAACTTGCGTCTCTGAGGGGCCACAGGATGTGTTTGCAGGTCGTAAAGGCAGCAGGTGTTGTTCGGGCATTGTCACTCACACACAGAGCAGGTGTTGTTTATCAGTGAGTATTCTTCTTTTTAACGGTCCCAATGTCACTCATTGTGTCACACATGACAAAACACTGTCAACAGCATTCCATACGCGTACAAATACTTACTCGCTCACACAAACAGAACAAATTTACCGCATCTCCGCTGTGACAACTCCATATGTCAGAGAGAATTCCACAAATTCCTGGATTTTTTTTTCCTGTTGTCAGTGTGTCACTTCCACGTTTCCTCCCATGGGTAATAGCTTTCAGCTGTTTATGAGCTTGAAAGGTTAAAGACCATAAAAGGACAAGACTCTAGCATTACTAGAGTTACAGTATCCACATTTTTTACATTTTGATTATTGCGCACACTGTCTACCTCTGGTTTTCATTTGCACAGTGAAACTTTATGTTAATAGTTCTATTTTCTGCAGCCTCGAAAGTCAAACGGAAAACAGTTAGCTGTAAAAATGTAGTTCTAAATACTAACATGGATAAAACAGAAACAAGAAAGAATGATGGACACCGTATACATACTGTAAACCACAGGATGGAGATGTTAGTCATTCAGTCGGCCGTCTATCCTTTCATTCATCACTTGTTGTCCAGAGACAATCGCTCCATAACTGCTGACTGGATGGCTTGATTACTGAATTTCCAGAAAATGTGCAGTGGGTGTTTATGGATCTCAAGCCATATTTCACCAGACATCTACTGGTGCCCCCCAACGGGTTTCTTCTTCTCATTGCCAGATAATTGAATATCATAATTGAATTCAACCTTTTCAAGGTCAGAATATTGTGTTGTTTGTGTTTTTGTTTGGTGTCAGATTAGGGCTGTCAGTATTTATAATCATCATTCTGGTTAAAAGAAAATGCCAGGCTCACTTGAAGTGGGATGTTGCTGATGCTGTTTGCTCATTCCCAGGCTTCATGTTGACATATTGATCATTCCTTTTTAAACCTGCTTGTTTGACTGTTGGTGGTATCCTTGATCAACTATCCAAACCTACTTTGTTGTCCTCAGAAAAGCTGAGGCAGAAAAAGAAAACTGAGGGTGTTTGACCCAGAAAGAATAAAAACTCAGGGTTTATCCCCATTAAGGAAACACAGGAATGTGTGTGTGTGTGTGTGTGTGTGTATTTGTGTGAATGGTTAGGCTCCCACAGGATTACTCTGACAGCGCCTGGCAAACACAGGCCTGGGAAAAAGCCTGAATAATACACACACATGTAGTGTGCATGTGTGTGTTTACATTTGATTATATATATATGTGTATTTCTTTCATTGCATCATGTTTGATAAACTTCAGTGCCTTGAAATCTCAAATAACTTCCTTTTTATTTGGATTAAGCCTCATTATGGTCACGTGCGATATTATTTTTAGGTGCTTAAAACCTTCATTTGGTTTCAGCTGTTTAAGGTCCAAAGAGGTTGAGCAAAAATGTAAAGATTAAAGTTGTGTTCAGAAAAAAATGTATGTTGCAGAGCTGTTTTTTTTTTTTTTTTTATAAAATCTATCATCAAGACCTCTCAGATTTATTTCATAACCCACACAAAGTCGTTCAAACTATCTGCCTCCATTAGTAATAATGGTAGCCTACATGTAAAGTATTTTTCCTCACCATGGTAACAGGGTTATTTTCAGAGGTGTAAGTGGGATGGAAACTTGACGTGTTTGTCATTATAGAAATAGATCATAAGATTGTGGTGTTTTTACAACTTCAGCAATATCTGCTGCCTACCCTCAAAACACAGCTCTGCTCGCTCACTGGAGCCGCTCCAGGCTGCAAATGAGTTCCTCTGTGCCCGTCTGTGGCACAGCAGCCTTCACTGTTGGTGTGTGACTACAGACAGAGAGAACCAAGGTTGGGCATTTTTAGGGGCCAGGCCAATAACGGAACCCCTTGTTCATTCATGAAAATGATTTATGTACTTAGAGAAAAATATTTCTCAGAAACAAGTAAGCACAATGGAATTCTGCCGCTAAAAGTTACTTTTCAGGGTCTGTAGTTATATCACTACTAGAAATCACACAAATACTCTGAGACTCATTTATGAAGCGACTCTTCGACTTGATCGAAGTGGCAGACATGATAAGAGCTGGCCAAATTTTCTAAATGCTAAGGAAAGGTTGCAGCAGTCCCACGTCAATAACATCTGCTGTCACATAATAATGTAGCTCAGTGTGAGTGCAGTCAGATTCTGTCCTTAACAATTCTCCTTCACCTGATGCCTATTAAGTAAATTAAAATAGTATGTAGCCTATTTTGATTCATATGTGTGAAATCATCCTCATTCATTCACCGCTCTGTGCCATCTTATTTTCCACTTCCGTGTTAAATTTTGTTCTCTACACGAGAAGAAAAAGATTTTTTCTGCAACACTAGGAAAATGCACCATAGTATGAGCATAGCTCTCAAATTTTATAGTTTGAGTCCTATCTCACTCACTCCTTGTCATGTGCATAATCGTTATGATATGTATAAACGTGATTAATGATTGATTTATGACTGCTGTAATGATCTGTAACAGAATCATTTGCTCTCCTCTCACTGAATATCTGAAGGCCATTTCCTGGTAAGCCACGGGTCAGGACTCCTCTGGTGAGTTCCTAAATTCAGAAAGTTGATAAAATGCTTTTTAATCCTTGTCTTACAAGTAGGACCAAAAATGTGTCATGCTGAGATTTTGTGGCTAGTTGGACTGATTTCTTACTCTGAGGAGCTTCATAAATACAACCCCTGAACTTTTGTACTTAACATGTCTTTCAAGCTCCTGAACCCATAATCTGTTGGAATATTTGTCTTTCTTCAGTGCATACAAACACTGTTCTAAAGCAATGCAGAAAAACACGTCTAATTAATCCACCACTAGACAATGACCTTTATCTATAGAAGCATAACGTCATGCTGTAATCAGGTGTCGTTGTTTGAACCTCAAAAACACTTTCGGTGGAGATAATATTTTAGGCCGTCTACATACATGTGATACAGAAGAAATATTGTGACTTCACTGACTGTACCAGATCTAAATTTTATTGAAATATCATCAACTCCACATTAATCATTGGTTCCATGTTTGTTCCCTTAAAGGTCATTATTTTTGCTTTTTCCTATTTTTAATTCATTAAAATTAAATTTTTAATTAAGTCTTTATTCTGACATTAATAAAGTACACCATAAAAATATTCAAATTCTATTTATTCAACTCATTTACTTTAGAATTTCCTCAACTGAGCTACGTAGATGTTTGTTATCCATTTAGATCCCTTCTGTCAGAGAACATATTTCTACTGTCTATTTCTAATCAGTGTAATATTCCTCTTGCATTTGAGGAATTGAGAAGTGTGGATTAGTCAGGCTATAGTGCTGATAGTAATTCATAACTTTGATTATACAGTATATACTTTATTTCTCTATTTAGATCCAAACCTGTCATTACAGCGTCAATCCAGACCATACATGTATGTGTACACATGCTTTCAAAATATCTATTGTCATTAATGTTATATGTGTATAAAAGAACTTACCCTGTCATGAACACATGTGGCTCCCAGTGGGAGTTGTTTTATTAATGAGAATCATCCAGACATTTAAGACATGACATATGAATAATAATTAGTGTCTGATATGGGTTTTCTACAAAAAAATGTTTAATTTCTTACTAGCAGTGATGAAGAATTATTCAGGTCCTTTACTTAAGTCAAAGTACTAATTCCACATGGTGAAAGTACTGCATTCAATACCTTACTTAAGTAAAAGTAAGTATCATCAGTAAAATTTACTAGTATAAAAGTATCAAAAGTAAAAGTACACACTATGCAGAAAATACTTTTGTGTTTTACACACTACAGTAATGTGTCATATTCTATAAGACAATGCATTTTTGAATGAATGAACTCATAAAGGAACATTTAATCTTTTAGTTGATCAGAAAAATACAAAATTCAAAATCACAAAATTTGGATTCACATTGTTTTCACTGGGCAGGAAGGGTAAAAAAAATGTGTAATCTGAAAAGTAACTAAAGCCGTCAAGCAAATGTAGTGGAGTAAAAAGTATAACAATTGCCTCTGAGATGTAGTGAAGTTAAGTATAAAGCTGCATAAAATGGAAATACTCAAGTAAAGTACAAGTACCTTGAATTTGTACATATAGGTACAGTACAAATGTATTTAGTTACATTCCACCACTGCTAGCTAGAATCCTTAAAATAACATCTTGTCCTTCTCACTCATTAAAAAAACCAAAATCTATGAATATATATATATATATATATATATATATATATATATATATATATATATATATATATATATATATATATATATATTTCATTACAAAAGTTCAACTGCTCAACACAAAATGTCTCCGACTTCACTGTGAAGTCAATTTAAGTTTCCACATCACATTTGTGTATGTTGCATATTGGACCACAATTGGATCCAAACAAGTTGTGATATTACAAATCACATTCGTATGTACACACCTTAAACACACAGATAAACTGTCCCGTTTTCAACAGATGAATGTGAAAACAATCTGCACGTATTCATCATTCAACATGGAAGATGACTGAAATGCAGCCTTTTTAATCAAGTAGATGTCATATACAATATAAGCATGATAACACTCTGATGTGTTCCAATATAAATAATAGACTTTAAACAAGTAAACACTACAATGATATGATGTACTTCACTTCAACCTTGTGCAGAATGAGACAGACGCCTTATCATGCAGTATTGCTTACTTAATAGTCCTAATGAACTATGAATATTTAATGATCCAAGTGCATTACACTAATGTGTCTCTAAAGTTTCCATCAGTGTGTGACATTTACCTTCATCTTTATGGTCAAATTCTTGTTAAAATAATCATTTCAGTTCAGGACATTGTAGAAGCAGTTCAACTTCACTGTTACACAATTTAAATAACACTTGGTTACGATACAAATGTTTTGGAGTTTGAATCAGGATCTCACAGACACACACGCATGCACCTACGCATGCATGCACACGTCTAATCCCTCCACCACTGTCTGGTATTCCATGTTGATCAGTTAGTGAAGGAAGTTTATGTTTAAGAGCTAATCAGGGATTTACATCCCTCTCCATGTCTCCAAACACACAAGCCACACACAGCACAGTCTTCCAATCCCGAGTCACACACACATTCAAACTTGTGCCATCTTTCTGCCACAATAAAGTATTCGGAATACGCCGGTTGACACAAAATGAGAACTTTAGTTAAAAGTTGAAGTGCATTGCAGAAGGCTAAGCGGAAAATATCCTGTGAAGTTAGAGTGTAAACACGGGAGCAGATTGTGTTACATGTCTGACTCTGTGAACATGGCGCTTGTTACAACATTTGACCAAGCCAAAGTGAAGCAATTATTTTCATATCAGCTCAAATTCCACAGACGTCTGTGATTGCATGACCGAAAGCATAGCATTCCAATTAGGAAAACACACACACACACACACACAAACACACACAGGCAGAGAGAGGTTTGTTCTCAGTGCCTACAACCTTGACGTGCTATTTGTGCGGGGTCTGAGCTATTAGTGTTTGGATGTGTGTGTGTGCAATTAATTGCCTAACCAAGAGGTCAATGTTGAGCCAAGGATTTGTTGTTTATGTAACCCAAAGCTGGAGACACGCAGGGAGAAAGAACGACACAAACTAAACTTCCTACAGCAAGCTAATTTGCCTTCATCTAATATGCATTTGTCTGTAAAATCAGTGCATTTAATTAAAGGAGTCATATTCTCTGTTCTTCCTGCCGCATATTTAAAAACAAGTCGGTTAAATTAATCCCAAAACATTTAAATAACATGTACTTATATTATTAGTAGCAATGTTAAAGGGACACTCCAGTAAATTATTGTTACACTTATCATACAGGTGGGCTAACATGACACAAAGGTTCATATTCTCCCATATGTTATTAAGGTTATTTTCTTGGGCTTGGCATATCTCTTTTACAGCTAGAGAAGACATTATACAACTGTATTCATAGCTTGTATGTACAGAGCATACGGAGAGTCTTCACAACGCTTCGCTTTTTCCACATTTTGTTATGTTACGGCCTTATTCCAAAATAGATTCAGTTTATTGACAACTTTAAAAAGTTTGTTTGAGATTTTTGCAAATTTATTAAACATAAAAAAACCCCAAAGAAATCACTTGTACATATGTATTCACAGCCTTTGTAAATCTAAATCAATAATCATCACTTAGATGGTGTCAGCATCGTGCTGGGGGATGTTTTCCAGCAGCAGGAACTGGGAGACTGGTCAGGATTGAGGAAAAGATGAATGCAGCAACGTACAGAGACATCCTGGAAGAAAACCTGCTCCAGAGCTCTTGACCTCAGACTGGGGCGACAGTTCATCTTTCAACAGGACAACAACCCGAAACACACAGCCAAGATATGGAAGGAGTGTCTTCAGGACAACTCTGTGAATGTCCTAGAGTGTCCCAGCCAGAGACCAGACTTGAATCCTATTGAACATCTCTGGAAGGATCTGAAAATGTCACCGACACTCCTCATCCAACCAGATCGAGCTGGAGAGGTTCTGTAAAAAAGGAATGGGAGAAACTGGCCAAAGACGGTGGCCAAGCTTGTGGCCTCATATTCCAAAAGACTGAGGCTGTATTTACTGCCAAAGCTGCCACAACAAAGTACTGAGCAAAGACTGTGAATACTTATGTAATATTATATTTTTGTTCTTTATTTTGTTCATTCTTTTTTCCTTTAAATTTGACACATTTACATTTGTTTCATGTTGTCATCATGGGATATTATGTGTAGAATTTTGAGGAAAAAAATTAATTGAACATTTAATTAAACGTGTCATTTCCATATGCATTGTACTCTTCATGATATGTAAAATATTTGAAGCCTTTATTTAATTTAATACATACTTGTGAATTAAATGCACCCTTTAAGCCCTTTGGACCCAAAAAGTCAGAAGTTTCCCACCTTTTTCTGAGTCACACATAGACTTCATACACACACACTGCTAAAAAGTCAACATGACTTACTCTTTACAGTGATACTGTCTCCAATGCCCGTTAACAGTTCACTAGTAATCACATAAAAATAGGTGCACATTATTACCTCAGAATTTGCCTAATCAAAAAATACTGTCAGTGTAGTTCTTATATTCCTGGAACACAGACATTATTCTACATCCATTAACATACAGATATTTCTGGCATGTTGAAAACCTTTGAACGTTCAAATGCATCTCATGGTCTTCATCAGTAAGTGAAAAAAAGACTAGTAAGTGGGTTGTGATTCAAGAAGTTTTGGTTATTCCCAACTCTTTAGAGATAACCAAATGAAAGCAGCCAGGGTGCAAAAGGGTTTAAGTATTTGTCTCAGCTCTCCTCACAATACTGGTGAGTGAGAATGATTAAAAAGTGGAAAACACATTGTAGTGGAATGTAGCACACACACACACACACACACACACACACACACACACACACACACACACACACACACACACACCAGATATTAGTTAGGTCACTGACCTGTTTCCTTGGGCCCAGTCTAATTAATGGTGTCTAAGTGTCAACCAGCTAACAAAGGAGGCTTATCTCTCCACCAACATACTTTCCCTCCAGCCACTGTGTTGTGTGTGTGTGGTCCAAGTATTCCTCATGTTGTGGGGACGTAAAACTCTTTACACAGTCATGTTGTGGGGACTAAACAAAAATCAAGTCCGCTCATTGAGCTGAGGGGTGAAGAATAAAAGCTAATGTAATGTCCCCTGAAGAGATGGAATGTCTGTCTGTGTATGTGTATGTGTGTGTGTGTGTGTGTGTGTGTCTGTGTGAAGTGTAAGAGAGAAAAAGAGAAAGAGGAATGTTCATTAGAATAAAGAATAGAACATCATTTCTACTTTCCTACACATTTGGACACAGGCAAACATAGAATATGCGAGATGAAATACTATATAAAAAAAAGATTTCACATAGGCTTTATTAATAAAAGTTGCTGTCTTTGGGCCCATGGGATTATATTCACGACCCTACATCCTGCATCTCATTCCATATGTCTCCTTTCAGATGTGGTAAAAAAAACCACACCAGCATGTAATTCTTGTGTCTTTATGGTCACTGGTGGGAATCCTCCTGATCTAATCTGATGCAGTAAAACAGCACTGATGGAAATGCAAATGTCACATTTGTGACATGTGTGCTAATTTCTCTTATGAATAAAATGTCATAAAAATCTGAAATTACAATTTTATTATGTTTTACTGTGGTGCAGTCTTTTAAAAAAAACATTATTTAAGGTTGGTCAACCTGTCATCTGCTTCTCCAGAGGGATTCCTGGTCCCTGGTCAACACCCCCATACTGCCCCTCTGTGTACCCCAGTGTTTCCCTGTTTTTCGTCATTGGTTCCAGCCACCAATCACAAGCCTGCTTGGTCCCTCTTTCAAGCTGATAAAAGCTGCTTCTCTGCTGCAACGTTGAGTTGTGTGATAGTTAGCTCTAAGCTAATTCTGTTATTCGGTGTGTGAATCAAAGGTAACTCATCTGTGGGGGTCTGGGCTTTAGGCTTAAGTTAATATGTTGAGAGAGAGAGCCAGCCCTAACTATAAGCTTTATCAAAAAGGAAAGTCTTAAGTCTACTCTTAAAGGTGTTGATCGTGTCTGCCTCCCGAACACAGAGTGGTAGTTTATTCCACAGAAGAGGAGCTTGATAGCTGAAAGCTCTGGCTCCCAATCTACTTTTAGTCACTATAGGAACCACAAGGAACCCAGCATCCTGGGAGCGCAATGTTCTAGTGGGGTGGTAAGGTACTATGAGCTCTTTTAGATATGATGGTGCCTGACCATGAAGAGCTTTGTATGTTAGGAGAAGAATTTTAAATTCTATTCTAGATTTTATCCTTAATGCATGCTTGGAGTTTAGTGAAGTGATTGGTTTCATCAGGCTTGATCGATAAATATAATTGGGTGTCGTGGCATGGCAGTGAAAGTTAATTGAGTGATTCCTAATAATGTTCCCTAGCCCTCCTGTTGTCCTCATTTTCTGTATACACCCTGTGTCCTCCGGGTCAAAATGACCTGTCTTTACTAAACCCCTAATATAAGCAGCTTAAATGAATTTTGGGGCCAATCTAGGAAAAGTTAAGTTAAAAAGTAAAAAAAAGCATATATAAAGTGAATAGAAGTGATCCTAATACAAACCCTTGTAGTTTCTCATGGAGTTCTCATGGACCTTTCATACTTGAATGGGTTTTTCCAGCTTTGCAGGCAGCTTGTTTTCATAACTTTAACTACAGTATAAAAATCTACTATCTGACTTGATCTTTGTCAGGGTCCCTGCAAGTATTGATTATCAATGAATGGATCTGAATTGCAATGACCCCGTTTCTTTATTTACCTGAGCTGAATTCTAGTTTGACATGTATACTCTGAGCTTTTAGGATATGCACACATACGCACACCCTAACTTCAACCACTGACCCGAAAATCAGCATTTGACCAACTGGGGACAAATATCTTGTCCCCAGTTGCACAAACTGTCTGCAATCAACTAGTCTTAAGTCGAGTGTGTGTCCCTGAAAGTGACTTTAGTCATACCACACACACACACACACACACACACACACACACACACACACACACACACACACCATCACACACACACAAAACACCCTATTACCACCCTGTCCATTGTTTTTCATTTCCGGTACAATAAAAATTCCCACAGTTGGAATGGATGACGTATATACACATAAATAAGAAATGTTTTACCCACAACTAAAGTTAAAGTTAACTAAACAGTTGATGAGCATTTGGTAGAGCCCATGTGTGTGATGATACAAACCCAGGTGTCTGAATAGAAAATAATGCACTTGTTGGAGAATATACAGTATCTATGGCTTCCATCAGCGCCATACACTCTACTCTGTAGTCTGTTATAACTGTGAATACATTTTTATACCTTTTAACTTGTACAGTTTAAATGCATGAAAAGTTTAAAACATGAAATCTCAATCACCACACTCCCAAGCCTGCTGTTTTCTGTTCAGATCATTTTAACTATTGTTTGTAAAGTCATCTCCAGGAATCCAGCAACAGAGGAAAAAATGCGTGACATCAGGCACTTTTTCTGCTCTGAGTTATTTCACATCGAGGCATTCAGGCGCACTGTACTGTGCTGGTTTAGATGATAATACAGAAATCTAAAAAGAAAATCACAACATGCGTTGGATGTGATCCCTGTTTCATAAGTGTAAGTGATGAAAAACAGAGATTCAGCTGTTGCTACATATTGTTCAGTTGCTACATATTGATACAAACTCCAACAAAGCAAAGAAATAACAATAAACAAATCTAACCACATAAGTGGTTTCTCAGTTTAATTGACTTAAAAACACAGACATCTGGAGTTTGCACCATAGCAAACAACCAATAATCTGCCTCAACTACCCATACCTATTGTAATTCACATATCCACATAGAGCCCATAACAGCATTATGACTGATATGTGTTGCTTATCAGAATTGTAGGAAGATGAACATTTCATCTTAATCTTAATTTAAAGATAATCCCTGGAGGATACATCCTCGTCCTTATCTTTGACACCAGGTTACTGTCGGCTACATGGGTGGGTGTAACCTTTGACCTCTGAGGCACAAGCCAGTCAAAACAATGCAAGGCCAAATAGTAATTCCTTTTGGTCTAATGAGGGACACAGGACACACACAAACACGCACGCACATACAGACACACATACACACACACAAACATACATACACTTATGAGGTACACTTGCCATGAGGTAAGAAAAACAAATATTACATATGTATGTATAGCCAATATGTCTCAGTTATAAATTATCAGTCATAAATGATCTAATTTGTAATAAATACATGTAAATAAATTCTGTTTCACTGAATGACTCCAGCTCACTGTTTGTTTCTACTCGCTCAGTTTAATCTGTACTCTTAGCCTGTGCGTGCGTGTGTATGTGTGTGTCTTGTAATACTTTGGAATGCTGGCCATGCTGAAGGATTTCATATCACCTAAATGTCTGCAGAGTGGCCTCTCACACACACACACACACACACACACACACACGCACACACACACACACACACACGCACACACACACAGACTCATTCCTCAGTATAACAACGTCTTGGCTGAACTTGGAGACGGAGAGACACCCCCTGCATAGTATAACCTTTCCACTTCACTAGTGTACGTGTGTGTGTAAGTGTGTGTCAGCGTTCGGTCACAGAGCTCAAGGCCTGTTCATTGACTCTGTCGCTCCATCTCTGTCTGTTCTGTGCCAAGTTATTTCAGCTAAACCTGCTCACACTGTGCACTGGATTCACCTCAACACTTCTATCCATCAGGAATTTGAGCGCAGCCCTGAAAAATCTATTCTGACTTGGTCCACTGTCAGGAAAATGTTATCAATTGTACTGAAAGTTTTTAAGTAACAATGCATGACATTTTCATAAAAATAAGCAAGAGCAAGTGATAGATATTTGCAGTTTAAGAAAGTATAAAGTGTGCTCACAATTCATGCACAAAAACATTACTGATAGAAGAACTGATAAAACAAAATAACTTATCATCTTGTCTTTGTCTTTCTTGTATTGACGTAGAGTACTGAAGATTAGCAGATTAAAAGAAAACAACAGCGGCATATTTGAGAAAAGTGGCATCAGTTCAGCATGTCAAATCAAATCAAATATATTTATAATTGAGGTGAGGCTGAGGCTCCAGCATCCTGGAGGATGAAGATCCAGATCCAAAACGTCCAGATTGAGGCACCGACAGCCAAGTGAAGGAGTGAAGTCCCAGGATAATAAAATCTGACAGACATTTACCAGCGGTTGGTTATGAAAAGATGGCAATCAGGTTGTCCAAATCCAATGTGAGACAACAGCATTGCCCTCAGTATCTGTCGCCCCATCCAAGTAAATAAGTAAATCAATCAGTCACACAACTGTTTGAGCCATTTATGAGTGAATAAAAAAATCATGTTATTAGTGTGTCATTATTACACAGTATAATTATGGTAATCTCTTTGTCATTAGTCTGCTGTGACCGCATATTTCATGCCTTTCTACCTGTCTTCTGGATCCTAGATTGACTCTCATGTAAAGTACTGTGAAGCTAACGCAAATTCAAAAATGTAACTTCCGCTTAGAACTTTCTCAATAACACTGACGTTTCATGATTGTAAGCAGATCTTTTACTGGGTATGAGATGACATTAGACTTTTTGATAAATGTGATGAGTTAAGTTGAACTCTGAACTAAGAAATTACTGATTTTAGGAAAAATATGTTAAATGTATTGCAAAGTGTAATATGACCAAACGAGTCAGACTGAAGCAAAATAGTTGGCAGGGATCTTAACTTGTATTTTTAGAATTACCCAGAACGCTCCTGTCATTAGAACTTGAATCATATAGTGAGATAATTACATTTATTTTACATTACTGTTTTAGACCACATCATTTAATATCTTGAGAAATATTTCCAGTTATGATCACCAACATTTGCATTACTCTTCTGTGTCAACATAACCTGGTGGTGGTGCTCTGCAACGGTGGAGCAGTTGATGCGATGTCTATCAGTTGGCGATAGAGGTCAGCAGAAAGTATCGATCAGTCTGGTCTGCACCTCTCATTACTGATCTGTCAAAACGTGGACAGTTGTGAGCTTTTATTTTGAAGGGAAATCGTCCGTTTTCCTGTAAATGAGCGTCAGACTCTGAGCGGACTGATCTGTTTCCATATGACCGGGCTTTCATTCACAGCGGGGTTGATACACATGCTGCAGACTCTCTGTGGAACAAGTAGCCAACTGGACCCTGACAGAGAGACAAAGGAGGGAGGGAGAGAGAGAGAGAGAGAGAGAGAGAGAGAGAGGTCCAATGAGAGAGTGTTATCAGTGGCAGAAAGAGAGGGGAGCTCACACACAGGGGAGGGTTTTTTAAAAATTCCCATTTTATGGTTCGCGGATTATAAACACTTGAGGACTTTATAAACATGCACCTACTGGGAATAACTCTTCTACTGGCATATCTGCTCTACACCAACCTCGCCAGCGACTTCAGCCACAGCGATTATGATTACTACGAGCAGGAGCAGATGGTGGACGAGCCGGTAAGTTTGAGAAAAAATGATCAGAACCTGCATGAGCTTTAATATTTCACCTGATTCAGCCCAGGGACCAGCAGGGGTCCATCATGTGGTTCCAGAGGGGATCCCACGGAGTCCAAATGCAATACTCTCCATTCTCCTGTCACCTTTTATTGGGGTTACAAACTATGAAACAAAGCAAAAGTGAGGTACAGGGACCATATGGCAAAATATTTAATATCACAATTATTTCACTATTCATTTAAGGTTAGTGGTTGTCTAAAGCCTGGGATCGAGGAGCAACCAGGATAATCCCACTGTTGTGCATCAAAACACATTTAAATTTACTGCAGATCCTTTAATCCCACATTACAGACATTTCATCCTCATCTCACCTTGTTACTTTTAATCCGAGTCTTGAGAACAACAAATAGTTTCATTGCTCTATTAAGAACTAGCAGAGTGAGGTGAATCTAAGGACACGCCATGTGTAGTAGACAGTAAACCCTCTTTAACCTAATGTATCCACCTGCTGGGGCTCAAATAGCCTACAGAGTGCATAATAAGTGAAATGAAATCATTTAAATTTGGTCTATGTAAGGGAAAGGCCTTTAAAACCTATATTATTGCCACATTTGTTTGAATAAAGGCTGAAAAGCATTTAAAACCCCTTAACATTACCCACTTCATTTAAACCTAATAAAAGATGCTACTGAGTTGCATTATGGGAATTGTAGGAACTAGTGATATTGGAGCTGTGGCCTCACATCTCAGCCTCTGCTGCTTTAATGCTGACTGTTCTCTTTCAGTCTGCCTAATGTGAGCTTTATGGAAGTGCAATAGTAAAAGCTGCAGTACCTGATAGACGAAGATAGAAAACAGAAGTTAGACCCAAACTTGTGGCTGCTATATACATTTAATGCATCTGCAGGATGACGTTTCCACAGTGTTCCTTGTTCTGAATCTATCTTTATCTCCTTGACAAATACCCCCTTAAATGTCTACAAGTACCTATATCTTTTAGAAATGTACAGTAAACAAATAGCCTTGAACTGGTAAAACATGGCCACCCCCCCACCCAACAAAACAAAGCTGTCCTGGGTGCTTTAACTGTCTCCCTCTCTCTCACTTACACCGATTATCTCAGGTCACCCTCTGTGTTTCACTCCTTTGATGTGTGTGTGGCTTTGGACTTTTGTGAAAACAAAAGGCGGGTTAGCAACAGTCAGCGCTCACAACGGAAAGCCAAAGCCACATTTCTCAGTGTGTTTGTGTGCAGAATATCATTAAAGTCTTACTTCAGGTCAAGGACACACACACACACACACACACACACACACACACACACACACACACACACAGAGAGACACACTGACTGATCTTCTATATTAAATATTGTTTTACTTACAGAAGATATTTACTAGCTTTTGTTTAATGGTTGTTATTCATCTGTCATATTCTATAATAGCAGTTGGATGGATACACCATTGAAACCTACATTTCTTTAATGTCATGCCAGCAGAGCAGATTTCAGTTGAATTGAATTGATAAAAAAAAAAGTGGATGAGAGAGGAAGGGAAGCTGTGTGTGTGTGTGTGTGAGAGAGAGAGAGAGAGAGCGAGCACAGGGAACATTTTCCAAGGGGGAGGATTAGGAAGGAACGTTTTCAAATTAGCCAGAGAAAAGAGCCAATGAAGGCAGGTGTCACAGGGGTCAAGTGTGTGTGTGTGTGTGTGTGTGTGTGTGTGGCTTCCAGAGAGGCATTGTGGTGTGAGGGGGATAAGTCCTAAGCAGTAACATGCAGCCATTTGATCACATTAATTGGGATGATGGGGTTTTCTCAGCTCCTGTCTTCCACCTTTAAAGTCCTCGAGGTTATCCTGAGGAATTTAAATAAAAGCTGATGCCAGGTGAAAACCTGCTATGTGAGAATTAAAAAAAAACATTTTAGTTTTTTTTAGACCGGAGCTTGAGCATTTGGGATATAATGCTGTAGGAATGAGGTTTTCATTCTGTTCATTCAGCTTCAGTTAGACATTAGTCAAAGACCTTTCAATAGCTTTCCTTTTGTGATTAATAAATAAACACAGAAAGATGATATATAGTATATAGTCCGCTGTGCTCTTTAAGGACTGAGAGCTTTCAATAAGCAGTTTAACCCATTAATGGCTTTATTTGCTTTAATTTAAAGGGGAACAACACCAGTCTCTGGTGTTCAGACTGGTGTTGAGCAGTTATATAAAGCCTTTTGTGGCTTCAGAGGGAGCTGTGTGAAATGTGATAAATTGTCTCAAATGTTAGGAATGAAGTAAGGCTCCTCATCTCTTCTTGAAGCTCTGGGCTCCATTAGTCAGTACTAACATAACACTCCCAAAACTCTGGCTGGACTGTCAGAGGTCAATACAGTAGGGAACAGGTTTCACAGTGAAGAAGACCATATCTCAGTCTATCAGTGTACATATCAGTGAACTACTCTTTTGATGGGATGGTGACATCTTTAATTCTTAAAGGCCTGCTCCACTCAAACATTTGTTTTTGTTCTCGTTCCTACAGTTAGATGTTGTTCTCCTCACTGTGCAGGATTTCACTTGCTGAAAGTGGAACATTTCTCTGTGCTCAGTGAAAATTAGAGCAGGATTTGTGACATCACAACTAGTTGTGGAAGCTGATCCTAGTCCCATATTCAACTTACATAAGTGTGATGAGAAAACGTGAAGCCTCCAGTGTACAAACACTGAGAATGGACTTTACAGTGAAGTAGTCCAGCAGTTCATGTATGCATATTTCTATATTCATAGATTCTGGATTTTTTTAATGAGGGACAAGGAGTGGATGCCATTATAAGGATTTGAATATGGTAATTCTATTTTTTGTGGAAAAAACAGACACACATTATATTCCAAGCAGAATGTTATGTCTTAATACATGTGGAGGGGATCTTTAAATCTAGTGTGAGAATTTAATATAGTTGCTGTGGCAAACATAGGCTACTTACAGACACCGTGTTTCTCTTTGAGTTTGTTCTGATGCAGGTAATGTTCAGTGGGATTATCAGATCTTATTTGTAGGAAATGACCACCTATATACACTGAATCGGCTACAAAGCTGTGAATGATCCACCCTGACTCATTTGGCTTGTTGTGGAGGAAAAATCTCCAGTCAGCCTCTTCAATGACCTCTGTCATGTGCCATTAGTCTTCACAACTTTGCTAGTGGTTCCCTTTTTTTTTGTTTTTTTTTTTCCTCTCCTCCATGTTTTCATTGGCTTTTCACATCTAGTTCTCCCTTTGATCCCTGCAGGATCTGCTCCAGAACAGTGTTTGCTTCATTGCCTCAAGGTTTTCTGAAGGTGAATCTACTGGTTCTGGACCAAACAGTATTTAGAATTAACAACATTAGTGCGTAATAATCGTCCAGCCTGAAGTACCAGATGAAAGGCACATGGTAAACCAAGTGCCAGAACAATTAGACTAAATTTACTGACCATTATATGTGAACCATTTCCAATGTGATAAATGCCAGAGCTCTGAAATCACAAGGACATTTGAAAAGTGCAGTTCTTTGTGCAGTTTTTGTTGAGAGTTTTGAGTTTTGTTTAATTCAGAACAATATTTTTACAGTCTTATTCCAGTGTTGTTCATACTGCTGCACTGGACAAGTCTACAGCTATGCAAACAATACTTGTGTTTATATTCAGCACTTGTGTTGTGGGTTTTTTGCTGCTTGCTGATCACATCTCCAAAATATGGTAGCGCCTTTGTTTTTTGTGCCTCTGTTATGTCCAGTTATAAACACAGAGCTGCACATAGTCAGTCTGACTGCACACTGTGATGTTTCCAATTTATTCAAGTATGCACTAGGTCCTTATTTGCATGCGCTAATATGTTTTCTTTTTCCTTTTCGAAATGTAAAGCTGTCAGGATTACATTTTTAAGCAACATGATGACTAGACATTTACACTGAGTTTGTCTCCAAAATGATCACTGCTACATTGATTGTTCCCTACAGCAAAGTTGATGTTTCTTAAGATGACATAGTTAAAAGTCAGAGAAAGATTGTGCTGAGTTAAACATTCAAAAACTCACTGGTGACTTGAAGCATAAGCTAGAATACAAACCAGGATATTTGTGTTTTGTATGTTCACCTCAACCTCCAACCTGTACATGTTTCCTGTTGTTAAAAGGTCACAATACAAACATATTCTGGGCAGCACGTTCCTCTTAAACATATTGCAGATTAATTATACCTGTCTGCTGACTTATAGCAGACAAGGTTAGTGACTTTGTGCCTGCATGAATTGATCTTTTTAGCCAAAGTGGCCAAATGTTTTGTCTTTAGCTGCTACATGTTTCTTCACCAGCTTTGTCTGCCTGCAGTGTGGTGCTGTGCAGGTTGTGTATATTGGGTTGATCAGAGCTTCTCCACTTAAAACAGCTGTTTGATGCTGGAACCAGAGTTCAGTTGAGCAATGAGACAGAACAGTATATTTGCAAAAAATGAGCTTAGAGATGCTGTGTAGATAATTCTAGGACTGATAGTTCTCTGTGTTTATGACCACAAGCCACCACTCTCACATTACATATAATCATTTCATCCATTGTTTATATAAAATCCAGATTAGTGCAGCTTTAACAACTATCTTGTACTGATTTGGTGCTATAATTG
This sequence comes from Pampus argenteus, assembly GCA_036937835.1. Taxonomy (NCBI): domain Eukaryota; kingdom Metazoa; phylum Chordata; class Actinopteri; order Scombriformes; family Stromateidae; genus Pampus; species Pampus argenteus. Next base: position 2,801,344 of record CM072866.1, read on the forward strand.
CTACTTTGTGTACGTGTTGGTATTGTATTTTCCAGTTTCTTATTTCAGACATCAATGAACGATGCTCAGCTGATGTTGGTTTGAAAATTTGATATTTTTTCTGGTTTTATTTGGAAGGTGTCACTTACTGCTGATTGACATTCACTCTGATAATAATATTATGACAGAGTTGGAAGACCATTCTGTGTCTTTTCATGTTTCCCACAAATTACTGGTTATTCCTGACAAAACATATCATATTTTTTAGATCAGTGTATATGTTTTTCCTACTGCCTATGCTACCATTGGTTTCCAGTCATTTCAACATTCTATGAAAATATTCTATCAATCTATATGATATGGATTTTCATTTCAGAATTAAATGAATGGAATAGAAGGTCGGAAAAACACATTCATTAATGTGAATCAGCATAGCGTACCTTGAATATTAGTCAGTGTTAATAAATAGTACACAGTTTGTAGTAAATGGGCAAAAACATACAACTTCAAGGACCTGAACTAAAGCTGTGTTAGCATGCACCAGTTTTTTATTTACTTACAAAGTAATGCTATTCAGCAACAGATTTAGGATGTTTTTTTTCCAGCTTAAAAAAAAACCATCTTAGTGCTGTTGTTGTTACTTACTGTACATGACTTACTGACATGTGTTCATGTTGAGCGCTTGACTCAGAATAGAGTACAGAAACAGTGTGTCAGTTATGTTTTAGGGATGACTTTTTACTTGATAGAATCTGATCAAGCTGGGAAAAAGTAAAAAAAAAAAGTCAGATATTACTGTCATGTCTAAAAATTAATAGTGGAGGTGTTTTCTGGCCATGTTCTGTTACAATCTTTATGTAATCTGCAGATGAGTCATGAACTCTGAAGAAGACAGATGGATGTAGTGAAATACCTGACACATTGCCAGCATCCCTCTCTCTGTCTCCTCAAGTCTGTCTCACTATCTCTCTCCCTCTCTCTCTCTCCCTGTGGGCTTTAGTTGCTACATCACTCTTACTCCATCAAGATAAGGATTAGGAATAGAAAATTATCAATAATCTTTCTTTCTTTAGCTTTTATCCTGACTTAGTCACCACATAGTCTCACTTTCATCTCCCAGTTTCTATTTATTCTCGCCCCCACTGCTTCATCATAGTCTCTCTCTCTCTCTCTCTCTCTCTCTCTCTCTCCCCCTCCCTTTCTTTCTGTCTGTATCTCTTGCCCATATTTCACAACCCCCTTGAGTTTGCAGAAGAATGTGGTGTGTAATTAGCAATCATTTCGGGGGAGTTTTCTGTGATTTCTCTGTGGACTGCAAGCTGAGTCTTACCGCTCTGACTGAGTGTTGAGATACATGTCCATCTGCTGCAAATACCAACTGTGTTAACTATAAATATAACTCCAAAAATGTGAAATGATCCTGCAGATTGAAGAGCAGACCGATAACACTTCTGTTGAGCATCTGTTTGGCCTTCTTGTAGCGATTCTGCTTCAAAAGAAAATACTTAGAACATCTTAGGTAGTTATTAAAAAAGCTGTAAATAAAAAACATTGACATGGATATTGAAAGGTAATTTGGTAATGGTTAAATAATGAGAAATTCTTTGTCAGTGTGTCATTGAGAGTTCTAGACGAACTAAACTTATTTTCATGATTTTCTGTTCCAGGTTTGTACAGATCAGATGTTTTCCACCTTTCCTCCAACCATTTCTCTGGAAAATATCACATTGCCTTCTTTCAATCTCTTTCAACTACAAACAAAAAATAAAAAAAAATTAAAAAAATAAAAGTCAGTGGGTATGCTTGTGGCCCCCTGAGGTTGTAATACTCATTACATGCCAACTTTTTTTTTTCTTAATTTTTTCCAGAGGTGAGAACATGTGACTGTGTATCCTTCCAACCCTAGGGTTCACCAGATAGTTGTGTCTATGTAGCAAATTACATTTCAACCACCAATAAACTTAATGGAAGAAAAACAAAGGACCAATTTTCTTTTTTTTTTTTTTTTTTTCTCGGTATGCACTATTTATGTTATGAGACCTGCCTTGTTGTATTCACATACATTTGAGTGCACAAGTGTTTCTGCTGCCTGTGTTTATATGCCACAAACAACCACTGGATGAGTTTCCTGGCTGACAGTGCATACATATACTGTAACTAAATAGTATGAGTCTGGTCTGATCTGATACACATATTTACATAGCAGAATAATATATGCCATAAACTGACTAGTGTCACCTTACTTTTCACATGCTACATGATCCAATTACTGAAGGTTCGGGTTCAAGACTGATAAGTACACCCAAATATTTTTTCTCATTCACACATTCTTAATTTTCTGTCATGTATAGAAGTGAAATGCACTGTAGAGTGATAGTGTAGCTGTGACAGAGGTAAGCAGCTGGTAGACTAAACAAAGGATCAGCATTTAGATCTGAATTATTTATTATATTCTTATATATACAAATCCTTACAATATCCCTGGATCTTCTCTGATACAGATTCACTGCATCGAAGGTTTTTCGTTTAGTTTAGTTTTTTGTCAGTGTGAATTGTACTTATTTATATTTCCCCAGAAGTAGCTGCAGAGTGAGCGCTCCTCAGTTTCATGCTGCTCTCTCATCCGAGTGAAGCTTGACTTTCAGGATAGAAGAATTCCGACTCTCTCTCAGTGAGAAAATCATCAACATCAGACTGTTTAGTTTATATTTGGTGTCTAAGCTCTGACCTTAGCAACCCACATAGACACACCAAGTTCAGGACTGTCAAAGCGGAAGGAAACCTAGGTGGATGCTGGGATGGAGTTGAGGTGTATGTAATACTACTGTATATGAACAGCAGCACTGCCTGAACCTTTTTTTTTATTGAAGAACAGAAGTAGAAACTTAAAATGAATAGTTCTGGAATCATTTTCTCATTATGAATTATAAGTTTTCCAATTAGTAATGTAATGGTTTTCTAATAATGGCAATGCCCCAGCACTGCCCCAACACATCCTCAAACCCTGAGCCATCCTCCTGGTTGCTGCCTCCTCCTCATTTGTCCATGCTTGAGCTTTGAAAAACATAAATCTGCTAGTGAAAGTTAGAAAACTGAGAAAGAGGGATTCATACTGATACCTGGCACCCAGTGGCTGGCTACTCTACTATTTCAACATTACACTGTATGTTGTAATAATTGAATTTATTATTCCTATTATTACTCAAGTATCGCAATATATTTTATCTATGACATTAGTGAGGTTGACCCCTGACATTGAAACGATTTCTTTATGGACCTGATGTTGAAAACACACTATTGTCTAAAATATCATTGTATGCTGAAGCATTATGTTTTTGGTTAAGTGGAACTAAGGGGTTTACACCAAATCCCCAAAACAGTTACAGACCAAAAGTACACTACGGTATACAGACCACATCATTTAAGCAATATAATGGATTTGCTGTGAGCGTGTCATTTCCCTTCAGGGAGCTTTTAAAGTTTATTACCTCAACACCCATCAACATGTCCATTACCAAGAAGAATCATCATCCCCGAGACTTTTCGGCTTTCCCTTGCAGGTTATTAATAAATGATGTAAGTTATTATAAGTTCTTTCATGTGTAACAGAAATCAGTGCCTGTATTTTCAGCGTGTCCATTAACATTGGTGTTTATATAGAAGTTAGAAAATCATCCCCAAATGAGCCAAGTGTCTGTCAGGACGAGGAGCTTTACATTGTTGCATTTATTTAGGGATGATCCCTATTTAATACTTTTTTCAGTGTAACATCTGTCAAAGGATCAAACTTAATCCAAGCTGATGTAACCTGATAGCCATTCCGGCCTTTTCTACTCCATTTCTCCTCTTTACCCCATTCTTTCCTTCCTTCGTGGCCTCACTCCATATCTGTTTGCATCTGAAGTTTTTTTTCCAACATTTAATCAGTGGCAAATGTTCAGTTTTATTCAAAGAAACCTTCATTTGGCCTTTTTTAAAATACAAATTCCAGTTATGCAGTTTGCTTGAACTTAATCATAATGTCTGAACATGTGTTAAGCTGCACAATAGAACATTTTTCTTAATACCGTTTAGTCCTCAGTCCTCTGGGACTCATTTTGTTGGACCAGTATTCTTTCAGGGTGTTTTGACTCTTGATGCTCTTTGAACTCAGAGTATGTGAGGACCCATTCAGAGTGTTTTGACATCTGAAGGTTAACCAGTTGACGTTGGACCCACCAAGGTCTGACCTGCAGACCTCACCAGTTGACACGCTATGTTTTTGGCTGTTGGGTCTGAATGTGAGGAGGGGGTGCAGTGAACAGGAGTGAATGGAGGGTGAAAGAGGGTCAATGAGGATAGAATACATAATGGAGTGAGCCTGCCAGAGCTGAGAGGCTCCGAGTCTCTCTGTTAATGATGCATCAGTCAACAAAAACTAGACATTTTAGTCTAGTTTTCACATCTTGCATTTTTAATTTGTATATCTCTCTTAAGCATGATGTCATCTTTGTTGTGTGCAGTTACCATGGTTACTGGTGTTATTTTCTTTGAAATGTTAGTGGAAAAGACAGTGTTTATTGGTTCATACACACAGTGTTTATGCTGCACCGCAGGAAGAAAACACACTGACTCAGAATTGCAGTTGTCATTTACAAACTCTGGCTGTTAAAACAACAACTTTTGATAGCAACAGGAAAGAAAGTCGACTAAAATAATGTTTTCTAAGTGCTGGTGTGCTGCCTGCATCTTCTCCTGGTTTGTCCTGTTGTTTTGTTGCTGCTTCTTGTCTGATGATTTGTGGATTGTTGAAGAATTTATTCCGTAAATCTGTTTTCCAAGAATTGCTAACAGATAACATTACTGTCAGGGACAGAACATTGCTGGATGCGAGATGCTTCTTACTAACAGCAGCGTAACAGGTCAAACAGCTAAATCAGCTTGTGAACAAAGAAACTGTTTTACTGATCAGGAGCTTCAGTAAAACATGAATTAACTCATTTGACCATTTGTCCATCTTTCACATTATCAGTTATTATTCTCATAAGTATATTTACTTAGTCCAACAATAGTTTTTGTTGATGAACACTGTGTGTTTATATATATTTACATATATGTTCATGGTCTATTCATTCATGATGATACTCACATGTAGTCATATGATTTATTGATTGATATAGGATGAGATACCTGCTCTTATCAACGTGGTCCATTTCTTCTGCAATATGTGTTTTTTAAGACATGAATATAATAATAATAGTTATTATTATATAATATAATTATGACAGAAGAAACATGATCACAAGCTAGACTACTTGACTAGTCTAAATTTGACTTCGTTGGAAGTAGTTCAACTGGAGCAACGCCACACTTTTCTTGACAGTGAAAATCTTTATTGTAAGCTACTCAAAAGATGATGATCATCCGCCCGTCATCATGCTTTCTGTGTGTGATTGTGCATGATTTGGATTCCATCCATCCAATGAGCATCTGCAGTTAATTAGCACCATGGTAGCATATTTAAAATGAAAGTAGAATTTAAAATGTGATCCAATGTTTAGCATGCTGTATTTTCTTTTTACTTCAAAACAGTTAACATCCTCATATTCTGCTCCACAGTCCTGAACTGTGTGTGATAACACTTCTTCACTATATAGTAGTGATGCTCCGATCGCCATTTTTTGGGCCGATCACCGATACCGATCACCAAAAAACTTGATCGGCCGATTGCCGATCACTGCCGATCAAAGAATGAATTTAAAATTTTAAATACCGTATTTTCCAGACTATAGAGCGCACCTAAATATAAGGCGCACCCACTAAAATTTGAATGAAATATATATTTTTGAGGGAGTGAGGGTGTAATAATATTATATACCTGTGACGGAGCAGCTCCGTCAATGACTGCTGCCTGCGCACACACACACACACACACACACACACTGTGGGCTGAAGAAAAATTAATAGAAAAGCAGCGGTTTATAATCCGGAAAATAATATTAACTATAAAAAACAGTCAAAATCTTCAAATGTACAGAATGCCTTTATTTGAAACGTCGCTAATAACGTATGTCTCGTGATCGGCTTCCTGATCGGCATGTTTTTCCGATCGCCGATCAGGCTATTTTTAGACAATATCGGCCGATCATGATCGGCAGCCGATCAATCGGAGCAACACTACTATATAGTATCATTGTGTGCTGATGTTGATCCAGACTTATTGTGAATGACTGCATGCTGCCCAGTTCTTCACCGAGCAAAGGCCAAAGTAGCCTCACCATGATGAGCCACCTCATTCTTGTTTAAATAAGTGACATGACATCAGGTGTGATTTTAAAAAAATACACATTTTTTTCTCTCTTGACTTGATCTGTAGTAACAAGTCAAAATGCTCAGAATTATGATGAGAACTTTGACTCCAACTATATTGTTAGTTATAAAATGGATAATTCTGGTCCTTGATTATGACTATAATTATAAATTAGAGCTAGGAGCAGGATTAGTGTTGAATTATTATGTAATAAATGACTGGACCAGAGGCTATTAGGAAACGAAAATATAACAGATACATTTCTTTTAATTTTTCATACTGTAGTGACACTGTTATAGTGACACTGAGTGGAGCTTGCTGGCTGATGGGGTGCTGCAATTGATCAGACTCTGCTTATCACAAAAAATAAATCAGTCAACTTAAACTATGAGAGAGGGGCTTGTTTTCTTGATGAAAAGCATAAAAAAATGAACTGAGAATCAAGTAATATCCAGATCTGTAATATGGAAAAAAAAAAAAGTTCAGGCTTACTGTGTGCTATTTAGTGTGTTGTGTAATATGGTTATAATGCATGAGGTGCTTGCCATTATTCAGTTATATATATATGGCACAGAGTAGATCAAACAAAAGAAAAGCTTTGGATGGCAAATGCAGAATTTGATTTTATTTTCTGATATCTTTTTGTTGTTACATTTGTTTTGTCGTTCCTTGTTTATTGTATGAATAGTTAGCCTAATAGTCATTAGGCAATAGTTATATAGATGGTAAAAATTGGTTTATCAAGAAATTTACATTGAAAAAGATATTGTGAACCTGTGTCATTGCCTACCCTTTAAGAAAGTATTCAGTTTAACCCATACCGAGTTTCAAGTGATCATTTTAACTAGTGGTGGGCATAGATTTTTTTTTTAAAATCTAAATTAATCTCACTGAAATCTTGAAATTAATCGTGATTAATCTAGATTAAAATGGCTCATTCAGAATGTGAAATACCTAAGTACTGATCAGAAGTAAGTCTTTGAGAACGGGTTTCTTAAGCCAGGGGATGCATTAGAACTGCTGACTGCTTATAGCAAAGGGATGCTTTGCGTTCAGGTGGTAATTGAGACTGGAAGAACTCCTACAGTAAACCAATTCTGCATTGCATACGGTGAACACAACCTTAGTGTAAATGACCCATAAAAGGTCCATTATTTTAGGTGAATTACGTTATTAATATGCACGATAATTCATATTTTTTAAAACTGCATTAATATCTTTCCACTAGCAGTCAGTTTTTTTATGTACAGAGGACCTATATGCTTTCTATGCACTGTGGTAAGAGGAACTTTTATTTTGAAAAGTTTAATGTCCGTGCTACTGCACCTGTAGCAGGAATCGTTCACTCAGACTACAGCGCTCGTAAGAGATGGTCACATAGCGCTATCTAGCCAATGTTTTCACTTTGGACCCGTAATGAGGCACAGACTCTTACGGTGCTCATAGTTTATGCTATATTCTTTGTATTAAGTTGAAGTGAGAAAATAAAAACCATAAACTTAACCAGCAGTTGAAGATCATTGCCACACAATTACGGGGACCATTACACTTAGTCTTGTTGATGTCACCATTGGGAAGCTTCTTAAAAAAAGAATTTTCTCTGAAGCAGCCTTGCGGCTTCGTGGCTGCATCATGATAGACTATCACGTTTGGTGTGGTAGTTCGGCAATTCACAGGCGCGTAGAGGTTCGAAAACTAGTTCTCGCCCCCTACAGTGTAAATATGTATACATCCGCGCTAAAATATCACGTTGAAAGTCATCAGTTTGCTTATTATAGGACCCAGCTCCAAACCCAATTTTGATAATAGATTAACGGCGGTATTTTTTATATCGCTTGATAAGAGTCTCATATTATTGCAGCACTTTAAAGCCGTTAACGGCCCACCACTAATTTTAACCCAAATAATGATCTTTTTGTAACCCTAACCAAGTGGTTTTTGTGCCTAAACCTAATGAGACATAACTACATCATCATCAGATCATAAGACATCATTGTTTTTGCTCCGAATGTGGTGCCAGCATGGAAGATATTCACGTAGGCGGGTTGGTCTAGACTTGGTGTAGAGTTGTTCTCTGATTGTGGAATATATAAACACTTGAACCAATGACACTCTGTAATAACACAGTATCACCATTAAATCTATACATTCATTTGTTATATGTTTTATAGTTTTGTAGTGGTCACCTACTGTCTTAGCTGCAGCAGGCCTGACTGATCTGGACAGGAGATCTGGAGTGTACTTTATACCTTCTGGCATAGTGTAACGCTTTCTGATACCTTTTAGACTGCAATTGGACTCACTGCCAATTTTCCATCCAGGCTGTTCTCAACTAAATTGCTTTTACGTTGTAAAGTTGTATTTACTTTACGTCATTCTGTCTTCCTCTACTCCATGTCATACCCAAAACTTTATTTATTTACACAGCTTCCTCTTATCCAAGTAAGTGCAAGAACTTCTGTGCTGCAATGACTCAATCTAATCTAATCTAATCTAATCTAATCTAATCTAATTTAATCTAATCTAATCTAATCTAATCTAATCTAATCTAATCTAATTTAATCTAATCTAATCTAATCTAATCTAATCTAATCTAATCTAATCTAATCTATTCACTACATCTTTCTAATTCTCCTTCTTCTTGGGGGTTTATCACTCTGCACCTCTCCCGCATATTTAGTATAAAACATTTTATGTCGGTCCCTGTTAGCAACAAACACAGATTATTTCTTTCTATGTGTGTGTGTGTGTGTGTGTGTGTGTGTGTGTGCGTGCGTGCGTGCACATGAACAACTAGTTTAACACTCAGATTCACAAAAAAAAATAATCTTGACAGCGTTGTCCTGGCACATACAGTATAAATGGTGTGTATGTGTGTGTAGGTACGTAGTGTTACCTCATACCTCTAGATCTCCGCTGTTGTCAAAAAACTATTACAAACATGTCAATGAGCCACACCGCTGTACTGGGTGACGTGTTGCTTTGTTCATGGAGACAGTGGCTTAGAAACGGCTCCAAAGAGTGAGGTTCCTGTGTGCTACATGACACATTTCTCAAACAACTTCAGTACAAAGTCAAGGATATGTTAACAAGTTAGCGGATAGAACTGCGCTGCCGGATACTATTTTATCACTATTTTTGAAGTCGTTTCTAAACAAGTTATGGTAACCAAACTCTTTATAGAGAGTAGAGTGGCTTTTCATAGTTTTAGGACAATGACAGAGTTCTGTGGTACAGAAGAATATATCAGGCTTTTATACAAACACAACACTGATAAGTAGGATGAGTTCATTGTTGCTTTGGCTTTGCATATGAGATTTGTTGACAATACGAAAAATACAGAAAATTGCTATCCAAATCCAATTCTTTTAACATGTTAAATATTTAAATCACATATTCTTTTTCAATTAACATAAACCGCGTTGAGTTAACTGCTTCTAGCTACCACTGCATGTAATTCTATGTTGCCTGAAACTGAAACATAACGCTCTACTTGATCAAGAACAAAACAAACAACACACAAGGATAACTCGTGAAATAAATAAATAAATAAATAAAGTGACAGTTAAACAATCTTATCAAAAGAAAGGCTATGGTGTTATTAAAGCTAAAGCCATGTCATGGCACAATGTCGGGTTAGATCAGTGATCATCAAAAACACCTTTATTCATCAACTGGGTATCATGAATATTTAATCCAGCCCTTAGCTTTCCAGTTATGACAGAGATGATGGAAATGTGAAGAACTCCTTAAGGCTCCGTAATCATCTCATACTGGTGGCTCGTGTCCATGCGAGTCACTGTTTACAACAGTTTAAAGTCTAAAGCTGTGTCCATCTGTAAACAGCTCATGCAGCGGTCTGTGACATCAGCGGTTGTAGTTTGAGGTAGCGGTTACACATTGGCAGTCCCAGTGTAAACCGACTGTGTTTGTGTGTCAAGGCAAACACAAGATCAAACACTTGATGGTCAAACAAACACAACGCCATGATAAATTTGTAACTCTTACACACGCACGGAGAAGGAAAACACAAACTATTCACTCTTGGTAAGACCACCAGGCTAGTGGTTTGTTTGAGGTGACTGACTTCAGATGCCTTTGCAACATGCACAAACACGCACAAACACACAAGCATGCACAAACACACACAAACACACACAAAGACACACACACACACACACACAAGCATACACACACAAACTATTAGAGGGATGGGCTTGAAAATATGAAAATAATAATAATTTGTGAAAATAAATCAGAACTACATTGAGACAATATAGACTATAGAGCTTTATGAAATAATTATGAACTTTAATAAAACAATTGGGCCTATGAAAATTGAACGTGACCACTGTGTTTGCATTAACATTATAATCCATTATAACGCAATATTTTCACTCTCAGCGATGTGATGTTATGTTCGTGCCTTTATATCCTTTCCTCATTCAGACACATAGATGTAAAACAAAAGGTTAAATGTTAAATGACACAATATTCCAATGTAGTCAGACAAAACCACAAATCAAATCAACGTACATGACCATGCGGAAAGCAGGAGACACAGTGATGCTTTGTCATGGAGGCGCGGTGGGCTGCTGTGGTCTCAGACAAAGCACACACTGGCCACACATGTGGACTAACACAGAATAACACTGAAGCAGCAATATCTTCACACCCTTCTCCACAGCAATAACAGGGCTTGCGGATTCTCACAACAACACAGCAATTGAGCTTAACAAACACACTATATCCAACCAACTTCTACCCAGACCTCAAGCCTCTTACTGCGCTGCTGTGTGGTAATCAGTATTCAAAGTCGGGTTTGTGTCCTCCTTCTCAGACGGGACAGCAGAGAAGCAGCGTAGTCGACTCAATTGAAGAAGCGAGGTGCACAGGTTATCCTTCTTCTTTCTGTAGACATCCAGATGGAGGAGATGGCTGGTTCTGCAACTCAGCTTGACCAGCAAGGGTGAAAATCCTTAAGGTCTAATTAACGTGCATACATGTATTCTAACTATGGCTACCTATCATGCTGGACGAAATCTTACCTTAGAAGTGGTTATTGTAATTCTATTTCGGGACGGACACACTGCAGTGATAACTGACGCCAGAAGTGATGAGTTTGGGCCCGTTCCGTGTTTATATGTTGTTGGGTGACGTCATGGTCAAGGTCTGGCCTTGGTTGTCCAATAGGAGTTGAGGATTTGAGATGTCCCAGCAGGTTATGTGGTGCAGGCCTGACGGTAGATAAGGTCCTGGCTGCTCTTCTTTGTTTCATCAGGCGTCATAACTTTAGGAGGCTACATACTGGAGGTTACATACAGGCCTGAGTCAGGCTTTGTGGTTGTGTTCAGACCCTTCTTTGTTTACCCATGGATGTCAGGAATAGATCGGGGGGAGAAAGCCCCACCATCCCCCCGGCAAATCGCTACCTGTATCTGTGTAGTCTTTGATTTAATTCGAATTTCTAAGCTTTGGTTTCTTACACATTTCCTCCTTTATTATTCCTAATAGATTTTTTTTATGTTTTTCGTTGTTTGAGTGTCTTTATAGCCTATTATACTGCAAGTTCTTCAAGTTCCTGAAAATAAAGTTAAAATCAGAAAGAGAAAATATTTCAGCGACCTCTCGTGACCAAAGATAATTGTGTGCCAGTCAAAGATCCTTTTAGTCGGTCTTTCCTTTGGCAACTGAATAAGGCGGTTCCACAATCTCAATCATTTTACCTCTCTGCTTGACATGACTCCCATCCCACGTCACTCTCAACAACTCACTTAGTAGTAAATGTATGCACCCAAAAGGAGCACCTCATGGCATGAAAAGCAAAGCTCAGGACACAATTTCATTTCACATTGCGCTGTAATACGTTTTTCTTGCAGTCAAAACCAGGAAGCGACATTAACGGCAGGCGACTGTAAGATTTGACAGTATTTTCAATTTCGACGCTGCAGTGATGGAGGGACAGAACTACATGAACCATCATCATATAATCACTGTTCAGCCTCCTGTGTGGAATCAAACCAAAAGGTAACATCTTAATCAGAAAACAGAATTACATTTGTGCATCTGGTTACACAATATGTTTATTTTTTACTAATATTAAATTGATGATCCTAACAAGCATCTGGCAGTCATAAGAAAGCATTTTCATGTAGTGTTCTCCAGCAGTTGGAAGTTTGAATGATCAGTTTTTAAACATTATTTTCACTGCTGCAAGTATAGTTTAAAGATGATTTTATCTACATATCAGTGAATTCTAATATTAGTTATAATATCTAATGTTAATTAATAATATCTCACTATCTAAAGCACATAACTGAAGTTGTTCTCAATATGTTGTTTATGATATGTTGGCTGCTGAGTATTAAACACATAGTGGTCACATTGGTTATCTCAGATCAGCCCAAGTGTGTTTCTAAGCTGGAGCTATTTGCTGTACAGATGTTGTACTTTGTTGTTACATGTTGCTTTCATTGTGATGCCTAAGAAGAAGCGAGCTCACAGTGAAAGAACTTGATGTGGCTTCATAAAGGTAAGTTAGGTGTGCTTGTATAAAATGTTCCTCTCTGACGTTCAGTTGTTTCTTTTCTCTTCTTCTCACTCTGTGCTCGACTTTCATTCTTGTTTCTTTCTCACTCAGTGAGCTGTGAGCCTGGAAGCCTGGAAGCCTGGAAGCCTGGAAGCCTGGAAGCCTGGAAGCCTGGAAGCCTGGAAGCCTGGAAGCCTGGAAGCCTGGAAGCCGACCTTCTGCCAGTTACATCAGAGGACATTTAAAAGCATTATACCGGTTATAGGTGCTTTTATATTTTAACAGTAGTTTGCAAACATCTGCTGTTTAGACTCATGACTAAGTTTTACTGGCAGCTCACGATATTATAATTAACAGATTAACATTGATGTGAAATGATGAATGAACCCTGAGAATTACTTTTTTTTCATCGCATACTTGAATATACTTGACATATCTGAATAAATGTTCAGTTCCATAAAGCTTTCACTTGTCTCATCCTCGTTTGTGCTTGATGTTAATGTTAATGTCATTTAAATGCTAAACTGAACTGATCTCATTACTTTAAGATTGAAGACACTTTGTTATTTACAGTTTATGTCTGCAAGTTATTAATATGAATAAGAAGAAAATGTTTCAGTTATTTACTGTAACATTACAGTAAGAAACTGTTAATGTAGATTACAACAGCAACAGTGTATAAATGTAGTGCAGTGTAGTGCTCACATGCTGATTCTGCCATTTAATTGCGCTGTAATAAACATATTTGCATTAAAAACCAAACCAGACATGTACAAATGTTCTCTGAAAGGCATTAACCCAAACTTTCATATATGATTGCTCTGATGTTCATGTTTCTTCCTAAAATGTATACTTTGTGTCATATACAGTAAGTTTTAAAAGGCTCTGTGTCACTTGCATGTAAACTGGGTGTCTCTTAGTGCTCAGGTGTCCAGGTTAAACCACTACTGGCTGCAAAGGCCCCACTATCATTTTTGTGGATTTGGGTGCGTTGGGCCAGTCACCGTTAGACGGCCTGAATCCACAGAAGAACTGTGGAAAGTTGGAACAACCAACCTGCCAAATACCTTTAAACACTGTGTGCAGGTGAACTGAGGAGAACTCATGCTGTTTTAAAGGCAAAGCTGCTCACATCAACTATTTATTTTATTAGGTTTCTTATGTTTACTGAACTTAATATGAATTTAATTGATAAATAAAAAAACATATATTCATGGCTTTACTTTCGAAAGCAAACTGACTTAATATTTTTAGATCCAAAACTTTTGCATAGTACTGTATGTAATTTTATTATTTTATTTTTACAATGTCCTAGATGATTTAGATAACGTTGTGAAAGGCTTGTTGGATCTCCTTGTTTTTGATGTGCTGTGTGTTTGAGTATCTGACAGGTCTTTTCCATGTCTGCCGTGTCTGAGTGTTTGACCATCTGTTCTCTGTTCTGTTGAGTTTTCCTCTAGCAATGTTTCTCTGGCTTGCAGAACATTCTGTTAGATGGCTGATTGTGTCAGATGTCAACTTTCCTGCAGATATGAGATGTAATATTCTTATTATTCTTATTTTGAAGCATTTTTCTGTGTATGTTATAACTGCAGGCAGGTCCCTGGATCAGGAAACCTTTTACATGTGTGAGATTGTGTTTCTCACTAACTACAACAAGTAATTTAAGGGATTTTTTAGTACTACAATCTAAAGAAACAAATTTATTCAATATATTAACAATAAAAAAAATAATATAAGTGCACCTTGATTCTTTCTGCAATACAACTGAACGAATAATACAAGATAGTTGTTGATGATTTATGTTCATTCACAGTAGTTCCAGAAAAAGAATCCTTAAGGTCCACTTACATCTCACAGTCTTCATTAGCAGAAGAAAGTCAGTTGTATACTAGTATGATCAAAACTGCACACATCCATCTGCTGATCAAGACTATGAGATGCATCTGATTTTTATTCTTTTTTGTTTTACTTTGATCTTCATTTTTTTCCCTTAAGTGAAAATATAAATTCTGCAGAATTTATGTCCTGTTGGATCAAAATATAATCGACTTAGTGTAGAAGTTTTAGCTGTGACGAATGACCAAATGCAAATCCAGCAGATAAATAAAGCTTCTGCAGGACTCTTTAGACTTTGATTCCATGTTGACTTTAACATAGATTTAAGACAAATCAAACACAGTACATTTGAAATACACTCAGTACTGATGCACATTACATCTTTGATTTTAGACAGTTTGTTTTAGATTTGTGAGCAGCAACAATTCTTCCCAGAAAGTAGACAGCGGTGAGACAAAACTCTCAGAATGCTAATCCCAGAGCTTTCCAGTGAGATACAGCCTGTGTGGAGAGAAGGCACAGGCAAACCTCAGACGCAGAGCGCCCAGACAGCGGATGACTGTCAGCTGCTGACATCATACAGCAGAACTTTGTTCTCTGGTTTCACACATATTACCTGAGCTGTCTGACATGTGTGCAGCTGTCTGACAGCTGTCTGGCTTTTCATGCCACTTTCATGACACTGACACTTTCATGTTGACGTTTGTATCCAACATGGTACTCGCTTTTCCTACCTTGTCATTGTTATATGTTCAGTGTATTAGGTGCTTTGCTACATAACCTTTTTGGTTCAGTTTAATCAATCTTTGTTGGCACTTCTGGGTCTGGTTGTTAAACTGGTGTAAAAAGTTGTCAGTTAAAAATCTGGTGTGGATTATCAACCAAGACGGTTCTCCGTCTAAAAGTAATTCAAAAGCTAAACTATGATCAAATCCATCGGCTGATTATTGAACTGTTAAAATGAAAGGTCGCCTATCTATGTGATCATATTTATTTATTAAAATAGATTACTGTGTGGACACACTGTGGATTTTGGCCTCCATCACTTACATTAAAAGCACATTTGAAGCAGATCTTTTAACAGCCACTATGATTACAGTCTTTCACTGTTTATATGGGCACCTGACTGTTGTTTTAAGGCAGAAAAATAGTGAACCTGTCCTTTAATATTCAGAAACAAAACAAACAAACAAACCTACTGCTCCATAGCAGCAGTATAAATGCCCTCCTAAACTAAATGCTGTGAGTTTGCCAAAAGAGGGAGACACTTCATGTAGTTGTAGAATTTTTTGCTTTTATCAACACACTCCTACTATCTTGTCAAATGTTCAGCTAAGAGCACTCAGTACACTTTGCCATACACTATGCCATGCTAGCATTGCAGCTCAATGGATGGTATAGAGATGGATGCTGGTCCAGACTCCAGTATCTCAGCAACTTTTGGATGAGTTGTATAGACAGACATTCATAGTCCCTGGAGGATAAGTGTTAATGAGATTGGTGATCCCCTAACTCAACCTCTAGCGCCACCATGATGACAGTTTTGGCACGTATTCTTAACAACTATTGGATACAGATATTCACGGTGCCCAGAGGATGGATTCTAAGGACTTTGCTGATACCTGAGACTTTTCCTCCACCTACAAGTTTTGAAACAAACTAGTTAATAAATGTTGTCCATCCATGTCTGAAGCTTGCAAAGAAAGTTGCATTTATGGACAATCTTTCCTTTTCCTACGGTACTCTTCATATGAAAGGTAACATAAGTAGCTGTGTGAAGATACCACACGTCCTGAGAGGGAAGTTCAAATCCTGCCTAATTCAAATACATTTGTTGGATTGTTGATTACAGAAAGTCACCTAAATAGTCGAACACAGCATCAGAAATGTGTGGGGTAGGGGTTTAAGTACCGTATTTTCCGGACTATAAGCCGCTACTTTTTTCCCATACATTGAACCATGCGGCTTATACAGAGGTGCAGCTTTTCTAATTTTTCTTCAGCCTACAGGGGGTATATAATATTATTACACCCTCACTCCCTCAAAATGGAAAACCCACGAAGAAATTCCTATGATGCAGCTTTTAAGTTGAATGCCATCGATCTGGCTATCCGTGAAGGAAACAGAGCGGCTGCACGTAAGCTTGCCGTTAATGAATCTATGGTGAGACGATATGTGATGAAGATTATCTGACACTGTTCAACTCCGACACTGAAGAGGACGACTTCAGTGTCTTCAGTGCGCAGAAGAAATGAAGTGACAGTGGTTTGGTGTTCATTAGTTTTAAATGCTCAGGAGGAAGATAAATAGTGACTTGTGGGATGGGAGATGGGAGAATGAAGCCACTCTAATAGTTGCGTAGTTGCGCTTTAACAAAAGGTGACGCCGGCTGTCACCTTTTCCTCCTGCACACCAAATTGCCAAATTTCCTCCCGCACACTGCATAATTAATGGTTTCAGTACGCAGGAGGAAGAAAAATAAAGTAACTTAGTTTTAGTGCACAGGAGCAAGATGAATAAAACCATCAACAACTTTTCTGTTCTGTTTATCAGCACTTTTATTGCTGCGTTTATTGCTACTTTTATTGCGGCACTGTTCGGAAACAATCCGTTCAGGTATATGAATAAACACTTATGTATATATCCGCGGCTTTTCATTCAAATTTTAAATGCACTCTATAGTCCGGAAAACACAGTATCTTCATCCTGGATGCTTCTCAGAATCTTCTTCTTCTTCGCATCCAGACAGCAGAGCTCATTTTGTCAAATCTAACAGTGTAACCATTTGCTGTAAATGGTCACTTCCATGATTTTATTGTGTAAAATTGAGCATAGCAGATGTTACATTACTATCAAATGCTGCATGGCCACTAGCTTTATAGCCTTTATAACCACTCAAGCCACATCTGTAACACTCACTGATGACTCTGCTAGTAAAGGAAGAAAATAGATGAATGAAATAGAAACATCTACAAAGAGGCACGTGATGTACTGCTGTGAGTTTTAGACTTAACTTTTACAACACAAAAAGTGATCTGTGAAACTATATTTTTCTTTATAAATGATTCCAACCTTTTTCATCTCTCTAATTTGAACTGAAGTTCAGGGTTGGGAGATTACACTGATTTCCATTATTATACTATATACTGTTATACTTGCGGTATAAAGAGCACAGGTAGAACTATTGTTATCTGACTCAATTTTACCTCTGGGAACCATTCCAGGACTTTGCTTCTTTTAGCCCACCGACCCCACAATTTCTATGTACTTAATAGGGTCTAATCACTAATCGAGGGTTTTCACATTTCTTGTCATGTTTGGGCACAAATTAAGATTTGTCCAAATTAAGTTATTGTTCACTGAAAATGAGTCTCTCCTGACTGAACTATTTTTTGTAACTGATTAATCTGTTGTGTCTTTTTTTTTTTTTTTTTAAGAAAAAAAGGCCAAATTCTCAGATTTCAGCTAAAATGTGAATATTTTCTGGCTTTTTTAATTCTATGACAATAAACTGAATATCTTTAGGTTGTCATTTTGTCAACGATTAATCCTGAAAATAACTGACAGATTAATTAATAAAGAAAATAATGGTCAGTTACAGCCCTAATATTTATTATATCCATGTTTTTGACCTGACTGTGAACTTACGTTGACGTTAACTACAGTAACAGTTCATGGCACTGTGATGAGGACTGTCTCAAGAACGTAAATTGACTTTATGCTTTTCATGCCGCTTGTGCAATATTGTTTGTTTGGATTAGGTGTTACTACAACTTAATTCATAAATGTGTTGCTTTTCTGATGATTAGCATCGGTTCTAACATGATAAAAGATGCACAATGAAAAATAAAAATGAAATAAATGCTGTGAGCTGTTGACGGATGACTGATCTTAATGGTTTATTGGAATGAACTACATATGGCTGCCTCTAGGTTTGGACTGTATACTTTATACTGTCAGTGAAGACTTATTCATCTGTAGTGCTTCCCTTCCAAAACTCCGTCAAAGCTTTTGCTAGAATCTCCTCCCCCAGTCCACCAGAGATCCTCAGCCTTTGCTTTCTGTTATGTTAAGACTTTTTTGGAGAAGGCTGATCTTGAGTTGTAAATTTGAAAGACTGTGTGTCAGGATATTGAAGTTGCCTTTATTAGACTGTCTTTATTGTGTTCCTGGCTTTTTGGTTTTCAGTTTGCAGATTAGTTGCAAGTTATTGTGTTGTGTAATTTAATGTTTATTCTTAGACAGTTTCATGTATGTCAGTTTATTATGGGGCTGTGTTTTCTGGGTTTTTGGGTTTTCTGTTCTGTGTTCTTGTGCTCCGCCACAGCCTGCTCCTGTGTCTTGCTGTTTGATTAGTTCAGTTTGTATTTCAGTCCTGGTTTTCACTTCAGTCTTGTCCTGTCTTGTTTAGTCCTTTTGATCCTGTCTGCTCTGTGCTACCAGTTTTCACAGTTTTTGCTTTGCCTGCACACTTGTGATATAAAGAATTATTTTCTTTAGTTCCTGTAGCCTGCCTGCTGTTCTCTGCATTTGGGTCTACTTGCCTTCCAATCTGTGCCGCCATCAGGTTTAAACATCCAGGAAACATCAACTGCAGGAAGGACCAAAATGGTTAATGTGGTCACTCTAGTTCTAAAGTGCTGATAAAACAGATCTCATGAGTTCATAGTTAACCTTGCACTACCTGCTCTGGTATTCAGAGCAGGAAGCTGTAATTCCTCTGTCAGTTGACAGGAGTCTTATTTAAAGCTGCTGGATTCTCAATTGTTTTCGGTTTTCTTTGAGCTGATGTGACGACAGGAAAAAAAAGGCTTTTTTCCCACGTAAAGGGTGTGTGTGTGTGTGTGTGAATGTAAACACACGGCCAAATACATAAGCAGAAACACTCAGAATTTGGGGAAAATTGAGACAGGACACATAGAACATAGACACATACAGGGACAGAGGAAATGTGTACACACAGACACGCTAGCACAAAGACATGCATATGCATATAGACACACACATAAATAAACACATTGTTTCTCGTAGGAAATGGAGTGCTGTATGTGTTATCTCTGCAGCAGTTCTAAATAAAGTTACACAGGCAGTAAAATACAATGGGCGGCTTCACTCACTGTCTGTTTGACTGACCAGTCAGTGTGTGTGTGTGTGAGTGTAGGACGGCCTTGCTTGCATCAAACGGTCATATTGTTTCTGTGATTCTGAGTGATTGTGTGGTTGTTAGATTGCTGTTTGTTATAAATAGTACAATAGAATATACCTAATTGTATTGAAGGACAGGAAGTGAGATAATATTCACATACGGAAGCCATACGTTTGCCAAGGAAGAATTGTGTGTGAGTCTAAACACTGTCTATTTACACTCATTTACACAGACTGTGTGTAAATGTACATTTTAGCCATGGTGTTTAGACATGGTGGTTTGTCAGCTCAAAAAGTAACATGACCAACCTCAGGTTAAACATGCTGTAGCCAGAAAACACATCCAATAGGTACAGAAGCCCTGAGTGGCAAGTGAGGCAAAATAAATCATCTATGAAAACAGGGGCTGGTGAAATGTTTTTTTTACTGTCATGTATTTCTTTTGGCTGGAAACGTATTTTAATCAGCACCAATCTGCCATCAGGGTTAGGACAGGTTAGGTTATAACAATGATGTTACATAACATGCTAACACACAATATACCTCGTGTTTAGCAGGAATTGAAATTCACAAAACATGAATGCTTTTCCTCATGTTTAGAACATGGGATAGGGTCGCACTTCAACCTCTTGTGGTCTGAATTATTAATATTATTATTATTCTTTATTTATTCAGGGGAGTATCTCTGAGAGCAATGCTCTCTTTTTCATATTCACACACCTATGCATTCATATCTGGAAGCTGCCCAGTACAACCACAGTCTGATCTGCTGCTCCACTGGAGCAGTAGGGATTAAAGACCTTGTTAAAGGGCATAGTGGTGATAATGAGAGAGGGGCAAGTGCTGTTTCTTCTGTTTCCCCACCCACATCTATCCTGCCAGACTAGGGGATTGAACCAGCGATCTCTCAGTCATATACTTTGTTGTTGAAATTCACAGATGGATTAAAATTAAACTTTCTTTTTTTCACCTGACAATTTTTCCCTCCCTGTTTCACAGATGAAAAAAAAAATAGATTATCCTGGCAAAACCTTTTTTGTCCACCCTTTGATCAGAAAATGGATCAATGTTTTCTCACTTGCTTCTTAGGCCTTCTGTAAATAAGAGAAAAAAAAACACATAATACATCCAACAGTTCTGTTTTTCTGGTGTGTTTAATTTACTCCCTTCTTCTCCTTCTCAGGAGTATTAGAGCCAGGACAAGCAGGTTCTGTAACAGCATTTCAAAACACTGTTTTGCTGGATTTGTTTATTATAGGATACTTAATTATTTACTTTATTCTTTTTATGCACATTGTTTATTTTTTGGCTATTTTATGCTTTTATGTTTTATTGTTGGTGTAGCCATGTGATCTCCTGGAATTCTTTATGTAAACACACCAAAGCAAATTCTTGATCATGATCAGTTTTGTGACTTGCGAGCACATGTGCATTACCAGGATATCACAGGGATTTCCTAGACAGCAGCGACAGCTTTCCTCTCATGCAGCTACTGTTTTCACACTTCATACTCTCAGCTCCCAGAGTTGTGAGTGTGTGGGTATGTGAGAGAGACAGACATGAGCCAGCTGAATTTATGATCTGTCATGTGTTCGATGCCTCTAAATAGGATCCAGCCTTTAGATATTTGTCCCTTTTATCACGTCTGCTTAGTGAAAGTTCCACAGGAGAGCACCGATACAGTATCTAATACTAATCTTCATAGTTTTGCAGAAATCAACGTGCAGGAAATGATGCAATGAGTGTGAGATGTAAAGACTTCAGAATGTCACTGCCAATTAAGCTTAAAGAAAACTACTTTCAACCATTCTGTAATTATTCTTATTTGTTTGAGCCACCACAATAAGAATTGAGTCCATCAACAACACTCTCAAAAATGTCTTTTTTTAGTATGCATACTGACATACTGAGTATGACTGTTCAGTGAACATACTACATGTTCAACACCTGCTTAGAATTAGTGTGCATTATATGGATTTGGGGCACAGCTTGTCAGTGTGACAGGCCTACCGTGCAGAGATATACACTGACAGATATATAGTACATTCACTTGTATAGATAAAGTACAGTAATTCACCTCACCTGCATGTCTTTGGAATGTGGGAAGAAACTAGAGCACCCTGAGCAACCGTCAGAGGAACAATGCAGTATCAGACTGGATTCCTTAAAAGCAGCACACTGTAATCCTGAGCTTCTGCTTCCAATCACACTGGCACGTTTTTGGCAGTAAGCAACCACATAATCGAGTGTCGGCCAGCCACATGTGTGCTGCATTAGTGGTATCATCAACAGCAGCTGCTTTCAGGTAATCAAAAACATTGAAGTAAGAAGGCTAAAAATCTAAAACTTATCTGAGGTGCCCATTTAATGTTCCTCCAAGTTTGATCAACATTTTTCAAGATTTGAACACACTTAATACATAAAGCAGAAGGTGCTGAGAGCACAGATAATGTGCAAAATGCTGTAAACATGTAAACTCAATGAGGTAAAGCTGCCAAATGTGTCCATGACTCAAGTTTAACAGGTTATCAGACTCTGATTATCAGATAAGGACTGTTAAAAAGTTAACATTTAATTTAAGTTAACAGTTAATCATTACTCTAAAAATGTAAAACACACATAATGACTTTTAACATAAAGTCTAAGAGTTGGTCTTGATTCGGGACTTGTGTTTAGGACTTTATTCAGCTCTATATGAGCAAGACTTGAGACTGCTTGTAGCTTGCTTGCTGATGTGTTCTTCAGATACGACCAGTCAGCGCCCATCACAACACTCAGTAACAACTCCTCTCAATGAAGGTGTCTCTTGTCTCTTTCAGGACTCCCCACCAAAACCAGACATGGAGCAGAAGTTGCGTTCAGCCTCCAGTGTGGATGAACTGATGAGTCTCATCTATCCTTCATACTGGACAGCTCTGAAGTGCAGATCCAAACTGTCCGCTGCCGCCTCGGCCTCCAAACTGCCTCCCCGACCCCAGCCTCGCCGACTGAGGCCGCTGGCTGATATAGAAGAGCCGACATTCGCTGCTGCCTACCTCAACTTGGATATCCTGAAAAGTAAGTTTGACTGAATAAAAAAAACCCCGCTCCTGACATCAAGCAAAGAATATTTTATTATCAGAAGCTAATATATGTTAGTTTTAATGTTACGTCTACAGCCATAGCTATTCCAGGCCATTCATATTATTACTTAATGAAGAGTGGTCTTTGAGATAATTGAGTTTGTTTTGTTATTACAACATGTTAGTTTCTGCATCAGGTACAGTCCCGTAGCAGCGAGGCTTTAATGAATGGATTTGAATTGGACAGAAGACTGACTGCATTTCCTCCAAACTCAGAGAGCCATATGCATCATATTATCTTATTTATTCACTTCAATCCCCGTGTGGTTCTCTGGTATCAGGCTGAGTGTATGTCTTCAACTGAGTTGTTCAATATGAGGAATGTGTATCACCATGAAATTAATCATCTATAATGTAACAGAAGTTTTAATGTAAATATTTAGGTTGGTAATTAACAACTGCATCTGTTGCCCATTTTTCATCATTGTAATATTCTATATAAAAAGTAATAACATTACGTGCATTGTGAAACTTAATCAAAACAGGATAGGCAGTAGTTTCATTGTCATTCATTCTTAAGAGCTTATGGCTCTGGCCCAAAGTGATCTGCAGGTGTTTCTGAAAGCATGTAAAAGGTATTAGCAGTTTTCTTTGGAAAGGTACATTCATGTCTGGAAATGATTTCATAGTTTGTATAAGGGTGAGAAGACATGAACATGATTCAGCTAAACTTACGGTTTTTACAGATTTAAGCTTAAAGAACTCATGTTCTGGTAACAACTTAAACTACTTTCATGCTTGCTTATCTGACCAACACATCTCTCCAGCTGACATATATGACCGTGAACGAATTCCAGTTTGGCCGTGGTGGTGTTCTGACTGCTCTGTGTGTTTGCAGGTATAGAATCGGAATGGAGGAAGACTCAATGTATGCCCAGGGAAGTGTGTGTCGACGTGGGAAGGGAGTTCGGGGCTCCCACCAACATCTTCTATAAACCACCCTGTGTGTCCGTCTACAGATGTGGAGGATGCTGCCACTCTGAAGACAAACAGTGCAGGAATATCTCCACTGGTTACCTCAGCAAAACTGTAAGCACATGCTTATCCTCCCTGTTCTTCTTCATGTTCTTCTTCGTGTTCTTCTTCTTGTTCTTATTCAAATTCAAATTCAAATTCAAATTATTCTTGTGCTCTATATATGCTCTATATATAGATCTATATAGAGGGGCAGTAGTAGTAGTAGGGGCTTGGAAACTGGAGGGTCGCGGTTCAAGTCCCACATGGACTATATGGAAGGTGGGCTGGTAGCTGGAGAGGTGCCAGTTCACCTCCTGGGCACTGCCGAGGTGCCCTTGAGCAAGGCACCAACCCCCCCCAACTGCTCACTGGGTGCTGGTCAGGCTTTATTCATCCCTCAATGGTCCCCATTGAAGGATGAATTGTAGTGTAGTGATAAAGTGTAGTGATTTTAGCTTCACATAAACAAGTACGAGAACCACTGGTAGAATATCAGGGATTGGCATTTTTGCGCATTTAGCTCCACACCTTGGGTCTATTTGTTATGGTTTTATTGCGCTTCTCATGCCATTTAATGCTACTGGCATCCATCCAATGATTGTTCTGTTGTTGAATGCATGAAAGTAATCATTCTTAGATCATGTTCCACTAGTGAGGCAGAAAAACGAAACTTTTGACCTACAATTGGCAGTTAGTGTTGGTCAGTAATGCATACAAGTTTGTGGCTTGTAATCACCATTTACGGCTTTACAGTAACAGTAACCTTAGTTTAATTTTAAATTAGAATTTGAAATTTAGTAATTATATCACAGTTACTAATCCTGTTTCTACTGTTTTACTGAGATTAATGGAGGCTTGATATCATCAGCGTTCAGCTGACAGACAAATGCAACGTTCAGACCTTATTCTTATTATTCACATGTTGTGTGTTAGTCATGGGTTTCCCTACATTCAGGAATCACCTGATGCTAGTTTATTTCAGAGTTGCAGGGTGTGTGAATCATGCAGCTGCTGGACTGCTGTGTGCAGTCACTAAGACTACGCTAATGCTAGCTGTTGGATGGTCAATAAATCCTTCCAAACTGTTTCCTGCCTGCCTATTAGACCACAAACGAGAGAGAGAGATTTAGAGTTAAAGTGGAGTGAGAAGAAATGAGGTGTGTGTGTGTGTGTGTGTGTCCGTCTACTGTTCTCTAGAGTACAACTGTGGTTAAAGAGAAGGACTTACTAGCATGCGGCCTGCTTTTTAATTGGCCTGTTATGTGGTCTGACCAGAGGAGTGTGTGTGTGTGTGTGTGTGTGTGTGGTCAGATTGAGTTTTACAGCATGTTCTCTTCTCAGTTAGGGGCTCTTCCTGTTCATTCTGTAACCATAAATCACTGCTGAAAAATGAATTGACCAGGCTTGTTTAAACTTTTTGTGTTACTGTTAAATGAATCAGTCAAGTGAGACTTTAATATAGTTTCAGTATAACAGGGA
The DNA here is from genome assembly GCA_036937835.1 of Pampus argenteus. Lineage (NCBI taxonomy): Eukaryota > Metazoa > Chordata > Actinopteri > Scombriformes > Stromateidae > Pampus > Pampus argenteus. The sequence continues at coordinate 2,826,683 of CM072866.1, forward strand.
GACCTGAGAGGACTTAAAGCAATACATTTTATATCACACACTTGTCGTATAAAAGGGCAATATAGGATACAGGATGAAGGTATGTAGCTTTGTTTTATTGTTGTTCCATCAGCATTTTCATATTTTGTGGTGTAATTAATTGTAGCCCTGAGGGGCCACACTTTAAATGTTTTTGCGTTTGTTGGAGACATTGAATGTTGATATCTGCTGCAAAATAAAAATACAAATGTTAAAAAAAAGCTCATAATGGTCAAAAAATGGAACAATGCACCACTTTCATAAACTGAGATCCTCTGTGACAAAAAACGTACGCGCATCATTAGCGTGATAGCGTTTCCTAATTAGCACTAAACACAAAGTGGGAATGACATTAGTTTTAGTCACAAATCAAAGTATTATACACATTAAAATTTTGACCTAACGATGACATTAGATGAAAAATCAGGGGATCACAGATGTCTTTACAATTCATCCTGTTTGGAACATGAACGGATCTTACTTTATTGCAAACCAAGACAGCTACCAGGGTTTGAGGCTGAAGTATCTTCAATGACACCAACAGCTGTCAGATGCTCCAACTGACTCCCATTCAAAAAGCTTCAACTAGAAATAACTAATCCAGTCATTTCTCTCAATATCTATATTCAGGCCCTCTAATAAGTGTGTTGGTGGTCATTTTGGAACTCATTGTTCTGTTAATAACATTTGAAGACTTATAATAGCTTTGATGTCTGTCGTGTGGGTTGATTACAATTTAATGTTGCTTGATAATGTTACCTGCTCTGTTAGCCCAAGTGTGCACATTTATAATAATTTATTTCTTATACTTTTTGTGTGATCTGCCTCTAAAGCATCTAAACTCAATTCGTAATCTGAAACTTAAATTAAAAAAAATAATTACCAAAAAAAAAAAGAAAAAAAGATGCTAAAAGTGAACATATGTTTTCTATTTTGCATTTCCATATTATAGACATTGAAGGCACCTATGTATTTCATTCCCTCCTCCTGTTAGAGAGATATCCAGAGTGGCCAGGAATAGTTAAAGAGAAAAATATTATGTGGTCCACATGGTGAATGTGTGGTAATGTTCGAACAGCTCCAAACCACTAAGTGATTTCTACTGAATGTAATGGAAGACGTATGGTGATGAGATGTTTCTTTCTTTTTTTTTTTTGTTGAGCACATATTCAAGCAGGCACACATGGTTACTAAAAGAAACACTGGTAAGAAGAAACTATTAAATGCATATTAAAGACACAAGCACAGTGTTGTTCAGGCTGTCTGGTCAACGTGTTGCTGGGTTGATTCCCAGTAACTCAGACAGATGCAATGCTTTTGAGCCAGTTCATCTTACTCTGTTTCCAAAAAAAGGATTTTCATTGAACATAATCCTCATAAAAACATACATTTACATTCATTGATACACATGCATAAATCACATATGAATTGAACCTAAGCTTTTCCAAGCGGACTGAAAATGGTCAAAAACTGAGATGATGAGATATTTTAACCTAATTTAAAAAAAGAAAAAAAATCCACATACGTTTTAGCCAAGAGAAAAAAAACAAAAACTTATAAGGTATAAGGTAAGCTGGGGAGGTAATGCTTGGAATTGGCTTTGATTAACTGTCCATGTGTACACATATTAAAGAAATAGATAAACTTATCCTCTTGGGAGCAATGAGCATGCAGAGCAAAGCTGCAACAGAAGCTGATGACGTCTCATACAAAACAGCTGAGGCATGAAAGCAGCACTCTGGTGTTGATGTCTTAGATGAATGCAAATGTTTACTTTGGTGTATAGTAAGTGCTGCTGCTTGCTGTTGACCCGGAGTATAACCGAGCACATGTTTCCTATAAACATGTCCTGAAGAAGAAGATCATGCTGGATGCATGACGTGTTCCTGCAGCTGGATGAGGAGCTGAGTGCAAAACACTTGTACACAGTGAGGACATGACTTACAAGGCTTACTATCATTCCAAACACAGCTATGTGCCTGCTGAAGATGTAAAGAATGGAGATGGATAAAGCAACATGTGTGATAATGTGATAACACATGCACTCATGTGGGCTCATGCTCAACAGACAAAATATTCTTTTGAACCAAAATTATCACCACTGGATGTTTTTGGTCCCATTTTAACACCAGAGTCAGAGATGTGATTGAGATGCAGTGGGAAAGATGTTAAAGCAGCCTGGAAACATGTATTAGTGGGAGAACTACAGCTTCAATACTGACCCAATGACAAGAAACAAATGTGTGTGTGTGATTTTGTAAAGGTCTTTTTCTGCATGCCTGCAAAGCAAATACCACAACAGACTGTGTCACTGTGCCACCTCATCTGCATAAACACTACCCCGACTTTGGCAGGTGGTGGATGGAGTGAAAGTGCAAAACATGGTATTATGTTACCTGTTGCATTTTTAAATGTGACACTGTGTTAAACACGGTGTCACAATATATTATTCCACATCAATCTCCACTGAGCCGTGCCTTAAAACAGCGGGGGAATTCTTTCAGCTGCTTTGTTCACTTCCTGGTAGCTGTTGTTAATGGACTGGCTCATACAGTATGTGATAGCTTATTGTTTCAGCTCAGCTGCTTTATTCATTTCCTATAAGTGTTAATTTAACTGAACTGGCAGTGGCAGTCTGGGCTGATAGCTCTTTTGTTAAATGAACCTATTAAAGCTGATGTTAATCAGAGCAGGAAGTCTACTGTGGCCAGAATACATCATGGATGTGTGTGTGTGTATGTGTGCATGTGTGTTAGGTGCATGGTAATCTATGTTAATCAACAGTTAACATTAACAAGGGATCAAATGATTCTGTATGATAAGAACATACCAAAATCATAAATAATTATCACTCAACTCTGCAGATCTATGAAGCTATTTAGCTACTATTAGCTTGTTGTTATGGTTTTATGCTCTGCAAATCTCAAGTGTAGTAGTGAACCATGTATACCAAATAAAACTCAAATAACTCCACCGTACGCTACCTATAGCACCGAATGGCAGACAGACAAAGGTAGCGATTAGCTAGTTAAGAAAGTAAATATGTATATCACAGGTAAAGAGGCAAAAAATCATTTTTCTCAGAAGTTCAAAACAGAGCTCAAAGGAGACTGAATATATATTTTGACATTCATCAGTTAAACACCAACACAACCCAAAGTGAACGCTTAATGTGTTTGCTAAAATGTTAGCATAAGCAGGATGTCAGCTTGCTTTAGTATCTCTTCAATCTCTCATACAACATTTCTATTGTTTGTCAAAAAAAAAAAAAAAAAAAGCAAACCCCACATCCATTTCATTCACCAGTACTCACTTCTAAAGTGCTTTTTTTCCAACATTAAGATGTAATCTCTTCTGTCTAAAACATCTACAACATTTGGTCCTCTCAGTCCCGCTGTGATGTTTAACCTGTGATGATGGTCTAGTTCTTATGGGTGTTGATGGACATTACAGGCAGGTTTTTTATTTCGGAGTGAGTGTGCAGTTGAGGAGCTGATTAATAAGCTTTATGTGGACATGATCTTTGACATTTATACTCTTCTACATTGCTGTTTTTCCGGCTCAGACAATTGAAGCCAATAAAAAAAGGAATCCTTTTGTTTGCATATACTGATTTTCAGGGTTCTTTGAGCACACAATCTAAAAAACTTTATGGAGCATGTCATCTTTGAGGTAAGAAAAAAGAAGGCCAAGGTTGAAGCTGAGAGGCTTTTGTCTGGCAGCGGTAACAAGGCTCTGGGTGCTGAGCCACAGTGTTTTTGAGGTTTCACAAGACATTCTTTCACTCCACTAGTTTTTCCTGACTGCTGTTTTTGGCAGCAGTCTCAGACTACTGGCCAGATTTACATAGGCTACATAGTACGTCATTCAAATTATCGCACACCAGATAGGTACATTGATGAAGATAATTTATAGTTTGTCTGAATTCAAATGACCTTTTGAGTGTGACTGAAAATAATTTGTCTCATAATGGATGTATGGAAAGGTTAAGAGTCAAATGTGGTTGTTTCTGTTAACAGCGTTCCTGCGGTTAGTTTCGTCATCCTGGAAGTTCCATTGTGCTGATTTGCTTTGGCAGCGTCTTGAAGCAGCTGGCAGGTGTTGAGAGGTTTAGTCACTTAGCAGGTAATAGAAATTGTGCTAAACTGCATCATTTACTGTTTGACTGACTGTAAGTATCTTGAAGATTTTATGTCTGTCTGGTGGTTCTCTGCATAAGGGTTTAGTTTAACACCTGCACTGTCATTGATTTTTTTTATTCTGCAGATGTTCGTGTGGCACCCTTGCCTCATTCCTTCTTGCACTTCTCTATATTGTGCCTAATATGTTCTGGTTTTGTCATTGCTGGCTGTGCTACCTTCAATACCACACAGTTTTCATATTGGAAATAGTTTTTGCAGCACTATTGATGGGGTCTTTGGTTGATGATATCACTTGGTCAGTCCAGAGTGAGATATTTTGGCAACTATTCATGGTCCCCAGATGCAGAATCCGAATGGTTTTTGGTGTCTTCCTGACATTTCTATGTACCACCATCAGGCCAAATTATTTCCATTATATTTATTAAAGACACATACCTATGGACTTGGAGCAGTTAATTAGATGCAAAAGTAACCATTTCTACATGTACCTGGGTGAATGTTTTGATTAAGGGAGTTTTTCTGTCTCCAAGGTAGATTTTCATGAAAATAGTTTTGTTTTTTTTTCTTTTAGAGAAAAACAATTATTGCATTTGTCAAAGTTAAGTTGTAGTAACTATGAAAAAAAAACTGTGTCTCAATGATGACATTTTAATATTGTTTTAGTGTGTTGAATATTCAAATGTGCAAGAATTTCACTGTTCTGCGTGTGTCCCCAACCCAGACTCTCCTTTTTAATAAAACAATAAAAAGTACTGAATTCATTAAAACTTTACTTTGTATTTCGTCAGAACAACTTAAAAAAAGAAAATTTTCAAATTCATATAGTTTATCTTCATTCAATTTGTCATTTTTTTTAGTATATAAATAGTAGTGTCACTCTCCCTCATATATCATGTCATTTCCATCACACTCAACATTTTAGAGACTAATAAAGTTTTTACTCAATCTTATATTGTTGGTGCTAATCAGATGCTCCAGAGGTACAGGCCCAGGCATGAGGCAGAAGCCTGATTGTTTTGATGCACACATGAGTAATTTCATGTTATATACATCATGATCTGAGAGTATGTTGGTGTATTTACCAAATTATTATTATTAAATTATTATTTTAATTCATAGACAGTAAATTGCACTTTATATACATATATTTAGATCAGATGAATAGACCCTGTGGAAGGGTCTTTGTTGAAGGGTCCTTATTAAAACAAAATCTGAAATAGTGGCTTCTTGTGATAACCTGTAATAACTGAATCAGAATGTAATGGGCGACAGAATAAGTCTGTTAGACTTGCTATTAGATCTTATTGGAGCTGAATTTCTGTCCACCTGATGAAAGTTATGCACAATATCACTCTATTATGTAGCTCTTTGATATCAAATACATTCTGTGAAATTCTTGCACATTTGAATATTTAACACAATTATTAAAATGTAATCACTGAGACACTGTTATTTTCTTCATAGTTACTACAACTTAACCTTGATGCAATAATTGTTTTTTTTTCTAAAAAAACCCCATTTATTTCTTGAAAATCTACCCTGGTGCGGTTATGTATTTACTATGGAACCACACCAATTATTGCAGTGGAGAAATAATAGAAAAGTGGCAGAAGAATGTTGCTGGTTTAATGCAGTATGTATGCATTGAGCTAACCCCTGCAACCGGTTAAAACTGCTCATATTCGTGTCAACTTAAAGATGTGTGTAAAGAGCTTCCTATGGGAGCTCTCCATTCAGCACCACAAGACATCAACACAAGCTGGAAGACCAGCAATGCAATAACAACATTATAGTTCATGTTTTTTTGTTATCTCAGTAATGTCTCTCATTTGTCTCCTGTTCTGAGTTTTTATTTTATTTCTGCAGGGTTAATATAACTGCAGATCTCATCCTTTGTTTAATGAATGACGCTACCAATCACACATATTTCAGATCAGATCTTTTTTTTTACAGCAATTATCTTGCCAAAGTACAGTTGCAGCATGTATGTGTTTAGTGGTAATGACTACAATTCTGCTATTTTTAAACTCAAATGACCTCACGTGTTGCCATGTTTCTTGTGGGAAGTGAGTGCACGACACAGTTCAGTAATATTTCACTAAACGAGTGCCATGACGGAAACTTGCAGTAGGTTTAGTAATCAATACCATACTCCTGTGTCACTACGTTTGAAATTACAATTTGTTGCTCCAACACACCAATGTCTCCTCAGGGTTCAATAAAGTTTTATGATATCTCAGCTTTGTTGAGCAGCAGCTACAGAACAGATTTAGTATTTTGTTGAAATACTCTTGAACAGTTTGTGGTGTTTTCATTCTCTGGAGGAAAACGGTCCACACCAGAACATTGGTTACAGTGTGTAGCTCTACAAGCCCAAACATCACAACAAATTAGAGAAAAGTGTGCAGATGAACTTTTCAACCTAGCAGTGCGCGCCATGATCACCAAGAGCTTTCTGTGTGTGTGTACCTGTATATGTGTGTGTGTGTGTGTGTGCATGCTGTAACCATGACAAGCACTTTACCAGGTTAAAAAGACTGATAAATGAGAGGCAGAGAGACAGTTTAAGCTGTTCAGGGGTCTCATTTAAGAGTCATTGAAACTGATTAGTTTCTATTCATGCTGTTTAACTCCCTGATTGAAAGAATGAAGTGTCTCTCAGGTTTTCTGTTTTATTCAATACAGTGTTGTGTAAGCATCTTAATCAGTGCCATGTGAAAACCAAAGCCCAGCTTATTATTACTCGTTTTGTTCCTCAAGTAGTAATCTTTCAGATTCTCACTCATTGTTTTCATTGAGGTGTTTTTGTGCTTGATAGTTTTGAGGATTCCTGGATTTGTTATGCTCATTTAAAATTGTGCTGATTTTCCCCAGTGATTCAAGCATCAGGTTCAACTCCAAGATGAATAGACCCTGTGGAAGGGTCTTTGTTGAAGGGTCCTTATTAAAACAAAATCTGAAACAGTGGCTTCTTGTGATAACCTGTAATAACTGAATCAGAATGTAATGGGGGACAGAAGAAGTCTGTTAGACTTGCTATTAGATCTTATTGGAGCTGAATTTCTGTCCACCTGATGAAAGTTATGCACAATATCACTCAATTATGTAGCTCTTTGATATCAAATACATTCTTTCTGAATATGTTGAATATCTAAGTTCCCATGTTGAATATCTGAATATTTCAACACATATCTTATCAACATTTCTACAATACGTGTCATAGGGACAGTGACATTTAGTTCTTATGACATGGATATGAGCAGACTTTCTTATATGAGGAGACGAGCTGGGAGGTGGTTAGATAATCAGTTAGCAGAAAGTTAGATGGCAGAAAGTTGCAAAAGCAGCAGAAAGCACAGTTTGAGACCACTTCAACTGACAAAACCAGGTATTTGAACCCAAACCGTGATCTTTTCTAACCATAACCAAGGTGTTTCTGTGTTAAATCACATCAGACAAGTGAAATGAAAAATATTCAACATATTATGCTGGAGAATGGGTTGAACAAAGTTAACATTTAGCAACTAAAGAGCCAGATATTTTTGTGAAGAGCTGCTGGAGACCAAAAGTAATTAACTGATAAACGTTAGCCAAAGTTGGCCAGCTGTTAAGCAAATGTGATTTATATGTAATGCTGTTGTTTATTACTTGGAATACCATTCTGAAATAAACACTATCATCCACTGAACCATTTAATCATTTATAGAAGTATATTGAACTAATTGAGTGTTAGTCAGACATGTAAATATTGAAGATAGAGTCTCTTGAAAACCTTTTGGGTGCGACCTTTACACGTAGGATGAAATATTAGCTTCTAACATCTTTTTATTGCAAAAGCAAAAGTCAATCAAAACTAAAAACAAAACCCTGACTTGCGTCTGGCTACTTATTCATGTTGTATCGAGGTGGTTGGTAAACATGTTGTTGACTCTGCAGTCTGGTGATGTCGTTAACAACCTAAAGCAACTTCTATGAAGAACGGAGAAGGGTAGATCAGTGGTTCGATTCCCGGCTCCTCCAGTCCACATGTGGTAATGTTAATGGGCAAGATAGTGAACCCCAAATTGTTCCTGAAGGATGTGCCATTGGTGTGTGAGCATGTGAGTGAATGTTAGACTCCTCCTCACGAGCAGGTTGCCATCAGTGTATTAATGTGTGTGAATCTGTGACTGTTGACGTATAAAGAATTTTGAGACTGAGAGAGCACTTAGAGACTAGAAAGGTCCTATATAATACCCGGTCCATGTACCATTTAGAAGTCATAGTCAGGGCTTGACCCTGTTGCTATGGATAACATGTATCATGTCTGAGTGTTTAACGAGAGCTGGGATGTTTCAAATATCAACTTCAGTTAGTAGAGGATATGGGAATCATTAGCTGAACCTGCAGACACTTGGCATCCATGTGCAGTAGTCCTAATGAGACTGTCATCAACATCCACTTGCATGTTGATGACCTTTATAAATCTTCAGGAAATGTTCTAACTCGGTGTAAGAGGCTGAGCAAAGTTCATGTCTGATTCTTTCCAGCATCTGTCATCCACAGCTGGTAAGAAAGGCCTAAGAGTGTTTTCTATACCTTTCATTGTGGCCATTTGCAAGCCAGTGGCTCGCCTGACACTTTGTTACCCGATTCTGTTTTACATCTTGTGTCTTGATTCACAGGATGAGCACCTTCCATGTCACTGTCTGACTCATCTCTTTCTTTCTCTTTCTGTAGCTGTTTGAGATCACAGTACCGATCACCCAAGGCACCAAGCCGGTGACCATCAGTGTTGCCAACCACACCCAGTGCAGCTGTCTGTCCAAACTGGATGTCTACAAACAAGTTCACAGCATCATCAGAAGAGCCCTGCCTGAGTATGCATACTGCATCACTGTCTCAAACACACACATGTTGGGTTTCCATCTCTTCAGGGGACATTACATTTACTTACATTCATTTCCTGGAGACTTATCCTAACCTTAACTATAACCACCACATGTCTAACACTTCACCCTTACCCTAACCTTAACATAACCTTAAACTTACCTTTACCTTTAAACCCTAAATCAATGTCTTACGCTAAGGGGACTTACTTTTTGTCCCTATATGGGCAGCAAGACCCCACATCCTCTAACCTCAACCTAACCCTAACTTTAACTGACAGAAAATCAACATTTTATCAAGTGGGGACACAGATTTTGTCCTCAATTGCACAAACTGTCCCCAATGAACTGGTCTGAAGTCTGGTCTGAGTCCCTGGAAGTGACTTAAGCCATACACACACACGTACACACACACACACACACACACACACACACACACACAAACACGCAGACATTTCGGTCACCTTGCAGACAGCTTGTTGAGACCTCTGTCTCCTAGTCTCTACCTCATTAGAGCTGGTGCATGTTCAGGATAAGAACAACCTTTTCCTTTTTCCAGCAGAGGTGTTCTTATTGGCAACACACACACACACACATACTCACAGTGTTTGAGTCTATTGTTGCAGAAGTTGCTTCCTGTGCTGTGTGTATACAAGGGTGTTAACTTTAGGAAATGCTTTTCGGATTATTGTTTGATTAACTTCACAGTGCCATGACGTGTGTATGTGCGTGTTCCTGCCTGCATACCTACAAGACGCTTGCTGTGATTTAGAACCTCTACATTACACTCTCTGTCAGTTGGCTTCCTTTGAGGACGTTGTATTTTTTAGGCTTATACACTCTGAAAACATAAAGATGCTTGTGTTCAATCATTTCCCAAAAACTGAATGCCCCGTTCAGGGATACTTTTGATATAGAAATACATACCTAAACTGAGACATGGTTGTAAAAATAGTTTTGGTTTGCATTAATTAATAATTAATTACAAAGTAGTTGATATTACTGCCCACTGTGGGCCTCCGTCAACTGAACAAACAACAGAACAAAAGTATCGTTAGTGGTTAGACTCCACCAAAGCTGTTTGTTGTGATTTCTATGTACATAATTCCTTGGTGCAGGGACTGTCTGGTATGGTGACCTCCCAGATTGCACTTTTTTCAGTCATGCTGGCTCATGACCTCATGCTTGTTTGCCACCACAACCAAGACCTGGAGCAAGCATCAGAAAATAGAAGGAAAACGGATGGATTGATGTTTTATAATTGTATCTTCAACAACATGTGAAAGAGAGAAAACAAATTGGAAAATCTTTTCTAACAGCAGTTGATAGGAGGAGATCAAACTCCGTTTTGTGCTCATCCTATTTTCTAGTCCCTTTCATCAGGTCTGTGAACAATGTGATGAACGTCGGTCAGACCCTGAGCCCCTTTGTATGTATGTGTGTGTGTGTGTGTATGCATGTATGTGCATGTATGAGTGGGGTACACCACATAATCCTTGTTTTCTATTTTTTTTTCTCTTCGCTGCTTGTAATACATGAATTTCCCCGTTGTGGGATAAATAAAGTAATTGAATTTAATTGAATTGAAATAGCCTGCTCAATATGGAATGTGTACTTATACATGCCATATACCTTCACAATAAATTTAAACCGAGTAAAGTAAAGGAGAGTTTCTCAAAGAAGATGTGTGTGTTGTGAGTGTTTGGGTGTGTATGAAAGACATATAATTGGAATGTAATCTGTAGGACGTTTAATATAACGATTGTCTATAATATGACTGTTGTGAAGTTGAAATCATACACAATAATACACATTCTTTAAACTCCAGACATTTCAAATTCACCCATTAAACAGACTTATTCTATTCTGCTCCCTGCATATATACAGGTTCATTCTTTCTGCTCTTTCTCTTCTCCTCTTTTCTTCCATGCCACTGCAGCTCTAATTGAAACCACACTGTGTCTTTTCATGGCCAGGCTCTTTCACAACTTCACAACAATTTGTCTGTCTGCAAACACACCGCCTGCTGTCTGTCTCTTTGTTCAAGTCAATGGTTCCCTAAATGTTGCATTTTAGCCAGACTTTTTTCACGTTGTGGTGTTTTATTTAATTGACTGTGTGTGTGTGTGTGTGTGTGTGTGTGTGTAGTATTTACAGAGGAAGCATATTTTTTTTGGCAGTATGTGAAAATCCAAACAAGGTATTAGATTTCCGGAGTAATTCAGCATCAGGATGAAGTTTGTTTTCAATAACATAGATAATCTGAGCTGTTTTTCAGGATTTTTTTGGAAAATATTTGTAAAGTTGATAATAATTAAGAACAGCAGTATATAGTGACTCGGGAGATGATAGATTATTAAGTCTTTGAGGCTTTATGTAGGTTGTGCAACTTAATCTTACAGCAGTTGATTTTCTGATTACCTTCACCAAGTGGACTACACTTGCTGGCACCTCTGGCTGTGAACTGAAATTAAAGACTCATCATCTCTCTCTCTCTATATATATATATATATATATATAATGTAATTGAGGCCTTATGTATCTTATGAGATATATTTTGTGGAAATTGACACATTTACACATCAAACACATTGCAAAAATCCCTCAGCTTATTTGTAAAATTAAGAAAATTAAGAATTGAAGGCAAATGTTTTTATTCATTCATTTTCTTTTTGTCATTTTACCAAAGTTGTGCATTGTCTTTATGCAATGAGAGACTATAACTTACATTTCATACATGTAGTTACGTTTAATCACATCTATTTAGTTTAGATAATATTATAAATAAACAAACTGGCAGTCTGAATGTATGACTGTACCTGTTTCTGTCCTCTTAGATGTTACAACGCTACAATGCTATGCTCCGTAACTCAGCAGTTAACTTGGTGAGTAAAAAGCTCATCACAACAGATAGTAATGATGGCAAAAATTATGAAAAAGCAAACCACATTCTAAAACACTGACATTTCCCTTTAAGAATCCTATTCTGGGGACCATGCGTATGTATCTCTTGGAGTTATCATGATTCAGTGCAGAATAATTCACATTCACAGCGACATATCAGCCTGTTCATTTCCTGTGGAACATGACTAGCATGGCCACAGACATCTAGCAAGTATGTGGATGATCATAATCTGTCACATCTTTTTTTTTTCCGTTTGTGTGCAGCAGCCAATCAGATTTCTATGCGTCATGCTTGTCCTACTGTCCTTAGTGGAATGTGGCAATTTTGTACAGATTTTATTTGACTTAAAGCCTGAAAATAGAACAGCAAAAATGTGGCAGACATCGGTAGCATTGAAAGGAGAAGCCAGTGGAGACGAAACACGGAGAATCACTGACTGAAAGGGGACGTTAAATGGTGAAAAGTGATTAAAGAGGCACGGGGAAAAGAAAACAGGAACAATTTAACTAGAGAAAACAAATACCAAGGCCATGTGGTCTTAACATAGCAAACAGCAGAGCTGCTGTAGCCACAGAGAGATATCAGTGACCCTCCTCCACCTATCTGAAGTTGACCCACAACGTCTTTGATGGAGATGTTTATTGCCTATGAACTGCTTCCTTCCAGTCTCCTAATCAACAGAACTATTCTCAACCACATTTGATCCATTTACCTCGAACATGTCATGTAAATGTTAGGAACATGTGGAATCTGTGTAGCTTTCTCTCTTTATTGATAACATTGTTGAATGTTCACTTTCAACTGTTTTAAAATGATTATTCATACAATACTGTATCTGCACCTGGCAGCTGCATTATGCTGAAATTATAATAGTGCTTCATGGGGCCTATCTTAAAGAAGAAAGAGTAAATCAACTAGTGAGATAATTCATGATGAACTTTCTCTTAACATTGCACGACTATGCATTTAGTAATACTTGCTAAAGTAGGTGGGAGAAGATTTAATAACCAGTTAAACCTTTGGAAACTACTTAAATGCACTGGAACACATCTTCCTCACTTCTGCCTGACATTCAGTTAGTTAAAGGTGATTTACATTCAACAAAGAATTTGAAGACATTAGGTGTGCCAATGCAGGGGGCTCCAACAAAAAAAAAAAAAGTTGAACCAGGCTCAATTTATGCTGCAACTCAATGTGACTTTCCTGGCAAGATGCTGCATTTGCCAATCATATACATGAAAGCGCACATTCCTGGTGGGTTAGTTAACATTTGCTTAATGGGAACACCGTGTTTCTACTGTTTACCTCATGGCCGTCTTGATGAAAGATCAAGTTGTTGCTGCCGTGAAAACTTTTTGAAAAGTATAATCCTGTCGGTGATTATTACAAATTGCATGTCTTAAAACATCATTATTGGATTTTAAAAATACGTAAAGCACATGTCGCATAGTACTGCTGAGCAGTAACTTCAAGGGGAAGAGTTGTTTTAGCTGGTTCAACTGATGAGAGACAGTGGAATCATAATCTGGTCATTTGGTTCTGCTGTATAATATATAATGAGGGCATACATTTCTAAAGCTGGATACAAGGCCTACGACTGGACTGGATGTAAGCATTTGGAACACAGTGGCGAGAGGCATTAGAAATTCCAGTGGTATCTTTTTTTTTTTTAATTTTTAACTTCAGAGACATCTAAGCAAAGATAATCCTCTGATACTTCCCTCTCCCTTCTAGTCGATTGAAGCCGACCCAAGAAATCCTCCTTTGATCAACATGTTTATTTGTCTACAAGCCTTCAACTAGCTTATCAAGCGGACGCTTGAGATAGAGAGAGAGATAGAGAGAGATGATGATTTTTTTTGGCTCGTTTGATAGACTTTTATTGTTAGTCAGACTTTACTATAAACATTTTATGAATCATGTAAAATTAATCTTTCAGATGAAATTAGACTGGATTTATTGAAGGTCGGACAAATTGGACTTTATCTGCCACATATATTAAGACACAACAAATGATAGTATCCTACAAACAGTCCCATTTGCACACAGACACAGAACAACATGGGCAGAGCTCCAGAGTTTGCTTTCTGCCATATTGTTGGGTTTGTCCACCAACCCCCAAGAAAGATCCTTACCAGCAGCTTGTTTTAGTAGCATACACTAGCAGCATATACCTGTTGTTGTGAGTTTGTTATGTGAAGTATTGTTAAAAATTTCTATATGTGAAATTGCTAACTCAAGAGCAAAATGCCATATACCAGATTGAGCAATGGCAACAGAGTGTTGAATAAAAGACTGCATTACCTGTAGATACACCAAGAAGAGTCACAATAGGCGTGTTTAAGATGAACTGTGCCTCGCCTGGAAAGTGGTCTGGATCAGGAGGCTGCAGCAGGACGTGACAAAAAGCTTTCCAGCAGCCTTCCGAGAATGTACAGGAAGTCATAAAATGTTTCTAAGATCTGATTTCAATTTGATAAAATGTTAAATCAATCTATTCAAACATGTAGCCAATCAATCACTAACAACTCTCTTTTTAATGATGCTCTGTATGGTAGAGGATAGCCTATTAAAATGACGTACCTTGTGATAAAACATCATGTTGTTGATCCTGGGACAGCGAGGCATTTCCCATCACGCCCAGATGTCTTGCAGATGGTGGGGAGCATCTGTGGCGCCTGGCTGCAGGGAAAGGTTTTGCCAGTTAGAAAGACAAACAAAGTAATTTGAAGACCGCAACATAGGCCCTGGGAAATTGTGATCAGCATTTTTCACTGATAAAATAACACTTTATAATAATAATAATAGTCTTTTTTTGTAGGAGAAGCAGACCTGTAATGGAAGGGATGCTGATCAAAATTTGTTGAGTTTGTATTAAAAGTGATTCAAGGACTCAAACAATTAGATGAAAGTATCACTATATTATGCAGGGGGAACTCCTGGAAGCCTACAATTCAGTTTTTATGATATATATATAGTATATCTGCAGTGTATTCCATCTGATAAACTACAGTGTGTGTGATGTGATAGGTTTAGGGATGTATGTATTAAAATCTCTTTCCTTCCGTCTCTCCACTGAAGATGTCCAGTAGCCAATCGGACGTGTCCTCCTGGTCAGACTTGGAGCAGCAGGTTGTGTCGGTGTGTCAGCATGGCCGCCAATATGCACCACAACCCCCCTCCACCACCGCTGCCCCCTCCCAGGCCCTCCCAACAGCACCTTGGTGAGTTTTTGCATGTTTGCACACAAAAAGGTTTATGTTGAATCTATTACTATTTGCAAGAAAAAACCTTAAAGAGCAAAGTGTGTTTGCTTATTTTTTTCTGCTGTGGAAAATGAAAAACAGCGAGCACAGAGCAGTGTGCAGAGTCGTCCTCAGTCTGTCCCTTTCGCAGAGGAAGCTGTTGCAGTTCTTTTTAACTTGTTACCTGCGTTGTTCAATACTGAATGAGGATGCAGTCCCAAAACTCGTCACACAGTCAACACAACAGGAATTATGGACCAAACATTTGGATTGTTTCACACAAAAAGCATTCAATTACTATATTATTACTATATTCTCGCTCAAACCCAAACAAGCGGCAAAACTCACTTGAAAGCTCAGTTTATAACAGTTTATATACGTAACATGTATTCATATGGACAGCAATTTGCCTAATCATAACTACACTGAAATACATCTACATACAACTAACCCCCCACTGAAAAACAAAAACTGTCAGAAATAAAACCCAATTAAACGTTTCCTGCTGCATTTCTATTACTGTATTTTCTGGACTATAAGCCGCTACTTTTTTCCCATACTTTGAAACATGCGGCTTATACAGAGGTGCAGCTTTGCTATTCATTTTTCTTCAGCCCACAGGGGGTATATAATATTATTACACCCTCACCCCCTTAAAAATGGAAAACCCACAAAGAAATTCCTATGATGCAGCTTTTAAGTTGAATGCCATCGATCTGGCTATCCGTGAAGGAAACAGAGCGGCTGCACGTCAGCTTGCCGTTAATGAATCTATGGTGAGACGATATGTGATGAAGATTATCTGAGGCTGTTCAACTCCGACACTGAAGAGGACGACTTCAGTGGCTTCAGTGCACAGAAGACATGAAGTGACAGTGGTATGGTGTTCATTAGTTTTAAATGCTCAGGAGGAAGATAAATAGTGACTTGTGGCTTCATTTCATGGGAGAATGAAGCCACTTTAATAGTTGTGCAGTTGCGCTTTAACAGTGTGCAGGAGCAAAAGGTGACAGTGCTTTGGTGTTTAATGGTTTCAGTACGCAGGAGGAAGAAAAATAAAGTAACTTAGTTTTAGTGCACAGGAGGAAGATGAATAAAACCATCAATGACTTTTCTGTTTTGTTTATCAGCACTTTTATTGTTACTGTTCAACAATCAGTTCAGGTATATGAATAAACACTTATGGTACAAAATCTTTCTGTCTAAATAATTTATTTCTCAGCCTGGATATCAGCGGCTTATAGTCCGGTGCGGCTTATATGTGACTAAATATATATTTAATTCAAATTTTAGTGGACTTGGATTTAGGTGCGCTCTATAGTCCGGAAAATACAGTACGTAGTGTAAAATTAACTGTCCAGCCAGTTTCTAATAGCAACAAATGTACCACTTCAGATTGAGGGAGCGATCAAAGAAGCAGTGACAAGGATTCTGCTGTCAGAGTTAATCCCCCTAATAAACACACACGGACATTAAATCTTGAACAATATGAAATACCACATAAGGAGGGAGCTGCAGCAGCAAACGGAGTTGGCAAGAGTGGAGTTTGTGCCAGTATCAGGTTAAAATGTCTGCAGCGCACACCTGCATGCATGTGATGATGTTAGCAGCCACACTGACGCCATTCAGCTAAAACAAGTTCGCTTCAGTGCGCTGCTTGAGCTAACACTATGCTCAATGTTTACCTCTCCCCCGTATTGATTTGCAGGATTTAATACAGCCTTGATTGATAAAGCGAAAACAGAAACAAATGGAGGACCAACGCAGCTTGTTACTGCATGATGACATGTTGCCAAGACCCGCAGAGAGAGCACACACATACCAAACACTCTGTGTTAGTATAGCCATCTTTCTCTGTGTTAGTGTTTGTGACAGGAGAATGTTCATGTGTTCACTGGAGGGTATTTATGACCGCAGTGTGTTTGTTGAGTCTGTATGTTTTTGTGTATGTGCGTGCCTGTGTGTGAGTGCATTTTTGTTACCTCATGGGGACTGTTTCTGGATAAACACTGACCATGATGGGACCAGTAGTCCTAATGGAGACCAAAGCCTGGTTCTAATGCAGCAAAATATCATTTCTGAGGTCCTTGTTAAGGTTTAGGAGTAAGCCGTGAATTCAGGTTAGGGTTTGGGTTAGGCTATCCACAATGAATGGACTCGCAATGTCCTAACAAGGAAAGCTACGCAAACTTTTGTGTGTGTGTATGTGTGTGTGTGTGTGTGTGTGTGTGTGTGGTTATGATAACAGTCTTTGGATCCAGTGTAAACAAAGCAGAACCAGAAGAATGCAGAGACCCCAGAGTAGCAGATTCCACAGCCTGTCACACATACAAGTACACAAACAGAAACACACTCTCATAAAAAACGGCTGGATTTTCATGAAATGTGTATAGTACCACACATTCATAGTAGAGGTTAAATCCTAATTTGATAAAAAAAAATAAAAATCTACATTTGTGTTAAGATTGTGTTCATTAAATTACTCTTTCCAAGGTCAAGATTGAACTGTCTTGTCTATGAATCCTACTGTTTCTCCAACAGAGAGCCTTTCATTCTCGACCTTGGTTGTGGACTGGTGTAAAAAGTGAGAGCTGCATCCAACAGATGCTGTCCATCGCAAATTGTCACACTCACTATCCAATGAGATTGTTTACAGCATGCGTGTGCATAACGCGGACCAGCAGGGAATATCTAAACACAGACCATCACTCAACTTTAACTAATAGTTGACATTTGTGCTTCAGGGGGAACAATTTGATGCAAGTGAACCAGGTCAGGTGGATATTTTTTCGTCTCCGTGGTGAAAGGATTATCTTCCAATCACAGGAAATGGGGATATGATAAATGTTTTCAATGTGAAAAGGTGATAGTTAAATAACTAGAATGAGTCAAGATTTGGTCATGGTTTCAAAAGAAACATTTTAAACATTTCTCCTGTTGTTGAGGTTGAAGGTTAATGTACTGTATGTCTTCATCTGTTCATCTGTTCAGCCTTCCCTTCTATCACACTCTTACCTCATCATTTCACTGTGTTTCTTTTCTGTAAATCATGCACATTTGCAGAAATTGTGTAAGTTGGATGGTGCTGTGCACTGGACATAATATATCAGATATCTTGATCTGCGTATCGACTTCACTGATGTGTGGACTGACTCCCCTGACATCCATCTGAAGCATCAGCAGCAACATATTTAATCTCATCTGTGAGCAACAGCAGGCCTCAAACCGCAGATACTTCATGATGGAGTGAGACCCCAAACTCACCCCTCAAAAATTAAGATGTAAAACAGAAATTTGGCAAGTAGGTTTGACAAACCATGGCGTTAGTTCAGTGGAACAAACCTTAATGTTAGGAAATATTACACCAATAATTCTGCATAGCCGAGCTCCCCAAAATATGTGCTGATATGTCTGGAAAAGCTAGAGATGACCCTGACATACAGAGTGAGCATGACAGCACAGTATTTGAATAAGGAGGTACAGATGAAGATGGATGATCTCGTCCTGATGAAACATGAGGTCTCATAATGTGAGGTATCATAATGGATTACACACTCATGAATAAGAACTCAGTATAGAGTAAGAGTAAGAAATGAAAAAGCCACGTTCAGAGTGGTGAGTATGACATGAAATGTACTTTGTACTGATGAAATCAGTTCTGTGGAAATGTACTGACTTTACCTGTGCGATAGTTCATGCAACCCAACTTGACTCCAAGGTTCGAGTCAGCCCGTGTTTTTATCAGCAGAGTGCTGGTGTGTGGCGAAAACAGAACGATGATGTGAGGGCAAAAGGGAGGTACTTCCTGGCTGAAGACCTGGTCTGGCCGTCCTTGCAAAAGTCGGAGTGAGCGTGAAGCAGAGCATTAATGTGTATGGTGTTAATCACAGTAATCGTGGACAAATGACACACAGTGGGATTACATCAGCAGTCAAGCTATCCAAACTATCAAGCTAAGTTACATTAGCATTGCTGTAGCAGATTGGGTGGTTAAGTCAAAACTAATGTCATATCTTTTAAGTTCCATTGAAGAGTTTTTTTTATTTACTTTGTGGTCCTTTGTCAAACATTATTATTTGATGCTGCATGTCAGTTAATGTCATATATGATACTCTGAGCTCTGATTCATTCATATGTCCCATGAAAGCAGCTCCACAGTCTGCCTGGTAGCTTCAGCACAGGAGTCGTTTGTTTTCAAACCTGCGTAGCACAGGTGGTTTGGCGGTGGTTTGTTTGTCACTCCTTATTAATAGTAACAGCTGTCTCAGTGTCTCGTAAGAGGACAGAATGTTTAAACAGAAACCAAATGAATACACCTAGAAGCTATAACAGAAACTGCAGAAAGCCGCCTGAGTCAGTAACAGTAGTGCCCACATAGCCACCACCCCACCAAGATTTGTCCTGGTGTTCAGGATGGCCAGTCTGACTGTAACCAAGACAGACACGGATAGAAGAAAGAGTAGAAGTCCTGGCACTTCAAAGAGTAAAATGTAGCAGTGCTACTGTGTAGTACCAGTAAGTTCTGGCCCACTGAAGCTTCATTGAAATAACAATCTGCTCCATGTGAGGTGGCTGAAATTTGTTTGTACTAGTATTAAAAGAAACTCTGCCACTTTCTGAATGCTGACTTTTACCAGGGTTATTATTATTTTATTCAGGGTTAAATATATTTCCGATGTGATTTCCAGGGTGGACACTTGACAGCTTTATTATAACATTTATTAAAATAACTTTCAGAGCATGTCAATTTCTGTTAACGGAGTATTGGAAGATATGTGATGCAGCAGAGGCTGGAAACACCAGATCACTACACTTCCCAGTGCAACTGGATAACTGCTTTTGTTAGCAGAATGTCATGTCTTTCAAACTTCACACATCCAGCTTGTAATGCAGGCTTTAAATTTAAAAAAAATTTAGTCTTTAAGCCAAAGCACAGATACACAGGTACTGTCACTTAAGCTATTTTCTCAGACTTTACAAATGTCCCTCCAGAAGATATTATACAACTGTTTCAACAGCCTGAGTAGTACTCCCCATGACTAGAACAACAACGTAGACATATAGAATGGGTTGAAAGGCCCTTCAGGTCTGACATTCATATGGAAATGGTTGCTGGGTGTTGTCTTGATGTACGTTTGGTTTGAATGTTCTGATGACAGCTATGAACATTCGGGTCATAGTGGAGGAACGTTGAGAAAAGACAAGTGAGAGGAGAAAAGTATACTTTACCATTAATACTATATGGCATTCAACTGAAATACATGTGTTGTGGTGTTTATGAATGAAATCGTCAGGATTACAGATTGGAATATAAAAATAGAAATGTCACCCTTCGTAGCAACAGCTGCAATCAAGTGTTTGCAATAACTTGCAATGAGTCTTTTATGGCGCTGTGGAGGAATTTTTGGTCCACTCATCTTTGCAGAATTGTTGTAATTCAGCCACATTTGGGGGTTTTTGAGCATGAACCGCCTTTTTAAAGTCTGCCACGCAGAGTCTCTTTCTTGTGGTGGAGTCATGAACACTGACCTTAACTGAGTTCTTTGGATCTTGCTGTAGGGTATTTTGTGACCTCTTGGATGAGTCATCGCTCCGCTCTTAGGGTAATTTTGGTCGCCCAAACACTCCTGGGAAGGTTAACCACTGTTCCATGTTTTCGCCATTTGTGGATAATGTGTTTCACTGTGGTTGACTGGAGTCTCAAAGCTTTAGAAATGGCTTCATAACCCTAATTGATTTATTTAGATCTTGGCATGATTAATTTAAGTCATTTCTTGATTGAGAACAGGTGTGGCAGTAATTAGGTCTGGGTGTGGATAGAGTAGCCATGTAGGTTTGGATTTTGTTTTCCCTTAATAATAAAAACTTTCATTTAAAAACTGCTGTGTGTGTGTGCGCGTGTGTCTGTGTGTGTGTGTGTGCGCGCGCTTGTGTGTGTGTGTGTGACAAACATGCAAAAATAAAAATAAAAATCAGGAATAAATGAATTATTGTTGTGAATCAAGGCACAGCCAAGCATCGTGTCTTTCAAAAACAATGTATTGGTCACTCAGGATATTCCGCAGGCCTCAGTGTAGACAGCTTCCATTTATATCCTGCTTCGCATATGGTGGAACTCCAAAACCTTGCTGAAAAATAGAAATGATAGAAATCACAAGAGAAAAGAAGACATAAATAACTTGGCATGATTAAACAAATATTCTCTGGCCCTGTACTAATCAATACGTCATCACCTAAACAGCAGCAATTGGGAGCTCTGTCCAGAGAAAGCTTTACGTGGTCTTTTTCTTTCCTATAACTTATGAATATATATTTCCTTTATATCTTCTAAATAAATATTAGCTATATTATAGTTAAAAAAATTGAAGGCTGTAACTTGGTAAAGATGAATGTCTCATGTGCAACCAATGTGCAAAACTGTCATTTAATTTCATTATGTTTTTCTGTGTTTTATCTAATAAAATCCTATGTGGGGTTGCAGAGGTTAAAAGTTTTCCTGCAAAATTGTTTCCCACCACAAACAAAGCAAGGGAGCTTACCAAAAACAATAATTAGAATTTTTCAAGACATAGCTATCATGTGAAATCTTACAATAGCGTAATTTGAGGTGGAGTAACCACCAATTTTTTGCTCAGTTTCCACAGAGATAATATTTCTAGCTCCAGTTTGTATGTGCCCTGCCAGTGACTGTCACATCCAATCAAAAACAAGATTGTCAGCTTACCCACAATGCATTTGCACGTGGTATGACTTGACTTGTAGTATTCGAATCTATCAATATCATCACA
Source organism: Pampus argenteus (assembly GCA_036937835.1). NCBI lineage: Eukaryota > Metazoa > Chordata > Actinopteri > Scombriformes > Stromateidae > Pampus > Pampus argenteus. Next base: position 2,848,649 of record CM072866.1, read on the forward strand.
ATCCACAAGCCGCATCATCATAGAATGATTATATATGTGTTCTATTTTCACAGCTTTAAATTTGGTTATGATTGTAATCATAGGTGCCAAAGCAATAGAGCTCGTGAAGCAAATGCATCCTTATTATTCAATTAGGGAAAGCCAAGTTATTGTTTCGCTACCGCACTGTTATCTTTTTGAAAAATAAACTTATAATCATACAGTCCCCTCAGTCCAGTGATCATAATTAAGCAATATTTTTTACTTATTTCTGAAGCTTTGATGCTATAATAGCATTGTTATTTTGCTTGTCCTCTTGATACGTTTAGATCAATATGTCAATATCTGAGCTGTAGTACACAATGTACACAAGATCTTTGACATCTGCTAAATACATTTTAAGAGATGACTGAATGTCATTCAGGAAGATTGTTAATTTGACAGAATTTATCATAATCAGTTCAGGCCACCGGACTTTTTGTTGCTCTCTCTTCTATTTGGAGGAATATCATTTTCTACATGTTTCTTAGGAAACAAGGTTGGGTCCATATATCCCCTCTCACTGGCTATGCACAATGTGAGTCAACAGTACATTAAAAATGACCTCAGTTGGTTTGCTGGCAAACAAATGTCACATAACTTCATCGAGAGCAGCAACCAAAACATAACTTGACTTAATGGTCTCTGGATGAATGCTTTGAATTTCAGTCAAAATACTTTGTCTGGTCAAAACAGGTTATGGGAGAATACTAACTATTATTTTCTTAAATCAGTTTTAAAGAACAGAAATCGGATGAACGGTTCTTGAGGTATGTGAAGATCAACCATACAGGCACATATTCCTTCCTTCTTAGTTAGATGTCACAAACCTTAACCTCAACAATAAACTGGACTGGACTGACAACACCCATGCTCTCTACAAGAAGGGCCAGAGTCGTCTCCGCCTGCTGAGGAGGCTGAGGTCCTTGCAGAGCTCTCCTCAGGACTTTTTATGACTCTGTGGTGGCCTCAGCCATCCTTTATGCTGTGGTCTGCTGGAGAGGGGGCAGCACGGACAGGGACAGAAGCAGACTGAATAGACTTATTAGAAGAGCGAGCTCTGTCCTGAAATGTCCTCTGGACTCCATAGAGGAAGTGGGTGAGAGGAGGATGTTAGCTAAGCTGACATCCATCATGGACAACACCTCTCACCCCCTACATGACACTGTGTGGTCTCTGAGCAGCTCCTTCAGCAGCAGACTGTTACATCCACAGTTCCGCAGGTCCTTCATCCCTGCTGCTGTGAGACTTTACAACACCTGCACCTGACATGTTGTTATAGTCTCCTGTCAAATAAATAGCAATGTCCCGTTGCTATTTATTGTTCTTTTTTGTTCTTGTTTGTTCTTGTTTGTCTTGTTTGTTCTTCTTATATCTTTTGTAAATATGTAAAAAAAAAACAAAAAAAACACTCCCTTCTTGTTTTCTATTTTTTCTTTTAGCTGCTTGTAATAAGTGAATTTCCCCGTTGTGGGATAAATAAATAAATTGAATTGAACTGAACTGAATTGAACTGAATTGAACTGAATTGAACTGAATTGAACTGAATTGAACTGAATTGAACTGAATTGAACTGAATTGAACTGAATTTAATTTAATTTAATTTAATTAAACTCATCAGATGTAGTACTTGGGTTTTGGCTATAGTGAGATTTCTGTTGATGATGTGGCACTGAAATGTGTTTAAATTCTACATAGTGGTGCAATAGTGGTAATGAGAAACCTACTATATGATTGAAAATTACAGTTTTTTATATAATTTTAATGAAATCATTTCTAATGAATTTAAATGCGGTGGAGTTGACTCATTATGCTGTTGAACTCCAACCCCGTTTTTACTCCTGTAAAGACTTTAAATAACCAACGCCACCTGTGTCTGTCTCTCTTTCCATCTCTACAGACATGTTCTCTGCAGACATCTGTGGCCCAGATAAGGAACTGGATGTAGAAACCTGTCAGTGTATGTGTCGACACGGGGATCAAACTCACGACTGTGGCCCTAACCGGCACCTGGACCGCAACACCTGCCAGTGTGTGTGCAATAACCCGCCTACTCCCTCCTGCCCACTGACCCACGTCTTCAACAAGGAAACGTGTCAGTGCACGTGCAGCAAGACCTGTCCGCGGCACCAGCCTCTCAATAAAACAAAGTGTTCCTGTGAATGTAATGAGTCGCCCAATAAGTGTTTCCTAAAAGGACGGAGGTTCCACCAAGCTACATGCAGGTAAGGAGTAGGGACGCATGGAGGAATCTTATTTTCTACATATTTCTCAGGAAACAAGACTTAATGGTCTGTGATCGAATGCTTTGAATTTCAGTCAAAATACTTTGTCTGGTAAAAACATTCAGCTTATAAATATGTTTTGGAACCAGTTCCATTTTTATATTGCAACTAGTTATGGTTACTCACTATTATTTTCAGACAGAACAGAAAAAATAAACAGTGAGAGAGTGTGTTGTCACATCCATCCATCTATCCAACCTCACTTTCAATCTTTCATCTGTTATTCATCCAGCAATCTATTTGTCCATTTGCAATCCATCCATCAATTTGTTTATCTCTTCATTCACTCTGCCATCTAAAAAATTGTCCATCCATTTGTCCTTCTGTCCATCCACCCACCCATTCAATTAATCTATCATCCATACATCGACCCATTAAGTTATCCATACATTTGTTAATTCCTTCATCTATTTGTTACTTTAGCATTTGTGTGTGGAGGATGAAAGATGACAGGAGGAAGGACTGATGCTGATTGATGTCTGTGTTCTTCATTGTTTCCAAACTTCACTTTGTATTGTGATATCAAATCAAATCAAATCAAATTTTATTTATATAGCCCAAAATCACAAAATCCATTTGTCTCAGAGGGCTTTACAATCTGCACAGGGAGTGACACCCTCTGTCCTTAGACCCTCGATCAGGAATATTATGTATTTCACTGACACTTTTGATTTCTTTCTAATGAGATATTATTGAATTTATATTGTGACTTCGATGTAAACATCACTGTTGCTTAGCCATGTGCTATTATGCTATGCTATGCTATGCTATGCTATGCTATGCTATGCTATGTTAGTTTACATTACCCAGTCCATGGAAGGAGAAAAAGATGCTTTGGCCTGCTGCAGTGGTACAGGCCAGAGTTGCCAGTGAGCTGCTGTGTTGCTGTAGGGGTCACTGGTTCGTCCAACAGAGTTAGCAGAGCTGCTCCTTTTACTTGCGAGGTCAGCTGGCAGACACTGAACATGAATCAGGCCCTCATTACTGCTCTGAAGAGATAGTTGAGTGTGTTCTGTTTTGTTGAGCAGGTCACATGGTAGGTCAGCCCAGCACAACATGGGGCTGAGTTCCTCCATGTATACACCGATACACACAGAAACAGACGCACCAGGTTAAATTAAGATAACGTTTTCCTCAAGTTGACAACAAAAACTATACTTGTTACTGTAAGTAAATTTAATAAAAGCTTTGCGGGTAAAAAGCCAATACTTTATCAATACACCTGTTCAACAATTACAGTTGTACAAACATATAGAAAATGATATTACAGTCACCTCTGTCCACAGTGTGTCCTCCACTGCCTGCATGTTTTACACAAGCACAGTGCACTGGTGAAGGAATAAGGAATTAGGGATTCCCCTAATGGCTAAAGCTGTCTGTATGTAGTCAAATTGTTTTGCTTAGTTTGCCATGTATCTTAATTTTTTTATTATCTTATCTTATCTGTATTAACCATGAGAAGCAGGTAATTATCAGTTATCGTATCGGCTGAAAAAAATATATCCATATTGTGAATTCCTACTGATTATCAGAAGTAATATCATTACCATTATGGAGCGATCATGGGGAAAGATGTGGTAGCCAAACTTCATGTTGTATTTCAGCACTCCAATACTCACACACTGAAGATGTTAGTGTTTGTGTGTCCGGCTATGGTAAGTGGTTATTCCTGTGAACATACTCTGTAATAGAAGACTGCAGTGTGCTAATGACTTCTCCTAGCTGTCACTTAACCATTTCCTCTCCCTACACAGGAGGAAACACATATGCATACACATACATCCATCCATCCTGTCCAGTCTTGACCTTTATGACCCTGTTTGAGAGTGATTTATGAGTAGCGGTAGGAATCAGTGTCTGGGATTTGCTACTAGTGTCTATGTAAATCTGAATGTGTGTGTGTGTGTGTGTTCATTTTACTCTTCTGTGTATCTCATCATGCATGCATGGGTCTCTTTAAGTAACCATGACTAAAAATATTCCGTCATCCACCATGTGATACCCCATGCAGCTAGTGATGCGGTGGTAATTACATGCCAGTCCCAGAATCTATGCCTTGTTGATGAAGTGTGTAAGCATTACGTTAAACATTGACTCCATCCCTTTAACTCTTCATGTAGACCGGAACTCCACTGCTCATGTAGTCTTTAAAGTTTGGACACTCTGTCCTTGACTCTGATCTGGAATTAATCAGATATGATCTTTTAGAAGCTGTTACTAATGTTTTTGGCAGTATTTAGACCACACTGTCCATTAATGCCAAAGAGCAATACTTGCATTGGACGTGGAACTGTAAAACATTTCCTGAATGTTGATGTCCTGTTCTGGTGAAAGCTCTGGTGACTCAGGCTTCAGTTGTTAATCACATACTAGTTTCGGAGGCCGCAGCTTTTACTGCTTTGAAATCTAAACCTTAGCTGTAACCTTTGACCTTCAGAACACACAAGAAAGTAGTTTTGTCGTGTTTGTCTTTGTGAGGCAGCAGTGGTCCTCAATCATTTGCAGCAGTGTTTGGTCGCAACCTGCAGGCTCCTAGGAAACAGTATGCCATATCAGATAACCATGGTCTGAAAGTGACCAAAATGTTTTGAACCAAAGAGAATAGATTGCAGCTAAATTTCTGAACAGATACATGCCCCCTAGAGGATACACATTTTACATTTTGGGCATCCCATGAGCTTTCTTTAGCGCTACACTCAGGTCAATAAGTCAACTGTGCATTGCTATCGACCTAGCAATCATATTCTAAAAAGTATATTACCATCAAATATATTGAATATATTCATATTTCAAACAGAATAAATCCTTGATTCCTCTAGCCACCTTCAGGATGTACTTTATATTTTTTGTCCTACTTTTAGCAAAAATAATCAAACTGTTCTCTTCTACAATGTAAAACTGTGTGATGTACTGATGTACTGATCCAGATACTTGTGTTTTTATGCAAAGAGAGTAGGACAATGTTATTTTACTTAAATAACCTGATCTACATGTTACTGTTATGTTTATTAGTCTCAAAGAAAAACCCAGTTTTTTCTTCTTCATTTCAGTTGTCTCAGGCCTCCCTGCGAGGTCAGGAGGCGAAGGTGTGAACCAGGTTTCTCCTTCAGTGAGGAAGTGTGCCGTTGCGTGCCATCCCACTGGAGACGGCTGGACTAACGGTTGGCTAACAGGGCACCAACAAGATGCTAATGAGCAGATAACAAACTTAACACAGAATTCATCACCCATCCCCTGTAGGCCTATTGGTCATGAGTATCCCCATCAGCTGTGATGGCAGCTAAGTGTGTGTGGACCCTGATGAACGTGGGGAAACCTTAGTGATTGGAGTGCAAACGCGGGAAACTCCGGTGATTTGAAGGTGGGAAATGCACTGACCCAGCTATGAGGACGTTTTAATGAGAGTGACTGATCGGAGCCCAATGATGGAAAGGACTAAAAGAAAGAGTCACCACTCGACGCTTGTTTTAAAATATTGTCTAAATAATGTGTTTTAAAATATTTGGGGGGTTTTATAATAATTATGTTTCAGTATTCTTATGTCAGATATTGATTATATAATTTATTAAATGTTATTTTTCAACCTCTGTTTATGCAATTTTGATCTCTTTCCATGAAAATACACTGTGATCAATATTTTTGTATCATGTAAAGTATATGTTGTAAAATAAAGTATACTGGATGTTGTATATTGCTAACTTAACTCCTTATCCTGTTTGTTCTGATGTGCACCAATAATGAGCATTTAGTGGTTTAAAAAATGTAAGAGGTAAAACCTTGGCCTTAAGGTTGAAGCTATTGGTAAAATGTGTTACTTAAAGTGTAAAGACTAAACTATGTGCTTTCAAAAACACTCAAATCACCTGTTCTTGATTTCTACTTCTTCATTTTGAAACAGTGAAACAGTCACAAACGTTTTCATATCTGAAAAGGTTTGAGAGATAAATATAAAGATACTTTATAGACAGCAAGCCCACAAGAGCAATATCTGTGTTTGATATGTGAGGTTTGATTTATATTAAATTAAAATTTGTGCAATAAACCACTTAATCTACGCAATGCACAAAGCCTGTGGTAGATTGTATCACCATAAGAGGCACCAGTCATCATCAATCACTGCTGTACATGCTACATACATAAGGGTTGACCATGTAAACCTTCCAGTTTCATTGTTTACCAGGTAAAAAGACAAAGTAGATATAAGTTTTGTTGTAGACTTTAATAATTAAGAAGTCAAAATGAATCAGGTTTTCCACCTGTCTGCCTGTTTCTTTGTATCTCTTTTAGCTCAAGGCTTCAAGGCTGATCTCCCAAGAGTGCATCTTAAAAATCACAATCACAAACATTTTCAGAATATTATAGGCCTACAACGCACACATGCAGACTGCTATGAGCTTTCAAAGGCCCTTGAACAGCTACTAAGTGGACCTTGTGGTGAAAATGGATCTCTGTGAAGCTATTTCCAAGGCCAATAATGAACCTTTATCCTGAAAACACTCAAACAAAGCGGTCACATCTACAATTCCATGATGACTTGGCAAACTTCAGTTCTGTTACATTTTTTCTTGATAAAACAAATTGCTTTCTCTTGCTGGAAATCAATGGCTACCTCCTGGTGCACAATTGATTAGTATTCTGTATACTATGTGAAACAGTTTGTCATCTAGCTTTAATAACATTCAGGTTCTCCAATACACAGAATACTCAACACATTCAAAACTAATAAATATTTGTTAAAGAATGACTGCAGAATTGGTCAGTTGGTTCAATGTCTTTTAAGACATTTTCGCAAAAAACTAACCATATTATTGTTTCCTCCTCATTTCCTTCCTGGACATTCTCCAGCAATGAGTCGTCCTCCCTGCGGCTACACAGACGGCAGAATACAAATGAAGGTTATCGTCATGCAAATATGAAAACATCCATCATCTTTTAAATTGAATAAAGATGTTTTTGGTCTTCAGATTTGCCCATACTGAGTAGGATGAAGAAGCTAAAGTTGAGCTCTAGAGATGAAGGAAGATGCTTTTTTGTTCTATGTATGCAAAGTGCAAACCATTTTAGAAGACACTCCCACACCAATTTAGTGTGTTTGGTTCCAAGTTTTCAATTTGCCATCGAGACAACAGCGGTCACAGAGCCAGGCTCACTTGCACACAAGTTTTATCTGTGAACACAAAGGTCTACTTATAGGTTTTTCCATAACATTGACTGGTCACCTCACTGTAATGTTCAGTATAAGTATGCAATAAAAAAAATAGTACCATTCTATATATTTAGTTGTGTTTTTTTTTTTGTTTTTTTGTTTTTTTAACTTTTGGCAAGATCTGTAAATATTTGGAGGCACTTTCCAATAAAATGTATGCACCAACAAGTACAACATTTAAACTCCTAAACCAATAATTAACTAAAAATAGAATAGTTGTGGGTTTTGCTGTGGTTTGGATGCAAAAAAACATGCTGTCAGCTCCTAAAATATATTCAATAACACACACACACACACACACACACACACACACACACACTGTTTAACATATCCATAAACTTAGCTTAACTTTCAACCCAGTCTTCACCCTAAGATCATTGATTCATTTTAAGGGCACACAAACATTAAGTGGGTTGAAATGAGAGGTGATGGTGCACGGGACAACAACTAACATTCTACATCTGGACTGGATTATGAAGTATATGAACCTCTGGAACCCCACACACACACACACACATACACAACCTGCCAACATCTACACTGTTCAATCTGTGTGTGTGTGTGTGTTTATGTGTGTGTGTGTAAAGCATAAATCAGGCTAAAGAACAGAGACAGTGGAACAAGAGGAGACAGGAAAGAGGAAACCTCACCTTTCTTTCTCTTCCACGTTTGACTGGTTGTCACCACCAAACTGTGCACGGTGCTCATGTTGGATATGGAATATGTGTGTTGATATGTATGTGTGTGTGTGTATGCGTGTGTGTTTTTGTCTTTGTCTGTGTTGTTTGGGTAAAACTGAAACACAAGCACTATTCTCATCAGCATGTCAGAATAGAATTATTTTTTCTAAAGTTATTTCTGCTGAAGGAAATGTCAATTAGATTTAAATTAGATTATAGGGGAGTGTCAAATGTCAGAACATCATAACATTTGTTCAAAGGGGGATTTCTAATGCTTTTAAAGAAATATTAGCCGCCATGACTGGGTGCTCAACAACATTTCCCCCAATGTGAATTCTTGCCTTTAAAAACACACCTTGTTAACCAATCAGGTATCAAACCACATCTGTGCAGTCAAATGGCTTCCTAACAACACCTGAACATTCGATCTACATAAAAGGACTTCAAGGAACAGGGCGCTTGAACAGATTATTGAGAGGGACAACCATTTACTCACCATGCCAAAGACAAGGGAAATCACTGTTGAGCTCAGAAAGAAGATAATAGAGGCTTGTGATAAGGGAGATGGTTATACTGCCATTTCCAAACATTTCACAGTGTCCAGAACCGCTGTATGTTGCATCATTGCCAAGTACAAAGAGACAAATTCTGTAAGAAACAAGCCTGGGTGTGGTCATAAGCTCAAGATTTCAAGAACTCCTAAAGGAGAAAAATTGTCAGAGGTTTCAGCAAGAATCCCTGGACATCTGCCAAGATCATTGTTGCTGACCTGTCTTCTTTTTTGAGTTTCAAGAAGCACAGTTGTGAGGGCTCTCCATTGTGGTGGGCTTCAGGGCCATCTTCCAACAAGAACCCCTTTATTCAAAGAGCAGCACGTCAAAGCCAGACTGAAGTTTGCCCATGAACATTTGAAAGGTAAAGATGAGTTTTGGAAGTCTTGTGCTTTGTTCTGATGAGACCAAAGCACCTGATGGATGTTTCTTATGTTTCATGAGGAAAGGAAGAGGCCTTAAACCCTAAGAACAGGTACCACAGTTAAACACGGTGGTGGGAGCATCATGCTGTGGGGCTGTTTAGCAGCCTCAGGCACAGGGAGCGTTGTCTGTGTGCATGGCATCATAAAAAAAAGAAAACTATGTTAACGTTTTGAGGGATAATATGCAGAAATCTATTCATAGTCTATTCAACCAAAACAGAGGTCTTGCAGTGGCCCGGACAGAGAGCCCAGACAACAACCCTATTGATAATGCTTGGAAACCACGCAATTTGGACAGCTGGAACAATTTGCAATGGAAGAATGGGCCAAAATCCTTCAGGAGACCTGTGCCAACTACTCTAAGAGGTTGCTGTCTGTTGTGACTCAGAAAGTGTACACTATTGACTATTAATGGCCAGGGGGCTAATCAATTTTAACACTTGTTTATACCCTTTATTCTACCATAAACAGCAGCCAAACGAATGAGTTTGAGATGAGGGGAAAGGAATTTTGATGATTTTTTATATATATATATATAGTGGAGTTATGTGCTCATAAATAGCGTACGGCTCCACACAGGATGTATGAAGACCTGCCTGGAATTTGATGATGGAGGGTCAGGACTGCCCAATAACCAATTTAAAAAAAAAACCCAACATGATGGCTTGTATTTAAAACACATTCACACACTTTATTGTGTTTATACAGCTTGCTTCATTTTTTGTGGGTATAAAAGGTGATAAGGTCAGTACACAATGATAATGTGACTCAATTCAACTTACTGTTATGATGCCGTTCCATTAAGTTGTAACACAACTGGTGACTGTTTCATATCTTCCTTAGAATCAGGATCAGTCAGTTTCCTCTGTTCTGAGTTATCAGGAAACCAAATAGCGATGTCTAATCATCTTCTGGTCCCGCCAGAGGAGTTCCCACTGAAAGCCTGAAATCAGCTGCCGCAGGTACGGAAACCATGATTCTTCCTGTACTTGGTCCTGGAACATGTGACCAGTGTTCCCCACCACCTGTGACAGACACTTTCCTCCCCACCCCAAGAAAGATGTGTTTGTGAAGATGTGTGATGCAGCTCTGCACAGAGGCACTCCATCTGACAGGATGCAGGGATTTTTCCAGTAGCCTAAGTCGGGACCCATGGAGGGAGGGACGGTGTCTACGCTGGGGTCGGTGCAGATGAATGAACCACCTCTGCAGCTGTATTGTGACATGCTTCGCTGACATCATGCCCAGCAGCTTCTTGTCACAACGTTCTGAGGTGTGACATGTAACTTAACTCTTCATTTATTACAAAGCCGAGGCTCAACAGATGCAAAACTAACCTCCTCATGTGTGAAACTAATCTTGTCAATGTACCAAGCAATAACAGGTTGTCCAGTTAAAACAGCACTGTCATCCTCCATCCTGCATAGAGGAGGAAGTGTTGCATACTGGACACACCCGAACTTGAAGAAAAATGTGAGCAGATTGTGTGTTATAGGTAATTTATACGTTAGGTGAGGCCATGTGTGAGGCCCAGCTTTCAGGTGGGCGTGGACTACATTTACTTCAGTGCTGTATGGGATAAATCCACTTGCAACAGTTTCAGAGCAGGGTGTCCAAAGTTTTTTTTAGTGAGGGCCAAATAAAGAAAAATAAACAAAGGTCTGGGCCATACAATAGAAGTGACATATTGACACATGAATACTGTGTGTATTTCTAACTCAACAACAATGCTGTGCTCTTTGGATTGAAGGCTGACATGTCAGGAGAAAGTTTGGTGGTTGAGACACGAAGGACTTTACAGAGATGGCTATCAGTCATTCTGGTTCTCAGTCTGCTTTTGTTCTGGATTAACAGAGAACATGTTTGTTCACATATGTATGTTGAGCCGAACAGGCTCATCATTCTTTTTGTGTGGCGTCTCATCAGAGGAAACTTGGCATTATCCAAACTCTGATAGAAGTCAGGCAGGGAGAGAAGCTGATGTTGACTCTTCAGAGAATCATCACATTGCATTTCAATCATGCATAACTGCAGACTCTCTTCCACTTCTTCTGATTCCAACAGGAAGGAGGTCGAAAACAGCTCGGTTTGTTTTTCAATGACAGAACAATCTTGGAAACGCTGGTTGAATTCTGGCAAAGAGCTGCAATCACAGACACATATTTCTCGTTTTTAGCAGAAAGTTCGGCCTTGATTTCAGACCGCGCAGTGAAGTGTGCAGCATTAAAGCTTCATAGTTGAGTCTCAAACAGGCGGAGCTTTACACAGAAGGCTTTCATGTGCGCATACAGGCGTGGCACCAGCTGTTCTTTGCCTTGTAGGTTCTTGTTCAGTGTATTCAGATGATGAGTAAAATAAACTAAAAATGCTAGGTCTGCTAGCCACGAAGGGTCACACAGTTCATGAAGTGGTTGGCTGGTCGATTTCTGATCTACGGCTGAGCCAGCGCACCTCAGAGTGGTAGAGTACATCCCCGTATTCAGCATCCACATCTCATGAGAAAGCTTAAAATTCTCTGTGGTAGAGTCCTCTAGCTCTAGTTTTTACAACAGTGTTCATCACATCGGCCAGCTGGACAGTCTTGGCACACAGTGTTTCTTGGTGGATTATACAGTTCATCCTAACAGCCTCACCTCCTCTCTCTTTTACCTTGGCCCACACCATTGATGCCATTCCTTTGCACTCACCCGTCATGGCCGTAGCTCCATCCGTTGTTACTCCACAGAGCTTGTCCCATTTAAGCCTCATCTTTTCAACTGCTTCTGACACAGCTTCAAAAATATCTCTACCTTTAAAAATGATCATCTACACCCCGCAAAAAAATGAACAGCTGCGCGGTGTCTGTAGCATCTGTACTCTCATTGCATGCTATCGACTTTGTTGCTCAGCTGAAGTTTTAAGTTAGCTGACAAGTCCTTGATTCTCCGCACCACTGTATTTCTGGATAAGCTCACATTGTTAAAATCCTGCACTTTTTCTTGGCACATTATTTCTATAACCTTGATGAGGCACGGTGTGCCGTGCTGGGCAATAAGTATAGCGACTTCATAGCCTGCTGTTGTGGCAAGAACTGTTGTTGAGCTTGCAGGCTAGCTGCCTTCTGCTTGAATTTCTGTGTTTGTTCTGCACCAGTGTACAATGTGTAGCTCTGATGTTTGGTCTCATAGTGCCGACGGAGATTATACTCTTTCATCACAGCATTCATTCATTGCAAATCAAAAAGACGAGAAGAAATATTCATTTTCCCACCATGTTTGAAATCTTCTACACTCGCTAGCATTTTGCGTTTCTTCAGTGCTGCCATTTCTGGTGACTCGCGGTAAAAGTTTTTCCTTGCTTAACTTTGTTTAGTGGAGATGCACCGTTTCCGTGGCTGGCTCCATCTAGTGTTGAAACTGAAACGTGCAACAGAGTTGAGCTCAAAGCTTCTTCTGCAGGCCATATTCAATTATATTTTTAGATTAAAGTAAAAACTCATAGTTTTAGAGGAATAGAGCCCACACTACGGGCCATATTTGCTACAATACTGTGTTTGTGAATTCCATAGACTTTTGTTGTTAAGAGATCCGGTGTTGTAAAACAACAACATCATACATTTAGAGTAGATTTTATTGTTCTTTTTATGCAGCAAAAAGTTGCCGTCAGGTGTCAGGATAGATAAATAAATAATTGTTTTGTTTGCTTTTGTTTTAGTTTCCAGGAAATAAAGGTGGGACAGTTGCTGTGACTCGGATAAACACCCGCAACACACACACACGCACACAGACACACACATAAACATACCTCGAAATCCCTCTATAATAGGGAAGGAAGCTAACGGAGCTACCCAGGTCTGCTGATGAGAAGATAAGATGTTGGCACCCACAGTGTATGATTGTGGGTGTATATGTGTGTGAGTAAGAGAAAGAGAGAGAGACATAGAGAGAGAGATGTTAAGATAAAGCTTGGTAGCACAGAAAGCAGTTCACATCATATATTACAGTAAAGTCCAGTATTAACAATCACACCCTTCCTGCCTTCCTGCCATTCAAACGCTTTTTGACTTATGACCTCTATGTGTGTGTAAGTGTGTGTCGACAAGAGGGACGGAGAGATGGAGAGAGAGGGTGAGAGAACATGGCCATATAGAAGGGAAATGGGGGCATTGGGTGTGTCAGCTGCTTCGATGGTACAATAGAATTAGAAGCTGCGTGCGTGTGTGCGTGCTTGTGTGTGTGTGTGTGTGTGTGTGTGTAGTCTGTCACAGGCTAATTTCAGGGACAAATTTCAGATTAAAGACCAGTTAATTGGGGACGGCTTGTGCAATAGGGCTCAAAAGCCATGTCCCCAATTAGGAAAAAGCTGACTTTTGGGTCAGTGGTTATTGCTAGGGTAGGTGTTAGGGTGAGTCTCCAGGAAATGAATGTAAGTATATGTAATGGCCCCAAAAGTGACCATGTTATGGTGTGTGTGTGTGCGCGTGTGTGTGTGTGTGTGTGTGTGTGTATGTGTGTGTGCGCGTGCGTGTGATGGTTTATTCTTTGTTCAAAATAAGACTAAATCAGGTTGAACCTCTGCCAGATGTTCTTCCTCTTCTGTTAGTATTTTTATACATAAGCATAAATCAAACTTGACCCACACTTGAATACTTGAAATGTTCACTAGAATCAAACGAGAGGCTGGTGGAAATAGTCGCTGACCTGTAATAATACCTTTATTCATGTGTATTGTGTTTCATGACTGATGTTTGTGTGTGATGTGATGTTTGTAATGGAATAATCATGACTTGATTGGCTTCATTAGTTCAAGGAAATAGTGAAACCAAGCCCCCATGGCTGTCTTTAGAAAAACAAACTGCAAGTGGATTTACTTATATTTAATCCTGATTTCATTTGAGATGACACTGTTAAAAATCAGGTTAGAGTAGCAATACAAATTGATTTAAAAAAAAAAAAAAGTTTCTCGTTCCTACAACATACAGAATATGCTTATATTTGTTTCCAGACAGTTAGAAACAGTGGCTTTTAATAACTTCCATTAATCAGACACTGGCATTGAAATATTAACAGGCAACCACTTTGAGTGAATATTTTGTTCTGTTTATGTCCTGCTAGGCATCAGGGATGATGTCATCAGCTGGTCGGTCTGTCGTAACTTTGGACTAGCGTAAAATATTGCCCAGATTTCCCTGACATTAGCTGTATATAATATATGGTTCCTGAAATATAATATGTAACCAGATGTTGCATGTTGTGGCATGTAGTGGCCATTGCAGCCAAACATATATAAAAAGTCTCTTTGAGTTTTAAATTGAAAACTATGTACAATAGCTTTGGTATTTCCTTACAGAAAAGATACATATTTCAAATTTCACTCGAGGTATACACGTTTCCTCCTTACATAACACCCCATTGTAATTTATTACTGAAACCAGTCATATTATTTCAGTTTTGATATCAAATGTCTAAGATAAGAATTTCGCTCAGCTGATTATTTGACCTACAGACAAACCTGCATCAGTATGCCTTCTGCATAAACCCAGAATAGCTGCATTACTGTGGCTTTCACCATTTTAATGTCCCATGATGGTCTAAATGCTGATTTATTCCACACTGGAAAAAAATGAAAGAAGACTTTTTATGTTTTTCATAAACATAGTGGTCAAACATCACATCGAACCAGTGTGTAAACTAATACACATCCCACTACACATCAGGTTTTTATTTGATTCATATGTGTCACATATGTGTGTTTCCTGGAAGTCAATAATATTCAAACCGGTTACTAACTGTGAATAATTGTAAATGAAAGCAAAACAGATTGAAAACACCTGTTTGACACTGTGTCTGTGTGTGTGTGTGTGTGTGTGTGATTGCTGTGCTGTTCTAATCTCTACATCCATGAAATAGTCTTAAAGGTGCAACAAGCTGTCTAATGGAGACAGGCTGCATGACTTACAGGCAGATACAATAGCTGCTTACAATGCACAGTGCAGAAACAAACTGCCACATCGAGAGTCAGAATTAAGTTAGAAAACTCAAAATACTGCATGCTGTCATACAAACCCATGTTCACCACATGCCTGTCTCTTTTCTCTTCTTCTTCTTCCCGGGCAAAATATCATATTAAACCTGCTATTGTTGTGTGCTGATTTTCTCAAATGTGACCCATTTTATGCAAATAAAATAAAATAAATAAAAATTAAAAATTAAAAAATAAAGATAGTAATTATAATTATATTATGTTACAGTTTTGTAGTAGTGATATTTACATCTGACTTTTATTTTGATGAGGGTGTAAACAGATATCTGTATATGAATGTATATGAATGCAGAATGACAAGATTTTGGTACCGTTTCCGTTTGTAGTCTATTTGTAATCTGAGTAGTATTGACCAATCATGTTTGAACAGGCTTTGGTTGGAATGCATTGCATGAAATGTAATCTTGAAAAATCTGCTATTGTCTGAATATCTTTTTATATGCTTTTTTGAAATGTATCTGCCCAGACAGTCAGACAAATCGGCGAATTGGGTGGCACAAAAAAGGAACCGCTTCAATAAACCCCAAGATACACTGTGTTTAGAATAAGGTTGAAGAAATATTTGTCTTTGGTGACCTCATGTTAGACATGCCTCATCTTACCAGGGACATGACTTTACTTTTGCAATGATGTTTTTATTATCACTTTGTGTCAAGGCACAGCCCTGTAGTATGAAATAATATTTCAACACTTTGGTGAAGGAGGCACAACTTGTCTTGTCCTGTCTGCTGGTTATGTAGTAAAGGCAGCATGTTAGCAGCAGCTTCAGTCAGCTGTCACTGTCTACCAGCTACAGCACAGCTGTGCCCTCAACATCATAATAATTAATAATAACAATAAAATATTGGAAGAGTACATGCTTTGGGTCGCAATAGCAAGCATCTGTCCAAGCAGTTGGTACACACAATTTGTGATGTAGCTTGAAATAAATATTATGTGTGTGTGTGTGTGTGTTTTGACAATTTTAGGACATGTTGTGCCATTGAAGTCACATACATTACTAAAAGCATACATTCAATTTTTAGTGCAGATTGAGGATATCAAACTATTTAATATTCCAGCTGCAACAACATTCATTGTGGAAAAAGTTGAATGGTTGCCTTTGAGTAAAAGGTCAGTATGTGCTGTATCTAACCTTGCTTCAGTATGTACTGTACCTCTGAAACCTCTCCATCATCTGACCTCCCACTAACCCTGAACATGCCTGTCAGATCAGATGTCGATCAGCCAAAATAAAGTTTTTATGTAACATCTTTGAAGCCCTAGCTGGTTGTAGTGATGTGTGTGAGCGTGTGTGTGTGTGCGTATGTTAGAGACAGAAACAAAGAGGCAGAGTTACTACGCCTCTCCTCTGGTTATGAAAACACAGCAACTGCCAACACTGGCAGACACTTGGTCTAGCTAATATTAAATCCCTGAAAAAAAAGACATTATTCTATGTATGGTCGTTCATTCTGACTTCTAAACATGGGAATGAAACAGTCAGTCACATGGGACATAAAATATTTAATGAACATTAACCTTATTTATGGCAGATCACCTCTCACATCATTGGGAGAATGTTTTCAGTGGGGTCTGCTGGAGTCCAGGGGGATGTCCAGGTTCAGGGAGGTTGTCGTATCAAATATTTTACATCTTGATTCACTTTATTAAAGTGCTGTGTGCTCAGTGGAGCGTTATAACTTTCAGAAAAGTTAGAAAAATATGCACGAGCACACATACAGAACAAGATGATGGTTAAATGTATGACTCACCAACTCAAATGTTTATTTATGCATTATTCATGTATAAATGTGTACCTGCCCTGAAAATAACTGGAGAAGGACCCAACTCCTAAATTTTTACACGTGGTCCACTTTGCAGTCCAACATGATCGTACACAACATTAACTCCGGTGCCCCTTTGTCATTTTCGCTACAGCCAATAAGAATAAATTCCACTGAAATGGAGCCTGCATCAGTCCATGATAGTTATTTATTACAATTGTTGAATGGTTTCCATGGTCTTATTGAAGCCTTTAAAGAAGTTGGCTATGTGAACTGTTATTCTTTGACGTCCAAGGCCTGCACACAACAACAAACTGACTCAGGCCTGTATGTAACCTCCACAGCCTGGGACCAAAAATTTTAACACCTGTTGGACCAAAGAAGCGCAGTCATCACTTCATCTACTATCAGACCTGTGCCAGCCTGCTGGGCCATTTCAAATCCTCAACTCCCATTGGATGCAATCCACAAAGGCGAGACCTTAACCATGACATCACCCAACAATATCACAAAAGCAAGCCAAAGTCATTGTATCTGGCATACTGTCATCACTGCAGTGTGCACGTTACATTAACTAGACAGTATATTGTTGTTTCAAAGTTCCATGTCTCTGATCCACTGCTACAACGTTTGTTATCCATGATGTTCGAAGCATCTTTCACACCAGGCCAGCCAGCCTTACAGCTAAATTCCCACGGGACTGGGGTTCACCTTGCCTTAATTGCCCCCAGCAGACGCTCCAAATTTCCTGATCGATCAGTTGCATTAATGGATTCAGATCATACATACTGTATTGCGGTATTGATGATGCAAGCTGTATTGTAGCTAACACTGCTTAGCAACAGACTTTAGCTCCAGGAAACAAAGACTGAACTGCTTAAGTTAAAGTGTTTCCAGATAACTCAATGTCATAACTCTTACTCATTTTAATGTGTGGCCAACAGAGTTTGACTTGTTTTCCAAAAGAGTGTCAGCCTTCTCTGACCCAATGAGTTGGCAATAAGTCAAAAGTCGAAGAAAACATTTGTGGTAAGACCCATGCTGTGGCATTACATTTATGTGCAACAATGCAATAGCTGAAGCTCAGAAATTAATAATGTATTTATTATTTTATTTATCACCTTGGATATTGTGTATAACCTTCAGAACAAAGTGGTGTCTGGTTTGTGTCTCTTCCACAGTGGCAAAAGTATTATTGGAGGTTTAACAGCCACACTATAATAGACCACATGTAAATGGAAAGACACCGATGTTGAACAAGCCTTCACTGAACACCAGTGGCTGTGTGTTGCATTGCTGCAAACAACTGCATCCTTGTGAGGAAAAAAACAACAACAGCTAAATGCTGCCATCGTGTGGTCTTACTGGCAAATTACAATAGCTCAGGATGATGCTTGTGGTATCCAGAAAACAGTTGAAATTTAATCCCAACTGAATATTTTCGGATTGATTTATGTTTATTTCTACAAAAAACAAAGCATGATTCACAGTTTTTTTTTATTTTCAAGTCATTCGCCATAGAGATTATATTATATGTTGATTATATTAATATCTGACAGAGCTGCATTACCTTACTAAGAGGCCCTGAAGAACAAAGATGCTCAGATTAAGCTCTTACACATTCAGGTTCACCTGCTTTCCTTGGTTGGTAATCCACTGCATGACTAATGGATGCTCTGTAAATAGTAGTCTAAATACCATTTCCTGAAGTTATGTTTTGCTGTCCCTGACACAAAGGGCCTAAAGAATGATTGAGAACTTACCACCCATATCAGCCCCGTGGGACTGAGCGATCTTACTAACAGCTTGTAGATTCAGCTCATTGTGTGGTATATCTAACCTTCAAGTTAATACACTGTGGGAGGCGTCTGTGTTCCGGGACTGGGTTTGCTGTTAAGCAGCAGGTGGTATCCCAGCGTTTTACTTCCGCGTTTTCATCTGACCTGCTGGGTTAATTAGCAGCTGCACTTAATATTTTGGTGTTTGTTTTAAGCTATGCGGAGTAAGTACATCATGACAGGAGTGTGCTGAAGCAGCTAAATTTAAATAATGTTAGCTACATTGTCACACACAAGCCCTGAAGTACCTGGAAAATACTTTATCTAGAAAGGTTTGAACTGCATCTGCTCCAAGCTTCGCTTTTGCTCTATGTTGCATCACAAATGCTTCACTCCTGAAGAGGTTACTCAGTGTTTTGCTCAAGGGTGATTTGCAGTAATGGGAGACATTAATGAAATGGATGTTCAGGTCAGAGTATAGCTGCTGATACTGGTACACAAACCCCCAGATGTTGTTTGCAGTAGCTCAAAGTAGAAACTAGTAATTGAGTCTAACTACTGCAACCATGAAATGCTTCTACTCCCTGTGCACGCATGAGGGAGTAGAATTGAAAGAAAATATCTGCCTCCAAAATATGAACGGGCATATTCAATGACTTTGGACAATACAGTCATTATCTATTAAATGAAATCTACCAACTTGAAATGCTGGTGTCACCAGGTGACAGATATGTATTGTGAAACTCATTCATTACATTACAAACAAAACTGACTTTTGAAGTGCATGTAACCAAGAAGTCTAATACAAGCTTTTGATTTAGGTTATAAGGCGCAGAATCAACATGTCAATTGCTGTCATTGTCCATTATAAGGCGCAATAAGCGAAAACTTTAAAAATAAGCGAACTTTATTCAACTAATTTACAATAACTCTCAGTTGTAGGTTAACACAAAAATACAAGTTTAAGTGGGCGATTTCCACATCAAACATGTCCGGATCCCTCTCAACATTGTTCAGTTTTAATACAAAAATACAAAACCGTTGTTCAGAGTTTAACAGTTGGGTGATTTTAGGATCCAGCAGCCCGGATCCCTCTCGTCATTATCCGAGTCAGTCTCGTTGCTGTCACCGGGCTGTTCAGTGATGATTCCAGCCTCTGCGAGGCTCCTGACTCGTGGAGTAATACGTTATTAGCCGTAATGTGTACAACATAAAATCGGTTCGAGGTTAGTAAACACAACCAAAGGTCAAACATAAGGCGCACTGTTGATTTTTGAGAAAATTTAATGATTTTAAATTCGTCTTATAGTCTAAAAATTAAGTTACATTCATTTGGATAACAGAGTAAACCAGACTCAGAAATGGATAATAAGTAGTGAAGTTTATAGAATCTTATCCCACAAACACATCGAGATTAAAGGAGAACTGCTGTTAGTTTATGATAAAAGGAATCTTTTTTTTAACCAAACATACCATGGTTTATTACAACCAAATAATGAGAATAATGAGAATAATGATTTTATCAATCTAAAATGATTTGACATTGACAAGGTCTGTTATTCATAGTTGCAGTCTCCTATACAGAAATAATAGTATATATACACAGAAAATATATTTACAATGAAATAAACAAATAATGGCAACAGTGGTCTATGCATTACTATATAAATACTGTATGTGAATTAATTATTATTTGACTTTACATTGACTTCACCTTGTGAAGCAGCTGAGTTTGCAAGATCATGAGACCATGAGAACTGTCACAACTTCAGCCAGCCTTTAGTTTTTCATTTCACCTGTCTTCTGTTTTTTCCACACTAACTCTCTTGTAATTTCAGACGCTGCCACTCCCCCCTGCTCTGCATTAACCGCTGAGTTCATTCACCTGGCTTGCCCCACCTCCACTCACCTGCTCCTCATCAGCTAATCAGCCCCTCAGTATATGTACCAGTCCACTTCCCTCAGTTCTTTGTCAGATTGTCTAGTGTGTTTTTCCCTAGCTATCCAGCAACTTCGACTACCCTGATTCTGATCCTGCCTGCTCGTGTTTTGACCTGCCCTTTTGGACTTTGGACCTCCCTTTCTGCCTGCTCCTACTAGATTTGTTTGCCACGCGGATAGCCTTCTGGTTTGACCTCTGCTAGTCATTAAACTCTGTTTCTCCACCCGAACTGTTTCCTGTGTCGTGCTATTGGGTTCTTGCCTGTCGTTTTGTAACTCCTGACAAGAACAGTTTCCAAGGACAAGTTCTCAGCTGGTTCTTTGTAACAAATCATCTGGTGTGTCAGGTCTGTACATAACATAATATGTACCCTGTCTCCTTTAAAGATGCAGTATTTGATATTTTGGCCACTTGGGTGCAGCAGAACAATGTGAAAACACATGGCCGATGGACGTTTTAGCAAACATCTGGCAAACACCAACAGACCGAGTAACATTTAGTTAGAGTCGTGTTTCTGGTCACCTGACTAATGAACATTTCTATTTGTCCTTTCTCGCTGTTGAGAGAATATCAATAATGAAGAGAAAGAAGAGAAAAATAGATTTTCTAGAGTAGGTAATTCTCTGTGAGTTTTGAACTATTAGCGACACCATTCTATTACACATAATAATGATTGGGAGCCAGAGCTTTCAGCTATCAAGCTCCTCTTCTGTGGAATAAACTACCACTCTGTGTTCGGGAGGCAGACACGATCAACACCTTTAAGAGTAGACTTAAGACTTTCCTTTTTGATAAAGCTTATAATTAGGGCTGGCTCAGGTCATCTATCTGTCTGTTCTGTTCTGTTTGTCTTAGTTTCTTTCTTTCTTTCTTGTTACTAACTAAACTTCTTCCCCGGAGTTTCTGTGCTCTCTCGTCCAGCAGGTTCCTGTGGATATCTCCATTACAGTTTATAGTTAGTTACATGTGACATCATTGCACGTCTGTCCGTCCTGGGAGAGGGATCCCTCCTCTGTGGCTCTTCCTGAGGTTTCTTCCACCTTTTTCCCTGTTAAAAGGTTTTTTGGTGGGCAAGTTTTTCCTCACTCGAATCGAGGGTCTAAGGACAGAGGATGTACAGATTGTAAAGCCCAGACAAATGTATTTTTTGGGGCTATATAAATAAAATTTGATTTGATATGTGCAGCTTCAAGCTATGATATAATGCTACACTGTCACATGTTTGATATGTCATTCATTTTGAAAAAATCTGATAAAATTTGATTTGATTAGGAATAATTGCCAACTTCTAAACCAGTCTTCATAGCAATCAATATATAGGGACATAACTGCATAACACTGATGAATGTTTTGTCTTTGACTTCGTTTAGATCCAATACCAAATCAATACAATTAGTCCATAAAGAAATATTTTAATTATTAACATGTGAAATAAGTTTTAATCTCAAAAATATATGCATTGAGCGGGGAAGCTATGTTGTGTGCATTTTATTTTGTTCCCTAAGCATAAGCAATAACTTTAAAACTGTAATGTATTAGTTGAGGTCAGGCACAATAACTTTAATGGCCCCAATGGTTTCATAATAATACTGTGGGTGGTCTATGAGTACAAGCAGTTTTAAATGACCTTCAGTTACTTCAGAGGAAAGCCAGTACCACACTTTACCACACATTATGTTGCATGTGGACCTCACTGTCAGTTTGATGATCAGAAATAAAGTAAATTGGCATGTTAGGCTTCTTTTAGCTGTTATTTGATTCCTCACCTAATGGCTCTTATAGGTCCATATATACAGTATATAACTCTAAGAAGATGTTAGGTTTAGGGTTAGCCTTATAAGAGAAGAGCTCAATGTACACTGGTCAGTTACGTTAGCAAGTAAAAAGCAGGTTAGCAAGTAAAAAGTTTACTGTTCTGGGCCATCGACTACTGATGAAACTGTAAAGTGCAACAGTGGCCCAGGGGGTGCTTAACCTGGGAACACAGTATTATATTATTATTCCCTGATGCTTAGGCCCAGTGGCAGGTTCTGTCTAAACTAAATATTAATATTAATATACATATTACTCTCAACGAAGCAGTAATGTATGATGTCTTTGCTTGGGAAAGGACTCAGGATGAGTTAAAGATGTGAACATATGAGAAATAATGTAATACTATATTGTTAATATGTTTTCACTTCTGTTCATGTCCACATCATTGATAATAAATTATATACAAAATGTGGCAGTGCCCTCACATTAAAGATCCATTAATCCAAATTCATACTAAAATATGAAAAATTTTCACCAGCACCAATGATGTTCACCTTGACTTTGTCTACTCAGGCATTGCTTTCAATGCGTAAGAGCACCGTATCATAAACCTTTATCATCAGTTTAGTTCAATAGGCATATCTTAACTCAACTGACCCTTTCTAAGTCCAAGCTCAAGTAACAGTTGAGCAAGACTTGGTCCAACTTTCCCCTTTCCTGTTTTCCTTAGTTACGCAATGTGCTGGGCTTGGTTAAGGTCTGGTTAGGTTTAGGCACATAAACCACATGGTTAGGGTTATAATACAGTAAAAATAACTGGACATCACTTTAAAAATGTCCCATTAAACAGTGCTCTCCTGCTGCTTTTGCAAATGGAAGCGTTGTGTTCTGTTTTTCTTTTTTTTTTCTTTTTTTGTCAAGCTTGTCCAACCTAGCAACAGTAACATAGGGGGGTGGGACTTTGGATCGGTCAATTTCTGTGATCTTTTTAATACATATTTTCTTGTATTTATGAGTCAAAAGAATTATACAATAGCAATGTATCAAATGTGTAATGCGTTTGCAGTGGATCGTAGCGATGTAGCTACAGAGAATTATCAGTAACTTTACAGCTCTCCCCTCAGCTTTATGGTGAGTTTCAGCTCATTGTTTTGGTGCCCAGATGCAACTTGACTGTTTTGGTTCACTCTCAGCACTCTCATGGTGTCATTTTTAGCCGCAGCAGGAAGTTGCGTTTGCCATATCAACAAGGTGATGATATGTTGTGATCACAAGATGTTCATGCTGCCCCCAAATAGCCACACAAGCAGGTAACGTAAGTTTAAGCATTGGATATCTCTGGTAAGGAGTGTTCAACATTTCAGGAAACTTTATGGTGAAGTTATAGTTGATTTGGAGACTGTTTAAGATTCAGTACTGTAGTCTGTAGGTGTCGTTTTAAAGCAGTGGAGATGGGGCCATGGATCGATCTATGTGTCTGTCTGGGTTTGTGTAAAACCAGGGAAGCGAGTCGTGTTTTCCTGCTTCCTCAATATTCCCATCCCGGAAGTTTTTGATTGATCCGGAGCTCTGTCGGATCGGAAGCGCAGCGTGCAGATGGGAATGAGAAGCACTTCGTCACGGCCTGTCAATCAACAACCACTACCCACACACACACACACATGCAGAAACACACAGACACACTGAGCAGCTTACACACTTCATAGACTTGCTTTTTCCCTACGGAAGAATAACCACAAGAATATTTAGTTCCCCTACATTACCAACCACCCACAGACACACTTCCATACACACTCACACACTCAGCTCATCTGGCCTCTTTTCTATCCTGCCCTCCTTGTCTCTCCTTTCTCTGATGCGGTAAATCTTTGAGGTTTTTGACAGGAACACAAGTAGGTTTTTTCCCTGTTTTTTTTTCTAGTTTCATCACCATCCTCCTGATCACACTTTGAAAACATGACGGCACACTGATGTAAGATGTCTCCAGCTCACCAAACGGCGAGGGAAAAGCTATGACCATGTCTCAAACAAAAAGAAAGGAAACACATCTGACTTCAGCAGTCCACTTAGGCAGTAGATTGAGCTCCAACAATTCAAAAATAACAGCATTATCAGATTGCCTCAGCCAGGAGGTAATTGTTGATGAAAGCTATTGTGCCTAGTAGATGAACTGCAGTAAGTCATTTACACTGAAGAGACTCAACTGAATATGAGTACTCTGGAATATTTGTTGGGACATCAGTAATTCCAATTCAATTTCTTATAAATTATCAATAACATACACATCAATAACATTCTACTATAAATATTACTGAACTATTTAAGATTAAGATTTACTTTTATTTATCCCTCAATGGGGAAATTATTATTTCACATGCATTTAACCCGGATACACACACACGCAGTACAACGGCACAGACATGCAAATGTGGAGAGAGATGGTGGAGTAATGGGCAGCCAGTGATTGGGTGAGCCTTGCTCAAGGGCCCCTCGGCAGTGCCGGTGAACCTTTGATATCAAGCCAAGTCCCTAGGACTGAGCTGCCCTTAAAGATGTGTATTTGAGTCAGTATTGAGCTCAGCTGTTGCCTATTTACTTAATTCATCTACCAGGAGTGGGGTTCGAACCCACGAGGGCTATTGCCCATTGGATCTTAAGTCCAACGCCTTAACCACTCGGCCATCCTGGTGACATTCCTCTGTCAAAGGTATCACGACATCCATTAATGTTATTGTCAATATATCTTAAGGTGAATTTGGTTAAAATCCTAAACTAAACTCCATTGTTCAATCTGCTTTTATACGTCTGTATTACATACTGTATTAATCAAATCAACAGCATTTTATTATGTAGTTACAGTAGGACATGATTCTTACTGAACTATAGTCTTATAAAGACTATTTAAACAACATCTTAAAGAACTTTTGACCACCATTAGCCTGCTTTTAACACCATTTCACCTGCAAATCAATCAAATGAGTGCTTACTGGATATTCAACATGAATATTCTTACTGATACAGACTTTGAAGCAATAGGCAACAGCAATCACGTCTGAGTCTAAAAGCCTCGACAGTAAGCTGGGAGGAAATTTCATGATTTGACAATATAATATATAACAAAAGTAGGGTATTTGACAAAAAAAAAAAAAACTAAAACTAAACCAAACTTAAACTTAAACTTTTTCCGGTGCTTTCAACTGTGTGACATGGTCTTACTCAGTGGACCTTGAGATAAGATTTGATGCTATGCATGTTGCTTTTGGCCACGCCCCAATCAGTGATTGGGTGAGCTGTCATTTACCATCTCTACCACCCATCACATATGATGTGACCTCATACTAGTAATGCTGGCCGTGGTCAGAGGTGCAATGCATGTGAAACTTTAAATCAGAGACAGCAGTTACAACATTTAAGGCTGGTGCTAGACATTACACTTTATTACATTTGCTACATTTTAATGGCCATGCTTTTGACATCGATGGTAATGTCTGTCTGTCACTGAAATAAGACAACACATTAGCACAACATTTGGTACAGGCATCCATGGGCCCCAGAGAAGGACTATAATGGCTTTGGTGCTTCCCTGACTCGTTCTCTACTGCCACTGTAAATGTGAAATATAAAGCAAAACAAAATTAAACATGTGCATAAATCTGGGCACCCCAACAGAAAAATCCCATCAATATTTTTCGAGCCCCCTGTTGAAAAAATAACAGCCACCAGATGCTTCCTATAGCCTGTAATAACTGTCCGGATTCTAGATGAAGGTATTAAGGACCTTTCTTCCTCACAAGACATCTCTAGTTCAGTAAGGATTGATGGTTTCTGAGCATGGACAGTTCGCTTTAAATCATCCCACAGATTTTCAATCATATTCAAGTCTGGGGACTGGGATGGCCGTTCCACAACATTGTATTTGTTCCTCTGCATGAATGCCTGAGAAGATTTTGAGCAGTGTTTTGGGTCGTTGTCTTGTTGAAATATCCAGCCCCGTAACTTCAACTTTATGACGGATTCTTGAACATGTTTCTCAAGAATTTGCTGGTATTGAGTGGAATCCATGCGACCCTCAACTTTTACAAGATTCCCAGTACCAGCACTCGCCCCACAGCCCCACAGCATGATGGAAACTCCACCTAATTTTACTGTGGGTGGTTTTCTTGAAAAGTTGTGTTCTCCTGCCGCCAACCATAACAGCGCTTGTTATGACCAAATAACTCATTCTTTGTTTCATCAGTCCACAGCACCTTATTCCAACATGAACCTGACTCGTCCAAATGTGCTTCTTCTTCTTACCTCAAGCGACTCTGGTTGAGGCGTGTGCTCAGAAAAGGCTTCTTCAGCATCACTCTCCTGTACAGCTTTTCCTTGTGTAAAAATTCGCTGAATTGTTGAACGATGCACATCCACACCATCTGATGCAAGATGATCGGAAAGGTCTTCCAGTGGTCTCTCTGATATTATCCGTGGCCTGCAACTTCTGGTCTTAACAAGAACTGTGCCTGTAGCCTTCCATTTCATCACTATATTCCTCACAGTGGAAACTGACAGCTGAAATCTCTGAGATGGCTGTTTTTGTAGCCTTCCCCTGAATCATAACGCTCAGTAATCTTTGTTTACAGGTAATTCAAGAGTTGTTTTGAAGTCCTGTGTTGCAGCTCTTCAGAGGAGAGTCAAAGAGAAGAACACTTTGAAATTAGCCACCTTAAATATCTTTTCTCATGATTGGATACACCTGTGTGTGGAGTTCAATGCTAAATAAGCTCATCAGAACAACCTTACATTCCAATAAATAGTTACAGGTATTCAAATCCGTAAAATAACAAGAGTGCCCACATTTTTGCAGTCTATTTCTAACCTCTGATTTAATTAAATACAATCGCTACACTTAAAGTTTTTGTCTCAAGAACACCACAGTACTCAGCTTTGATTAGAAAATGAATGTCATGCCACTTTGCTCATTTCCTGTGAAGATAAAGTCAATTATTAGGCAGCCTCAGAGGGGTGCCCGAACTTTTTCATACGGCTGTAAATGTAGCAACAGCACTATCACATAGACCTCTAGTAAAGACATTTTATTCTAATGGTGCATAGTACTTAGTCATTAAATATGCTCCAATATGCTCAATGGTGTGGTTAAAACAGTGAGTGGGTTTATTTACACTCTGAGAGAAGCCAATTGAGTCTAATAAAGAGATAAAGACAGCGCTAAGGCTGTCATTACCAGCATCCACATGGATAATACACATCATCTAACACATCATCAGTGTGAAGCTGCAGGGTATGCATATCCATATCAAGATTCCAATTCAAAAAACTATTAATATACAAGATATAGAAACGCTAAACGTTTTTGTAACATAATCTCACAGCCATCACCACTTGTTTTGCCCCCACATCTTGTATTGCCTGATGTACTCTGTAAAAGACAAAGTGTAGACTGAAATTCTTGACAACTGTAATGAAACCAAAATACCTACTAGCTACCATGTATGCAGGTTTAGTAACAATGCCTAGATCAGTGATAAGAAATGACAAATAATATATGGGCAGATATACATTCTACTCGATAATGCTGAGATTTGTTTGTGGGTTTGTTTCCCTTTTGTCCACCATGACACTGTGGACCGTATCTCTTACCGTATATCTTGCTCAGTTGTTGTGTATGTGCAATACTGTGCACAGTGGTATACAGATAAAATAACACATTTGGAATTTTCAAAAATCATACTTGGTGGAAGGTATTATACATGTATGAATATGAAAGTGTTGGATCTCACCGTTCGTGGGTAAATAAAGGACAGACTACAGGAACTCTTTGGGCCTAAGTTAAGGCCTACATGGGATTTTAAAAGCCTGACAAACAAAGGAATCAATGCCAAAAGCCCAAAACAAATCCTACTCCCAGCATGCCTTGCAACTCGTACCTAAGTGTGAAATTTGGACACAGGGAAATCTTTGGCTCCCATTGGACAAGACCCACCAGCTGAGCATCGCTATAGTCACCGCTTCCCAATCTGAAACATGACTAAAGAAGGAAGTGACTCAATGTGCACATTAAACTAGACCTCAAGCTGAAAAACACACACAAACCAGACCTCTGTTTCCTAGATGCCTGCAGAAAAGAAAAGAAAGATCTGTGGGCACAGAAGGATATTCTATGCCGTGCTCTTCTTCAACCCAGTTGACTTCACTGCTCCCATTTCTGCCTCTCCGAAGGGACCAGCTGGTACTTCTCCACCTCTCAAAGAGATGTTCAACTGCCCTGAACCACCGTCAGAGCAAGGAAAATGCCACCATCACCATCGAGACCAACGGACGCACCGGGTTTTTAAAGACTAAACAAACCCCACTCATTTCTCAAAAGTGATCCAAGAGGTTTATATCTGGGCAGAGGTAGATACTGTGTTTACTGCTGTTTGTAAGTATTGACTGTTGTGAGTTTAAGGACTGCCGAGTCCTGTGTTTGTTGCTGCTGACAACCTAAAGGATGTGAGTTTGTGCTGTTGCTGCAGAAATACTGTTGAAGTATTTATTGTTGCTGCTGCCTGCTGATAGTTCTGCTACCATGTGTGGGCCTCAATAGATTGTATTTTTATCTATAAAAGGCCAGAGACCAACTGACCACTATCGCATCACGCGTGCCTGCCGTGTTGCCCAGGTGATGTCACGACAATCATTGAATGTCTCACGACTGTGATTATTATCTGTGTTTGTTCCGCTTTGTGGACTCCTTCGTTTTAACTTTGCCACCGTGCTCAGAGCCAGTAATTTTGGTTTATCTGCTAAACAGTCAGTGATACAGCTGATGAGTGAACTACACTTGCTCACCATATCATTGTGTGATAAACAGCAATTATTGTGTCTCCCACAGCTGTTAGAATCCCTATCCTTCTCTTTTGGTGCTTTCACCATTGTCCTTATTTTGCTAACCATGCACGCGCGCTCATACACACGTGGTGAGCATCAGAGCTTAACTAGACTCCATCTTTTTATTAGAGACATGTCTTTCTTCATTGTCTGTGTTCAAATCTTGCGGTCATCCTCTGACCGGAACTCTAGCGGGACATATTTCCCCACATGATCACGTCCACCATCTTTCTTCTCCTTTATCTCACTCTTACTTACCCATAAGTGCTATGTTGCTTGTTGTTCATAGATGCTTGTTCCCTCCCGTTTGATAATTTATAGTCACATGTCATTTGTTAACTGTTAGTTAATACATTTTGCTAGAACTAGAAGGAGACGTTGTTTGTGATGTTTTTGCATGCATACAGTTTTAACAGCTGGTTGCAAGAGACTGGTTGGATTCACACCTTCACTGTCACAAACACCACTTTGACATTTGCTCATATCTATATGATATTGGTCATCTGTTGCTGAAAATGCATGCAAAACTCTGAATTGTACTTATTTGTACTTTCTGATATATTGCATTGCAACATGTTGCATCCTGTTTTTTATAGATAAAATAACATGTGTGACACCATGTGTGAGACTAACACTACTGGTCATTTGGTACACCATTACCTCAGCAGCAGTGTTCTATCCATTTAATCCACACCAGCTTCAACCTGCGTTCAGCATCTCAGAAGCAGCAGATCCTGGGGAGCTGAGAGGACAGCGGCTGGACAAACTGCCTTCACTAGGTGGACTGAAATTGCCTGAAACAAAATATTCTATGAGAAGAAATCAACAGTGTTTAATTGATTGATTCCCACTGTAGTAATTGAATGAAATTTGCTTTCCAGTAAGCTACCTGGCAGACAGATATAGTAAATAAATTCAGAACATACATCAGGATATTTGTGTGATGATTCTAAACAGCTGTCTGTGCATGTATCTAGTTGCTCCTGCATTCTTAATGTGAAATCCTTCAGGGATATGGGTTTGTAAATATATTTATTTATAAAAAAAATAAAATAAAATAAAAGCTGCACTTATAACAATCCAAACAAACTGTGCTCATGCATAATGCCGCACTGTTTACATAAACACACAACACACCTACTATACAAGACTCCGTGGGGGCGCTCCACTTGCCCGTGGTGCAGGGATTTGGGCTTTCCTCAGAAAATGGTAGTAATTTGAAGATAATCCTTGGTATTCTTTGAGTAATGTTAACAATGAGCTGATCCTTCTTCTGGATGGACAGGGTCTGAACTTTGGCTTGTGAAAGGAACATAAATAACTAGTACTGTCAAGAGATCATTGTTGCCATATCCCCCATTACACTTTATAGTTAGTTAATGATTTGCTACTGTGCATCTGTATCTTTACCACTAGTTTCACTGTTACTGTAATAATTCATCATTCATTGTCATTATTCTCATTTTATCATTGTCATTATTTATCACTAGTATTCATCGTGAGTGTACAATATGTGTGTGTTGATTGTTCTGTACATGTGACATCATTGCACGTCTGTCCGTCCTGGGAGAGGGATCCCTCCTTTGTGGCTCTTCCTGAGGTTTCTTCCACCTTTTTCCCTGTTAAAAGGTTTTTTGGTGGGCAAGTTTTTCCTCACTCGAATCGAGGGTCTAAGGACAGAGGGTGTCACTCCCTGTACAGATTGTAAAGCCCTCTGAGACAAATGTATTTTGTGATTTTGGGCTATATAAATAAAATTTGATTTGAAGAGATAAAAAAAAAAAAATAATAAAAAACAAAAACAAAACAGAGATTAATTATTTAGGATCTGCAATTAATTAATCTCCTTTTGCTGCGAAAAGCCCTCAACTTAAGGTATTTAAATTATTTCACAAGGCATGGAGGTCGCTGGGGAGGCTGACAGCTTTTCATAGGCTCATGAGTGAGCGTACCACCACTGCAGGGGACAGTCATCCGTACTGATGCTGGGCTCTGCTCTGTAGCACCGCAGCTCTCCAGACTCCATTCCATCTGAGTCAGACTTAGATCCCAGCATGTTCTCCAGTCTGGTCTACAACTGTATGAGTGAATGAATAAATGACTAGATGGACAGGTGGATGAATGACTTATTGTCATTAATACTAAGTGCAGGCGTTCTTGAACTTCACCATGTAGGCTGGATCATCATCAGTGACGTCCATGACACGGTCCAGATGGGGAAAAGCAGGCAGCACTAGAGAGTAAGAGATATTGGCCTCACCATCCAGCGGCTCAGTCACATTCCTGCAGAGGTGGATAAGTTTGAAAAATAAACGTAGCTGGATATTTAATTTTAAGTGTAACTGATTTCCTTAGAAGTAACTACCTAACATTCATTCATTTTTTATTTCATTGAAATGGATAAGTGTTTATTTAGGCTTACCTGCATGGTTCAGACAGGGCCTCCAGACTCTGCAGAGTCCCCCACTCAGCTTCGGTTGGCATGGCCAATCTGTGGTTGTTGTGTTGGTTCAACAGAGCCTGGACAGCCTCTTGGTTGTGTAGGAAGCATGAGACCATTGCGAGTATCGGATTCCACCTGGTCGGTACATCTCGTTGCTTGCTCTGTTTTCCAAGTGGTACTCGCAGGGTTTGTTTGAAATGGACAACAATCTTGCGACACTTTGTTGTCATTATTTATCACTAGTATTCATTGTGAGTGTACAATATGTGTGTGTTGATTGTTCTGTACATGTGACATCATTGCACGTCTGTCCGTCCTGGGAGAGGGATCCCTCCTCTGTGGCTCTTCCTGAGGTTTCTTCCACCTTTTTCCCTGTTAAAAGGTTTTTTGGTGGGCAAGTTTTTCCTCACTCGAATCGAGGGTCTAAGGACAGAGGGTGTCACTCCCTGTACAGATTGTAAAGCCCTCTGAGACAAATGTATTTTGTGATTTTGGGCTATATAAATAAAATTTGATTTGAAGAGATAAAAAAAAAATAATAATAAAAAACAAAAACAAAACAGAGATTAATTATTTAGGATCTGCAATTAATTAATCTCCTTTTGCTGCGAAAAGCCCTCAACTTAAGGTATTTAAATTATTTCACAAGGCATGGAGGTCGCTGGGGAGGCTGACAGCTTTTCATAGGCTCATGAGTGAGCGTACCACCACTGCAGGGGACAGTCATCCGTACTGATGCTGGGCTCTGCTCTGTAGCACCGCAGCTCTCCAGACTCCATTCCATCTGAGTCAGACTTAGATCCCAGCATGTTCTCCAGTCTGGTCTACAACTGTATGAGTGAATGAATAAATGACTAGATGGACAGGTGGATGAATGACTTATTGTCATTAATACTAAGTGCAGGCGTTCTTGAACTTCACCATGTAGGCTGGATCATCATCAGTGACGTCCATGACACGGTCCAGATGGGGAAAAGCAGGCAGCACTAGAGAGTAAGAGATATTGGCCTCACCATCCAGCGGCTCAGTCACATTCCTGCAGAGGTGGATAAGTTTGAAAAATAAACGTAGCTGGATATTTAATTTTAAGTGTAACTGATTTCCTTAGAAGTAACTACCTAACATTCATTCATTTTTTATTTCATTGAAATGGATAAGTGTTTATTTAGGCTTACCTGCATGGTTCAGACAGGGCCTCCAGACTCTGCAGAGTCCCCCACTCAGCTTCGGTTGGCATGGCCAATCTGTGGTTGTTGTGTTGGTTCAACAGAGCCTGGACAGCCTCTTGGTTGTGTAGGAAGCATGAGACCATTGCGAGTATCGGATTCCACCTGGTCGGTACATCTCGTTGCTTGCTCTGTTTTCCAAGTGGTACTCGCAGGGTTTGTTTGAAATGGACAACAATCTTGCGACACTTTGTTGTCATTATTTATCACTAGTATTCATCGTGAGTGTACAATATGTGTGTGTTGATTGTTCTGTACATGTGACATCATTGCACGTCTGTCCGTCCTGGGAGAGGGATCCCTCCTCTGTGGCTCTTCCTGAGGTTTCTTCCACCTTTTTCCCTGTTAAAAGGTTTTTTGGTGGGCAAGTTTTTCCTCACTCGAATCGAGGGTCTAAGGACAGAGGGTGTCACTCCCTGTACAGATTGTAAAGCCCTCTGAGACAAATGTATTTTGTGATTTTGGGCTATATAAATAAAATTTGATTTGAAATTTGATTTGAAGAGATAAAAAAAAAACAACAAAAAACAAAAAAAAAACCAGATTAATTATTTAGGATCTGCAATTAATTAATCTCCTTTTGCTGAGAAAAGCCCTCAACTTGAGGTATTTAAATTCTTTCACAAGGCATGGAGGTCGCTGGGGAGGCTGACAGCTTTTCATAGGCTCATGAGTGAGCGTACCACCACTGCAGGGGACAGTCATCCGTACTGATGCTGGGCTCTGCTCCAGACTCCATTCCATCTGAGTCAGACTTAGATCCCAGCATGTTCTCCAGTCTGGTCTACAACTGAATGAGTGAATGAATAAATGACTAGATGGACAGGTGGATGAATGAATTATTGTCATTAATACTAAGTGCAGGCGTTCTTGAACTTCACCATGTAGGCTGGATCATCATCAGTGACGTCCATGACACGGTCCAGATGGCGAAAAGCAGGCAGCACTAGAGAGTAAGAGATATTGGCCTCACCATCCAGCGGCTCAGTCACATTCCTGCAGAGGTGGATACGTTTGAAAAATAAACGTAGCTGGATATTTAATTTTAAGTGTAACTGATTTCCTTAGAAGTAACTACCTAACATTCATTCATTTTTTATTTCATTGAAATGGATAAGTGTTTATTTAGGCTTACCTGCATGGTTCAAACAGGACCTCCAGACTCTGCAGAGTCCCCCACTCAGCTTCGGTTGGCATGGCCAATCTGTGGTTGTTGTGTTGGTTCAACAGAGCCTGGACAGCCTCTTGGTTGTGTAGGAAACATGAGACCATTGCGAGTATCGGATTCCACCTGGTCGGTACATCTCGTTGCTTGCTCTGTTTTCCAAGTGGTACTCGCAGGGTTTGTTTGAAATGGACAATCTTGCGACACTTTGTTAGTACACAGGCAAAACCACTGTTATTGAGGCAGGATGTGATGAATCTCTGGAGAATGTGCACATATGGAAGGGCTCTTATAGCCGCCAGCATGTTTGCTGCGCTGTCTGTAATGATCGTGGTTATCTTGCTTTCAATTCCCCAGTCATTTGCCACCTTAAGGAAATGTTCCAATCACCCCCAAATAGCTGATGTTCAGTGATCAGTTATTGCAATAAAGTGGGGCAAATCCTGTTGTCATGGGATGCAGTTTGCAACACCTCTGTTAACCCCTCGTTTTCCACTATGTTTATTGGCCTGCAGTTCATCGCTATCCACTTGGCAAGAACATTTGTCAGCTTGTCGATTGCACACTAACCCTAACCCATACACAGAGTGTTCTCCTTAAGTTTAGCTTAGTGAAGAGCTTTGGTACGACTCGCTAAATTGCCAATGTTTTCTAATGTTTTCACTGCTAATGTTAGCTGTGGCCGCACTTGTGACTGGGTCCTTTGGACTGATGTGGTCGGCTAAACTTGAGTTGCTTCAGTGGTAAGCAAACTCCTTCTTACAAAGAAGGCATATAACTCCACATTTTTCAATGGTGCCGTCAGGGCATTTGAGAAATGTAAATTCACCATTCATTGGACCGACAACTCTCACATTGCTCCTCCATTTTCACGTCTCCTCTGCGCTCCTCACTCACCTTGTCCTTTCAACTACAATGGGAGCTAATCAGTTTATGCTAAACCATCCCAAACACATTGACAGCTGTCATAGCCCTCGCTCAGAGAGCAAGACAAAATTGGGAGACCACACACTTTTAAAGTAACTTAAACTGAAATTTAAGTTTCAGAGGAGTCTGTAACATCAGTAATGTATGCAGTGTCGGATGTACATGGGGTGTGGTGGTGGTAAAACAAAGAAACAAACTATACAGGTAGCAAGTGGTCTGAGAGAGAGAAGGTGAAGGAGGAGCCTGAAAAAAAACAAATGACCAGAAAAGAGGACAGGGCCGTCACACAGCTAGTCAATGTCCACTGAAGGGTGACTGTGGTGGCTCGCTGGTAGTGGACCCAAAAATGCAGAGGAGCTGAGTTTTGCCAAATAAGCAGCAGTTTATTAGAGCACGGGAAAAGGGGGGCAGGGGGGTGCCACGGGCCCCAGGAAGGCAGCAGGGGCAGGGGAGTTCACAGGGGAAGCTTGAGCCGGGGACGAGGTAGGGAGAGGCCGTCGAGGGGTTTAGGCTGGGGCGGACTGGTGCAGAATCCTGGTGGTGAGGAGGGCGAAGAGCTGGAGTCAGAAATAAAAGTCAATACTCAGTTAAATCACAGTTTACAAAGTCTTAGAGAAGCCTAGTTGATCTACCACGATGCAGTGACAATCTGGCAGCAGCATGCAGGAGGTCAGCCTCTAAATACTGCTTGAGATGAAGATCAGCTTCAGGTGTGTGCAGACAGCTCCACAGCACCACACCTATCCCTGAAATGAGAGCACCTGGAGCCCAACCCCCAGCCTAGACACCACAGACTGACTATTGTTATATGTATTTATATAAAAAAAGAGGGCTGCAATCTTTCATATGAGATTGTATGATACTAACATTTGTGTTTTTTTCTTTTTCAGTTCATTTAGAGGGGATTACAGCGAGAAAGGATTATTATTGGAGTATAAATTTCATGTCAATCCAAACCTGAGTGACTGCTAGTCTGATTGGTCTGTCAATATGATTTCAGTCTATTTAGGAAAAGCGCATTAGGAGATGCAGACACACACTGTAATCAATATTTTGCTTATGTCATCTCTGTTGTGCTGATTTGAAAAAAACAAAATGCTGTTGACTTATCATTTCTATCTTCCTGGTTCATTTAGTGCCCACTTTTCCAGGTTCAGATTACGACCAAATTCTCATCAACTGATTCTTGTGCTGAGGGCAGAATGTCCACAAATTTCAGCCAAATTACCTCTCACCTCCCTGAGAACATACAGACATTTCAAAAACTGCCTTTACCTGGATTCAGACCTCACTGTCATTGCAGCGATGCTACTGACTTCACACTGATGGAATGGGGAGGAAGCAGTAATATAGTTTTGTTACTCTGACAGTATTGTACAGCCTCTCTTCAGTGTCCTCTTCTGTTCTCCACTGCTCACCTTTAATTTCATCTTATTTCCCTTCCTCCTCTCATCTGCTCTTCTGTCCTGCACATCTGTTCTCTCATCTCCATTTGTTTCACCTCAGGATATATCTAGGTCTCTGTGATTTCCTGACAGACTATACAGACACAAAAACAAGTTAGTGATGTGACTGTGACAAGTGAGTGACTAACTTGACCTTTTAATAATAATAATGATAATAATAATAAATAATAATAACGATAAACATCCTGTCCTACATTTGCATTTTGCATTGCTATGGTGGTGTTGGCTGGTCTGTTCAGTAAATCTGATTCACTTGGCAGAGAGAACATCAGTACCAGATGCTTTCAGGAAACCTTGGATTCATTTAGCTGTCAATGGTTTTGAATGTGATAATTATCTTTACAATATCTGCTACTACAGAATGGTTAAGATGCTGTTAAGCTTATGTTAATGTTATTGAATTATTAGTAAATATAGACAGCCTGTAGCGGTAGTATCAAAGACAATCTGAGTATGAAGGAAAGAAACGCACTGTACAAATCTCTACCACTAT
Source organism: Pampus argenteus (assembly GCA_036937835.1). Classification (NCBI taxonomy): domain Eukaryota; kingdom Metazoa; phylum Chordata; class Actinopteri; order Scombriformes; family Stromateidae; genus Pampus; species Pampus argenteus. The sequence continues at coordinate 2,885,666 of CM072866.1, forward strand.
TACCATTTCTAAACTGCACATCCTTAAAAAATGCCAAGAATATGTTTCAAAGGTAAAGTTTCACTTTTACAACTTGACTTAGTTCTGTTTTTTTTTATGTTGTCCATCTTATGCATATGGGATAGACAAAATACACGTCTATCCTAATCCATACATCAGTCTACACAAGTCACATAGCAACTCTCTAAGTCTATTTTCCTTGTTTTTCTGCTCATTAACTACTTTAATTGTGTGTTGGGATCTGAGTGCTGCCAAAACACGGGTGACTTACACTGTGTAGACACTGATAGAGAACTGCTGATTTGCTAACACGCTGCCTATGTAGACATTGTGTCGTGACTTTGCCTCTGTGGGAAGGCCACATGGAAATGGAAAATTTTTATTTCCAAATTTTTTTATTACATATATACAAAATACTATACAAATAGTATTTTATCCTTTCTATCAAACACGTGCCAACACTGACTTCACTTGATAACATTTTTAATGACAGGACATTAATAGTTCTATATATCAGTCCAACTCTGATACCACCACCACATGAAAACAAACAGTAGCAGGCCTCCCACTATGTTGTTGTAAGGCAGCCAAGCAGCAAAGCAGTCAGCCAGACAGTCTATGTTTAGCAGGAACAGTTGCTAATTGGCTGTGTTGGTTGGTCTGGAGAATGAAGATGACACTTCTGAAAGCATAGAAGAATCCTCAGAGCACCCTCACTCTTTTTATGTTCTCACTTTCTCTCTTTCTCTCAAACACACACACACACACACACACACACACACACACACGCACACACAAACACACACCAAATGTTCTTTGGTGCCACAGCTAAAACAAAGGCCTTGAGTAAAGACACATTTGATGGGACTGTGAACAAGTCTGTGTGAGTGTGTGGAGAAGAAATGACAGCTCATTTAGGGGGATGAAGCAAAGATGGAGACAGAGCAAATACGTCTATGTCTTGACAGTTATTATCCAGTCCTGGTGTGTCTGTTGCTGCTAACTGAGACAGAGAATAATAATAAAAAACAGTAAATACTAAATTGAAATCCTGGAAGCATCCACTTCTCCTGGGGTGCAGGTGTTGTTCTTTAAAGGGGATTGTATGTGTTCTATTCTTCTGTGTGGAATATCATAACTGAGGGCGATGCTAGAATAAAGGTCAGGCACATTAGAATTCATCCTCTGGGACCCATGGGTGTCCACAGCAAGTCATAGAAATCCAGCCATTTATTTTTGAGGCATCTTGTTTTGTTGTTTTTAAGTGTATTTTTATAGAGCAACGCAGCCAAGCTCACACTCTAAGGGCTCAGTCACACTACCGAATGTATGTCTGAAATCAATTCATTTCAATAGAATTAAATGTGGGTAAAACTTTCATGGAAAGTTTCAACATATGTATACTCATATAAAGAAAATCAACTTAGAATACTGTCATGCATGTGCTTTTTATAAAACAGGAAACAGAATTGACTCTCTAATAACAGGATCATCACAATATTAAATAAGGTCACTACACTACTCGACAAATGTATGTGAACACCCAAACATTCCACCTATATGTGATTATTGAACATGTTCCAAAGCAGTGTGAGTTAATCTGCTGCTATCGCAGCCACCTCTGTTCTGCTCTAGAACATTAGTGAGGTCCAACACTGATGCTGAGCAATAAATCCTCGCTCACAGTCAGTGTTACAATTCATCCTAAAGGTGATGATTGGGGCTCCAGAACAAAACGTGAGGTTTCGGCTTCTAGGACCACCTATTTTGCATGGATGCCCAAATGAATTTGGCTGGTGCACTTTCTGGCATGACGGGGCATTAACATGAATAAAACGAGTCTTCTGTAAATAATCTGTAAATCCATCCATCCGGTAACTTTTCTATTTCTCTTATATTCAACATGTACAATGTTCACCTGATTATGTGAGCACTAGTTTTCACAGCTGTGGAAATAAATGGGACAAGTAAATATACTTGGAAAGGAGTCATTTTCTAGGCCTGCCAAATGATCACAGATAACTGGCCTGACTGATTTTCAATTTCCACTTAACCACTTGTCTTCACAGCTCTCATGTGTGCAAGAGAAAACTGTCATGGAAAAGGTCTGGAAAAAGACAAAAATACCAAAAATGACAAATGTCTAGGGAATATTTTATTTACATTCAAAATACTATTTTTAATTATATTTATTATATAAAGCACTGACCAAAATGTTGTTTGATCAGTCATTCAATCAGTCCTGTCAAGATGCTCAAATTTGAATCTGCTTTGATTTTTGAACTATTTTCTTCTACAGGAAGGAATAGCATCACATCCACATCTCTATTATATTTATTTGTCTGGTCTCGTCTCGTCTTCCTCCGCTTATCCGTGGTCGGGTCGCGGGGGCAGCAGCTTCAGCAGGGAAGCCCAGACTTCCCTCTCCCTAGCCACTTCTGCCAGAGGCAACTTCTGCAACCGGGGTCGGACCGCCAGGGTCCCCGCCTCCGACTGCCGCCCATCTCTCTTTGCACCGTTCCCCCCCTGAGACCCCTCCCATGGGTGGTGGGCCCATGGGAAGGGGGTACAGCACCTGGTATTCCCAGGCGGTCTCCCTTCCAAGTACTAACCAGGCCCGACCCTGCTTAGCTTCCGAGATCAGACGAGATCGGGCGTGTTCAGGGTGGTATGGCTGCTATATTGATTTGTTTATTTTTTTATTTTTTCAATTCCTGTGTCTACTGTTTATTATTATTATTATTATTTGTTTTTGTTTCTTTTCTCTGCTTATGTTTCACCTTTTGGACATTTAGTTTCAGTGTTTACCCAATGACACGGGGCATCATTTGTCAGCAAGCAGTTTGCTAACAAGGTAACAGTCAGTCCGATTTTAATCATGTATCACACTGGCACAACACACATATAATCCATCCATGGGCCAAGGCCCAGCCAAAAGATTCTTACCAGCAAGCTCCCCTCCCAGGCCTGGCTCGGTCTCCTCTTCCTGGCGACGGTTCCACACCAAGTTGCCGTGGGAGATTGCCCCTGAACAACATATTTTGCAGGGTTGTGCAAAGCTCTTCATTGCAATAAGGAAGCGATTCTTGATCTGCATTTAATAATATAGACATTTTGTTATGCCCTCCATTGTAACTGTTCCATTCCATTGCAGATGGCATAAATTAATTATACATTTATGTGATTGAAATGAGAATAAAGAATGAATGATGACATGAACTTTTTAAGAAAGTTAATCCTTATTGTTATTGTACATTATAGTTTGGCAATTCCAAGACAGCGCCAACAATAATGGAAAAAATCACCTGTTTTAGTGTTTTTTTGCCATGGCTGTTTGGATGGCGATGTTCATCCGTCAGCCATTTGTAGCTTCATTTTTAATAAAATATCATAATTTCTTTGTCACTGTATTTTTTATTCATAACCTGTTTCTGCAAAATAACTTAACTTGCCTAATAAATGTAATGGAATAAAAAGTACAATATTGTAGTAGAGTAGAAGTATAAAGTTGCATAAAGCAGAATTACCCAAGTAAAGCAAAATTGTACTTTAGTACAATTCTTCACGGTTGAAAAGGATATGTTACTCAAAATATGTGTTTTTTACATAAAAAGTAAAAACTTTCATGTAATTAAGTATCGTAGCTATATGTAGCTTTGGAGCCCTTTGGGCCATGCAAATATCTGTGCAGTGACAGTTTAAACTGTCTTGATACACAGGACACATTGGAAGTTTGTCAAGGATTAAAGTCACAGACTGATTTTGCATTGTGGTCCAGCAGGCTTCTCAGACATCCAGCCAAGCACACACACAGATGTCCAAATCACTCGCCAGGCACGACAACCAACTGTCCATCCAGCCAGCAGCACATACACAGCCTCGTCAACACAGAAGGAAGTGTTAGTCCTTACAAAAGACACATAATCCCTGAAAGCAGAGGTAATGAACTCCTCTGCTGTTCAACTGATGATACTGGACTGTTATATTAATAAAAGGATGATAAAGGGATGGCACACTGATATACTCTACTTGTCAAACAACTCAAAAACATAACATCTATGAGAAAAACCCATTAGACTTAGTTATGTACATATTTAATCATACATATACTAGTTTTTTCATTTCTTCTAAATAAAAATATTTTGATGATATTTTAAAGATATTTGAGGTAACTTTTCAGTAATAGCCCTCTCCTGTTTGTATATAATCTGTATATTTGAATTAATCCGAGTTCAAAAATTACAATTTTCATCATATCATGTGATACACTATTTGAGAAACTGCACATTTAAAACTAAGGCCTATGCTGAGCCACTATACAGACTGGTTGCATTGAATTAAACCAACAGAAGCTTTAAATGTGAGACACTTTTCATCTACATATATATTTAAAACCATGATGTAATGGGAGGTTTTTTTGCCATCAACTTGACTACATAACACTATGATGTGTAGTTTGTCAGTTTGTAGTTGAAGATTAAGTGTTTCAGGTCAGCTGTCTGTAATTAGTGAGGTAAGTTTACCTCACTCTAGGTTTGGAAGGTGCAAAATTAGTGTATAATACTCTTTTATGTATGACTTTAACCAGACATGACTCACTGAGATCAATAAGGAGAGATCAATTAAAAATGAACAACGTTCAAGAGTTTGGCTGTCAATGCGATGCATCTTGATAAACGTGGGTCCTTATGGAGACAGGAGATAGGACAGGATCCCCTGAAATAAATCAAAGCATGCGGAGGAGTCAGAGCGGAGATAAGGAGGATATCATGAAACAAAGTACCAGGCAATTACACAGTAACATTATTGCTAATAGGTATGATTCACCTACATGGAGTACGATGGTTGAGAATTAGGAGAGATAGAAGATTTGAGCACGCAGCCACAGAGGGCGTAGTAGAGAGGCGTTGAGAGGGGAGTTTTATTACCAATATGATATGTCATCTTTCTTCCACCTGTGTTAGAATCAGGAGAGCTGTGGGGGAAAGGCAACCACTCCATTTGTACCCCAACATGTTGTGAATATGTTGGGAATGAAGATGGCAATAATGATGATAATGAAAAACAATGATATTGTTTTGTTTTGTTTTTTTAAGAAGAGGTCATCTTGTAATGTAAAACACATTTTAGAAATGAAAGGTTATACTCAGTTTGTATCCTCATCTTGAAATCAGTTTTCTTTAAACCTTCAGGTGAAATGCTGATCTTGACTGTGCGTGGTCTCCGCACAGCAGACAACATTTGTGTTGGTATGTTTTCATGTGTCACTGTTAACTCCCCAGATAACAGACTAAACTTGCACAGCTTTAGTCTCAGGCTGAGGAAGTTCAGAAGCGTGATTGATTCTCTGTCACTGCAGAAAACTTCAAAATGAGCTTCAAATGACGTGCAGTTAACTGGCCTTCTGCTTCCAGACTGCTCCTTTTTTCACTCCTTTAAAATCTTATTAGACATCACATCAGAGATTCCAGACTTATTCAGCTGTGTCACTCCCGCTAGGATAGCCACTTATCTTGTCAACCCCCCCTACCCACCGGACATGGCAGGACCCTTATTAACAGGCAAGGCTCCAGTGGGTCGTACCAAAACCCCCATGGGGGGGGTGGTCATCAACACTGTGCCGCTGCGCTGCTGAGTGACAGCTAAACGGCTTAAAATGTCACTTTGAATAAGAAGCAGGCCACACACAGGGACTCACACACAGTGTATACAGGGATTCACACACACAAATGCATGCACACACACTCACTCAAATGCATACATAGCAGATTGCAGTGTATTTTGGATTCTGTTCTCTGGATGACAGCTGTGTTTCTGTAGGTGGCACTCTTTACTTGTTCAGCTGTGGAGTTACTCTTTCATTCAGGTAAGCAACCAAAGAGTTAGTGTAAACCTTGAAACATTAATAGAAGAACGTAGAGGATAAAAACCTCGTAGAGGAGATTTTCATTGTCCTGAGACACAGTATGTGATGAAACAGATCTCACAGCAAGATCTTTAAACGTTATTCTTTGTTTCTACAACAGATAAAAAGATTTTTTCTAAAAACCACATTTCCCACTCAGTTTTTACACACATTTGGGTATGGGATGGGTATCGTTAGGATTTTAGCATTAGCTAATAATAAATTACACCAAAACCTAAAAATCTACCAGTGAAAGAAGTGCTAATGTCGGAGTTTATCAATACTACAGCCTTGAATAGTTTAGCACCAAGGCCATTTCAATACCAGGTTTTGGTAGAGATACTTAATTGTACCGAGCGTTTCTTCTACTACACAGTCTGACAAAGTCTCTTTATGTTATTGCACAGCTGATCAAAAACTGGTCTTATCGTCTTAAGCCGTGGTTGAGATATTTTTGCTATTATCCAGAACAGGACATGTTTTTTTTTACCAGTTTGATGTGGCATGTTTTCTGATTAAGCACTTTAATATATATACATATTGCATATATTGCCAGGGGAGTTGCCTGCTGCATACAGCTAGTACCGTACTATGCTCCAGACATCTTACATTTTCTGCTGAAATTAAATCTTACTTTAAAATAGTGCATCTAGTATGGTGGGTATCTCCATTTATCAAAGCACCAAGCCCTTCCCTGACTTTTGGTTCTTTATTCATGTTCTTCCCTCCTGCAGGTGATATGTTTTTTTTTTTTCCTAGGAGGGCAAAGGAAGGATGATCATAGGTGGTCACACACATGTTCTGACATCAGAAGATACAATAGGACAAGTGAAATATATTGACAGACATTGATTCAACTTAAATTCACTTGTGTTTTAGATGTATTAGGTTACATTAATGTGTTATTATTCGACATAACTCTTAAGACTAAGCAACAATGTCTACTTACTTAAACCTGCATTAACTTATAATCCGACCGCTTGTTTGTAGTGTATTATTACTGTATAGGCTCTATTTCTGTGAAGCCAGTGGTGAGATGCAGATAGCTGTAACTGCGGCACACTCAGTTACGTGGTGGAATCAGAAAGAATACATTATCATATATTACCAGTGGGTGTGTCAGGAACAGGTGTTTAAATCACCAATCTAATCAAAAACCTATTTTCCTCTTCTTTAAAAGAAGTGTGATCTGCCAGTTCAGTGATGGAAGGCACAGAGAGCCTGGAGCGCTTCTCCCCGCTAAAAAATAAAAATCCGGGAGAAACTAATGTCCTTGTGTGAAAAAGCAGAATCACCAAGAAAATATATGACACTGTAAACAAGCCGCAAAGGCCAAATTAGCATAGGAGGAAATTACTAATGTTGGTAATAAGTGCTCTTGCCTCACTAGAACTATGGCACAATGCTGCAAACATTTCAATGAATTATGTAGAGTTTATTAGTTTAGTTTGTGGCAACAGGCAGGGGGTAGGAGGTGTAAAATATTTTTTGGGATATTGGTTAATTTTTCCTTTTTCTGTCTCTATGTCCTTATCAATTTCCTTCCTTCCATTTTACACTGCCCAGCATCCGGTCTTAAAAGATGTGTTCACATTTTTCAAGTCTGTCAGAAAACAATACTGACATGTCCTTGGGTCTCTTAAAAAATGTCCTGGCTGGATGTTGTTGTTCTGTTTGTCCACAGAAAGAAAGATTCTAGAGAGATTCTAAAACGATTCCAATGTAAGTGTTCAGTCATTCTGTGCAAACATTTCAAAATTCAGTCAAAGCTTTAGCATTTTGACTTAAATAAAGCAGACGGGTTTATTCAGAGTTAATATTTTTAGTGCAATATTCCCTCCATGTTTTTCTACGGATAATGATTCCTCACTGAGGTGTAGCAGAAGGTATGCCGATGCTGATACTGATGAATTCTTGTATTATTTTCCACTGCATTTTGGATGTAATTCCTAAACAGGAGGACTTTGGATTTGTCCCTCATGTATTGGAATCACATCAGGAGGGGATTCCTTCATGGCCAGCATAGACAGGAGGAACGGTACAGTGAACAACACTTCAAAGTAATGCAGTGCACAGATGGTCATGTGATAATTGTTTTAGACAGACTTGAAAAATGTGAACATGTACTTTTATATATGGTTATTATGGTTACTTGACTGCAGCTCAGTAAATACCTTACCTCTAAATTGAAAACACAGTGAAACTGCCAGGATGGTTTTTGTATGTGTATGTCTGTTGTTTGTGTGTGTCTGTCTACTGGTGGTGCTTGAGGGGGGCGTGCCGGAAGTTAACTACCCACACCTGGCAGCGATGATCGCCTCACAGGCGGCCTGCAGTATTTGAGGAGCAACCACACATCCAGTCTCTGCTGGATTGTTGTAGTACTTGTATGTAACAGCCTTCAGCTCACCGTCTGATTTTGCCTCCGCAATAACCTGCTGTCTCGTCAACTCAGGATTCACCTGTGAGAGCCAGTGTGTGGACCACACCCTCCAAGCCAGCCTGCTGACACCACTCCCCGGATCACCCTTCTGCTCTGGGACTCCACCTCGCCCGCTCCAGACTGACTGTTCCATCATATTCCTCTTTTGCTTAATGAACTGTTTAACTCTAATTCTGGTTCAGTCTGCTTCTGGGTCCCTTTACAAATCGTGACAGAAACTTGTCACGATTGAATGTACGACGTAAACCAGCCTCAAGTATGAATTGATTATTATTAATGTTCAAGCTTTTGGATTTTGATTTGTAAAATAATTGCATTGTTATCTCTCGTAATTGCGTTGTGTGTTAATTTGAATGTAACCTTTTTTATGCAATAGGTTTATTGTGAGAAGGTCAAATGTTACAGTATTTCTCTGTTTCTAATTTTATTTTAGTATTTTAAGTCTACATTTACAGTGAAGTACTGGCTACTGAGGTGCATTACTTTTACAGAATATTTTTTAACAGCATATTGCTATATCACAGTGATCAGGTGGACATTTTTGGTGTTAACATGACAGTTCAATATAACTCTAATAACTACAGCAGCGTATTGTGGTATTACAGTAATTTGCAGTGCAGTTTACTCTAAGGGTGCAGTGCTTTTACAGCAGCATACTGCTATGTCACAGTATAGTGACTTTGCTCGCATTCATCACATTGAGTTGGGTTTTGTCTGACTAAATTGGATTATTGTGTGTTGCCTTGCAAATGTGCTTGAAGCCAGTACACTGCTGATTTTAAAAGGCAGTGCCACATTGCTAATTAATAATCTTTATTGATTTAAATAAATCATAATTATCTTTGATCATTAATAATTATGAACCAAATGTATTACTGCACGAAGCACACCAGAAGTACACACATAACTACTCACTGGAAAATGTGTCAAAACATCTAAAAAAAATGACTCAAAAATAAGTTAGTCTCACTTTTAATAGATTTATTACATTTCTTTCTGAGCATTCATTCAAAAGCTTTGTGGGATTTTGGTGAATTTTTGTTCTGTCCAGGAAAGGCTAGACTTCATCCTCTCTTGGGCACCTTTTGGTAATCAATCATATCATAGACCAAATACACTGTTCAATAATGTCTCTAAGACTGGGGTATTTTGAGGGGAATGATGTTGCTATGTTGCAATAAATCTTTAGCGAATGTAATTTCATATGCATCTTTATTTTTTTCAAAGTTGTCTTTGCAGTAGTCAGTCTTTGAGTTTGTTGTGATGTTTTAATAAATATATGAGATTGATCATCAGGTCAATTTCACACTGGTCTTACTCTGAATGATGTTCAATGATGTTGACTCTCTCTCTCTATGAATGTCTGAAATTCCTACTGTGCTGTCAACCATGCATGGATCCCACAGTCCAGAATTTAAACAACCTTGGACAGTTAGTTGTTCTTTTAACATTTCATCCTCAATCTTTGTCCTGAAATTTTAACATAAAAGATTTTGAGGTCTAAATTGAGAGCACTGGATTAATGCAGCTCTCAGTGTGTTTAATATGTAAATGTCTGTGTTGCTCAGAAGGTGCAGTCTTTAACATGTGTACCGTATTATTGCATTATCTTTAAGATGATGTGGTTTAATTGTGCATGTTACTGTTTTCTGTCTTGATGTATTTAAGCAGCACAAATTCTATGAATTGATCTGTTCTTGAGGCATCAACTAACCTGTAATTGATGCCTTGCATGTGGTGTGTGTACTGTAAACTACATTAGAGTCCATGGATTATCAGTCCTTTGTTCTCCTTGGTCTGACTGCAAACTGCAGGGCTCCAGGCCTTGTGCTATGTGTGTGTGTGTGTGTGTGTGTGTGTGTGCATCATGTGTTTACATGCATGTGTGTTCATGTGGACTGTGTTTATAATAATAGCATGTTTATCATTTATGCTGTGTCTGTAGAGCAGCTCTCAATGTTTTCTCCCTGTGTTGACTGGAAAGCCTTGCCTGCAGTAAGCCCCGGGGCTGTATCTAGAAAACCTTGTTAAAGCCTTTACAGAGACCCAGCTATGGAAATATACGCCTATAAAAGACTGACTAATGCCACTTTCTCCCACTTACCCATATAAGAATAGCCAGGCTGTGTCATTATGTTCACAGCTGGTTTCTTTCTTTTGTAAGATTTCTGTGATTTGACACCAAAGAAGCAGTTCCAAGAAGAAGTTAAAATGCTGATGTCACCGTGATGCTGTAGAGGCTACTGAGACAGGCTTTGACTATTGACTAATCCATTATTTATTTGGATTGGAGTCAGCATTTTTACATCACAGTCATGACAGCACATCATCCTCACATTTTATAACCTTTTTACCTTTAACCGATTACCTCAAAGACTGACAGCAGGGGGAAAACTGGTAGCTATTATGTCCCTCAAAACATTAAAGCTGCATTAGGATTAAATGTTGCAATTTTTTTCCCGTATTACCTCAAACACTGGAAGCAGGGGGAAACTGAAACTGACTGCTATTTTTTCCCTAAAAACATTAAAACTGCAATAATCCTTCTATTGATTCTTTTTTCCTACGATGAAGCAACACAACAAGCTGCAAAGACAAAACATTTACATGATATCCAGCATTGATAAAACCAGCATACAGAGGCGAGTCGCATCAGTGTTTTTATTACCTGATTGACGGGGGATTAACACTTAGATGTAAATGTGGGTTGTGGCGCCATTTTCAAATGGTCAGCCAACTCTAGCTCAGGCTTTTGGAGGGACATGTAGGCCTCTCTGTTGTTCTCTTCAGAACACATGAGTAAAAACAGTGGGTGTGGATGTAATATTAGTAAAATGACATTGTCCAGAATAAAAGGTTACTGTTGATAAGACACATATTATACTAACAGCTTAACATTTTAGGTGGCCCTCCGTGCATCGCAGTGAATTTCACTGCTAGTGTACATATACTCACAAGAAACTGACTAGCTTTGTGTTAGACATTCTTTTATTTAAATGAAGAAATTGCACATTCTAAACTCAGGAAGAATTAAAGAAACAAATACAAAAAAAATTAACAGAGTCAATATATGAAATATAACATAAATAGCTTACACAAATTATTAGATTTAAATACTCCCAAATTAAAAAAGTGTAAACAAGTGACATAAATTTACTTATAAATACAATATAAATAAGGCACTCCACAATATAAGAAAAAAAAAAAAACACACACAAAAAAAAAATGCACACAAAAAATACAAGGATTTAAACATACTAAAAAATATATAAAACAGTGATCTTACAAGTGGTGTTTCTAGTGGTGTTTTTTGGTACTGCGTTAGCTTAAACTATTTCAGAGTGATATTCATATAATTTAGGATGACATCCCACCGATGGGTGGAGGCTGAGAAGAGCTTGAATAACTTTGTTAAATGCCCAAAATAGCCAAGGGCTACTACCAGATTTAAAGTGTGGGCACTACATGGGCTAAAAATGCTCTTGAGTTTCAGCTGAAGCAACTTTGCCTGAACACCTTTATTTTTTCTCCTTCATGTTGGCACTGTTGTCATAGGACTGGCCTCTGCAGTCCTCAAATGGGATGTTAAGTTCCTCTAGCCTTTTTAGGATTAGAGATGACAAATGCTCTCCTGTTGACTGCTCTGCAGCAAGAAAGCCCAAATAATGCTTCTTAACTTGAGGTATGTCACTATCCTGACTATGACAGAGAGCTGTTCCTTATGACTCAGACCAGGGGTTGCAATCTAAAATAATGGAGACATATTTTGATATTTTGATCTCTTTCACAATGTGTTATTTTAAAACTGATGGAGTCTGTCAGGTCATTTTTGGATTGTTTTGCCAATATAACATACATGACTACCAGCTCCACTTTCCACCCTACTGACTTTTTTAAGTGAAAACTCTTCTTTTGAGACTTTTATCCCCTGGTTGGCTATTGGTTTCCGGGTAGTGCCCCATTCATATTAATAATTGTATTCATTTTTAATAATTCATATTTACCCATGACATTTATAAATTTGTTATGTCGCTGCAGAAGACACTCAAAAGCAGAGAAAGCGGAATCCAGCAAAGATACGTGTAAATGATGGTGAGGGAGAATGGCTGTTGTGGGGAGTTGAGTTGAAGCCGAAGTGTTGACAGACAGGCAGGTGGTAATGGTCCTGGAGCACAAGAGGAGAAACAGCCAGATGAGGATATATGTCGCCACACCACACAGTCAGAGACAAGACACAAAAGTGGAGGGGAAAACAGTGGAAAGACAAAACATGAGGAGACACCACGAGACTATGAAAAAATGATTGCTAATAATCAAACTTGCTTCTACCAGTGCACAACATACAGGGCAGTCATGTTCCTGAATGAGTCAAAGTGGTTCATATAGCCACATGCCAAGTAAAAGGGATTAGACCCGACAGTATGAAGATTTTGCAAAGGCTTTCAATCATCACTGCTCGGATTTCATCGTCATCCCAGAGCTTGAGTCATTACAAATGACACCAGGTCTCATTTGTATCCACATTTTATGTTCTATATATACATATGTATATATATATTTTATTTTATTTTATCTTATTTTATTTTTTAATTTTATTTTATATTTGGATAATTGGGCTGCTCCAGGACCAGGGGAAACCAATTTCGTTGCATCCCATGTTTACATGTGTTGTAATGACAATAAAAACTCCTTGAATCCTTGAAATGCACACACACTGTGCCATTTCAGATAGCAACAGCTCTAAATATACGCACAAGGAGGTGTAAAAAGGCTGGCATAAGCTGTGCTAGTTACTTTAACAGCAGTGGAGGTGAGGGAGCCACTCGAGAATGTTTGTAAGAGGGAAAGGTGGTCCATAAGTTAGAAGCACTGTTGCAAAGAGGTTCTCGTTTCCTGTGAGAGGATGGCCCAGTACAGCACCATCACCCTGTGCAACCGAGGTCCAAATGGTGGCCCATCCTCACCCTCATCCATTCCTGGAAGTGGTCCATAGTAGTTGAAAAATTGGAGTGGTTTGCTATCCTCTAGGGGATCAGGGGTAAGAGGCATGGATAGCCTCTTTGTGCTCATTGGCCCCATGGTCCAGGAGGTGAAGGGTGGCTCAGAGGCAGGAGGGAGCCGATCATCAGCTAGCTCCACGCCAGCTGGCTTGAGATGGGAAGCAATCTGAGCCGTAAATGTAACGTAAATAGTAAATGCACTGTATTATATACACTTATATACACTTTTCTATTAGTTTTGACCACTCAAAGTGCTCCACACAACGATAACCCATTCACACACAAATTAATACACAAAGGCTATTTGTCTTGCCGAAGGACACTTTATCATGCAGACCGGAGGAGCTGGGAATCAAACCATCAAACTTCTTATTAATGAACAACCACTCTACCTCTGAGCCACAGCTGCCCAAGTTCATAGATGCACTTCTCCAGGGACAAAAGCTCAGATTTTAGGCAGGACAATTCATCAGGAGCCATGTGAATTGCTAAGGCACTTCAGCAACATGACTTGGCTGTTGGACAGAATCAGGGATAATATCCACATGAGTATCTCCCTCAGGTCAGTCAAGTCAAGGCTCAAAAGTCAATAACATCAATGATCTCCAATTTTACATAAGGAAAAACTGAGAAAATATCATGGATTATAAACAGAGTCAGAGTGACAACACTGTGGAGAAACCGTTGTTGTTGTTGAGTAAATGTTGACACTATTATAGCTCTTCAAACAAACTTAAAATCCAGATGACTAAAATCCTTTGTCCCATTAAAATATACAGTGAAAATGATTAAAAGCTAAAAAGTGTGTCGTAAAACTGGCTTAAAACAGGACAAAGAGAACATTTAAGACAAAGGCTTCTGGCAGACAAATACAACACTGATGGATGTATGTGTGTGTGTGTGTGTGTGTGTGTGTGTGTTGGGATATTTTTTTTTCTGATGAGGGCTGAACCTGCCAAGTCAAGCAATCAATTACATCTCTTATTGAGATGAAAAACAAATCTATCAATGTCACATAAACCCATCTCCTTCATACTGTAACGCTAACATGCTCACACACACACACCCGCGCGCGCACACACACACGCACACAAATTCACTTTCTCTCTGATTGAAACACAATTACGTACAAATTCTCTTTCACACATATTCACACACATTTCGTTTTTGTTTTGCTTACTTGCGCACACACACACACACACACACACACAGAGAAATGCTGCCAAATAGTTGAACTCAGAGGCAATAGGAAGCCAGATGTTTAAACAATGAGCAGCGCCCCTCAGAGGCAGGATGTGGAAGAATGGGCTGGAGCGTTCCTCGGCTCCCTATGGTACAAGCACAGATATGTGCCCAGCAATTTGTGTGACAATGCTGTACATACACAAACACCATACAACTTCACTTGGAGGACTTGTGCACACAGTATTAGTAGGAAGCTGGGGAACAGTGAATGGCACAGAAGGAGAATCAATTAAAACCCAGGTGTTTTGACAAAGAGGGGAAAAAAAAGCCACTTAGAGGGGGTTATATTGTTAAACAGATGGAAATTCAACACAATACGATACATTACAATACAATGTAAGTGCTGTTATTTCATAATTGAGTCAGAGACGCTGGGTCATTCATAGCAGTAATATACAGCTGACAAACTGCTGACGAGGAAATAGAATTGGAAACTAATGATTTTCCATCATAGAAACACGTTGTTTGGATCCATGACACTATATACCATATCACAAATACATAATAACTCCTTTTCTCAACAAGAGTACTATTTTACTATTTTTTGTCAATATGAAATTCACAATTTCGTCACTTACTTTGTATAGTGCTACTGTCTGGACCAACTCTAATGTGTCTATGGTCTCCTACAGCTTTATGTACATGTAGCCTGTCTACATCAACATGGACATACATTAGCATTTTCTGATGGTGTATTCATATTACAGCAAAAGGAAAAAGGGTTGGTTGGTGCAGTGATTTACCAATCTGAAACTGAAGGTGGCTCTGTGCTTAAAGGAATAGCCCTTATCTTTTCTGACTTCCTGATGGACTGACTTGTAATGTTCTCTAAGAAGCAGTTTCAATGTCACTTCTATCATACTGTTAGTTCTTCAGATATCCGCTTCATTTTACTATTTACCAGTTGCTTTACAGTTGCACTGGAGCAGTTACTACCTTTAACCATACTATGCTCTTCTGTAGAAAGCCACTTGTGTTGTGCCAGCACAGCAAAAACAGTCGTGGGCACAGTTCAGCTCAATCTCCCCTATTTATGACAGTATAACAACCTCAAGGATTATTCTTAATTCTGCAGCAGGGTTGGGTTGCGACAGTTAGTTCCATTTCGGATCAAGTTCTTTGTTGCAAGATATATAGATTCTTTAAACTAACAAATCTCTTATCTTTTATCTCTATCTTGCTTTTATTTTGTTTCCTGTTTTTAGCTGCTGACCTATCATTTAATCATTTGAAATGAGAAATGACCAGGTTAGATCCAAATTAAACTTGAATGAAGGTAAAAATGCAGACAAAAACAAGTCAAAATGTTGGAATGCTACGACCATGAAGAAGTATGACAGACCACCTGGCAAATGACTGGGGAAAGAGGGCTGGTACATAGTGGGGAAATCAGCTGATGGGAATGGAAGGAAAACTGGGGTAACTACAGAGCAAGTAGGAGTGGCAGGATCTGTGATGACAGGAGATGTTGGTTCCAATAAAATCTTGCGGATACATGGTTTCTAAGGGTGTTTCTGAGGTTTTGGTACACAATTCACGGCTTGTTATGTACCTCGGTTTTTGGCGATCAGTACGTTTTCACTACAGGAAAAAAAGAAAGGTAGAGAGTAACATTTTGTCTTTTATTTATTTATTTATAGTCAATTCTTGATCAAATGAAACCTCCAACAGTGGATCATTGGGCGTAACTATTACTGAAACAGTTTAACTATTACAGAAACATTACATATTATTACATATTATGGCCCACCACCCATGGGAGGGGTCTAACGGTGCGAAGAGAGATGGGCAGCAGTCGGAGGCGGGGACCCTGGCGGTCCGACCCCCGGTTGCAGAAGCTGGCTCTGGCAGAAGTGGCTGGGGAGAGGGAAGTCTGGGCTTCCCTGCTGAAGCTGCTGCCCCCGCGACCCGACCACGGATAAGCGGAAGAAGACGAAAAAAAAAAGTTTAGTTGTGCTGCAGTGGAAAAGGAAAACCATTTCTTACAAGGAATCAGGACACATACTGACAGCTGTTTGATGCTATGGTCTAACTGTATATGAAGTAACAGCTACAACAATAACATGCTGCTTATACACTGATGCTGCAATCTAATGATGATGGACATAATGACTGATCAGTCAGAGGGCTCAAACACTTGCTTTCATATTTTTTAATTACATTTTTATTTCTCTTATGATGTTCTGCCTCACCATGTCAGAAATCAAATGTATTTATCGTATTTCTGAATAGCTTCAAAGACGGAGTGTAAAACAGGCAGGCAGGGACATGATATTGTTTAAATACGGGGATAATAGAGCATTATTGGTCTCTTATTGGTCATTCTGACAGTAGCAACGCTAGAGGGTAACCAGGCTAGCGTGGCTATAATAACTTAAAGTTATTTACTTACTCATGTTACAGGTCTATGCTATTTTAGAGATTTATGTCCTGATATTATACTGTATATATCGATGTCCAATCTACAAACACATTAAAATAGCCTGATAAATACATTAAATGTGGTGTTTTACATTGAGCTGATGCAATAATGACAAAGGATTGAGTGAAAGACTCTATGTTAGTTGCAGCAGACAGAATGCTGCAGATTGCACCTGGTATGCAACAGTATGAGTGTATGCGCTCCTTTTCCTTGTTAGGATATGCCAGGCCTTCTAATGAGATGGTAAGAGAAGGCTGCTGACTTTCACAAGTCTGGGCCTACATTGGTGTGGGCAGTTACTAAAATAGCAGTAATATAAACCTGTCTTTGTAAAAAGTATAAGCAGCTCTGCTGCAGGTGGAATCATTCACACTATAAAGTTACGCTGACAATTCTTTGCACTGCATCTAAAGCAAACCCGATTTTTGAGTAGAAAACCTCCTTATATAGAAGAGTATGTATGTGTATGTATATATATGTAAAACATAGGTGTAAATTAAGTGTAAATCAATACCTGGTTGTGGATTTGGTAAACAAATTCTTCCACTGGTATCTATAGAAAAATGGTGTGTACTCATTGTACTGACAATGTGTATAATTGACCTTTTGTGGTGGACTAAGTGGTCTTTTAAATTTTTTTCTCTAACAATTAGAGTTAAAGGTGTGACAGGAATTCTGGCAAGTGGCATTTAAAGACATTTACACATTGGTATTTCATAGATCAGATCATTTAATTCAATTTTAAAGGTTGCTGAGAGGCTGACACAGTCAGGTCAACCTCTCAGCAATACAGACGTCCTTAGGCAGGATATCAACTGCAACAGCAGAGGTATACAGACAGGACACTGTGATGGGGATGATGTGTTTATCTGGAATTATCTGCTCTGACCTATATAATAAGAGGTTCCCAAATAAATGACTGTGAAACCAGTGGCGTCCACATTCGATTTCATCTCATAATACACACAAAACCACCACCCTGTCACACTGTCACCACACACACACAATGTTACAATACTTTGCAGCATGCGCGCAAAGTGGTGAAATAAATCATCATGTACCAAGTAGTAGTTAGTTTATCATGCCTGTATTAAGAAAGCACTCTGTGGGCCATACTGACTTAAATAAAGTAGGCGAAGGGCCACACATTGGACAGTTAAATTGAAACATGAAAAGAATACTGAATAACATTAAACTACATGAATTTAGGAGACATGACAAATTGCTTTACAACAGGCTATTTGCCAGCCCTGAAGGCCTGGGTCCTTGCTTCAAAAAAACAAGAACTTTATTAGAAATTGTGGACTTTTTATACCTGTATGTGTCTATCTCGTGTCTATCTTAATAATAATACATTTTATTTAAAAGCGCTTTTCTAGATACTCAAAGACACTTTACATAAAAAAGAATGTAAAATCAGTAAAAAAGTACATAAAAAGAAAACACAATAGACTGGGCTAAACATTAAAAGCTATTTTAAAAAGGTGTGCTTTTTACAGAGATTTAAAAGTGGGCAAGTGAGTGCAGTTGCGGAGGTGTTTGGGGAGTGAGTTCCAGAGAGAGGGGGCTGCTGCGGAGAAGGCTCTGTCGCCCGGTTCGGTGCTTGGTCCTGAGTGGTGGGGTAAGGAGGCTGGCGTCGGAGGAATGGAGGCTGCGGGATGGATTGTGATGATGGAGCAGGTCAGTGAGGTAGGAAGGGCCTGGTTATGAAGGGCCTTGTGCGTGAGGAGGAGATTTTGGATTTTGAATCTTGCATAGATCACTGAATAATCATATTACATTATGTTAGAAATATGGAGTCAAGACAGACTGTTTTACAAGGACAACACTTCTGATGAAATATTTATTTTGTTGTACAGTCTTAGTTAAAAACATAAGAGTCAACTTTTCTCTTTATTGAATAATTCATCCCAACTCTGATTCTGTCATCACCACCATCACAACTACCATTACTTCACTTGAGGTGAGCAACCTCAAGTGAAGTACCTTTAGTACAATCAAAATGTGGACAGCACCCTCTGTTGGAATCGAGTTAAATACCAGTACAGACCGATTGTAGTCTATTGCATCGAGATTTATTAACATAATGCTGCCTTTTATTGGCTTTTTTTGGGGGTAATTTTGTTTTCCTTTGAGGACATTGCAGATTGAATTGAGGTGATCCACAGGCTGGTTCTGGCACTGGAGCCGTATTTTGCCCGATGTGAGCTGTGAGCTTACAACAAGCAAACAATAAAATGCTATTGAACACATGATGAGGAGCAAAACATGGAGGCAGCCTGTGTGTACAGACAAATCAAAATCAAAATCAAATCAAATCAAATTTGTATAGCCCAAAGTCACAAAATACATTTGTCTCAGAGGGCTTTACAATCTGTTCAATAGGATTCAAGTCTGGTCTCTGGCTGGGACACTCTCGGACATTCACAGAGTTGACCTGAAGACTATGGAAGACACATTTCTTCCATATCTTGGCTGTGTGTTTAGGGTCGTTGTCCTGTTAATAATTCATCATTCATTGTAACCTATTCTCATTTTATCATCCATTGTAATTCAATGTAATTCATTATAATTCATTGTGAGTGTACACTATGTGTGTGTTGATTGTTCTGTACATGTGACATCATTGCACGTCTGTCCGTCCTGGGAGAGGGATCCCTCCTCTGTGGCTCTTCCTGAGGTTTCTTCCACCTTTTTCCCTGTTAAAAGGTTTTTTGGTTTTTCCTTACTTGAATCGAGGGTCTAAGGACAGAGGGTGTCACTCCCTGTACAGATTGAAAAGCCCTCTGAGACAAATGTATTTTGTGATTTTGGGCTATACAAATAAAATTTGATTGATTGACTGACTGTTGAAAGATGAACCGTCGTCATTTCCAGATCTGTGCCTGGAGACAATTCCTTTGTCTTCATGCTTGTTTTGTGGTGTGACATGTATTGTTAATTATGGGACCCTATATAGACTGGTGTGTGTCTTTCCAAGTCGTGTCCAATAAAGTGAATTTTACCACCGGTGGACTTCATTTAAGCTGTAGAACCACCTCAGTGATAATCAGTGGAAACAGAATGAACCTGAACTCAGTTCTGAGCTTGGTCACAGATGCTGTGAATACTTATGTACAAGTGATTTCTTCTTTTTTATTTTTTCAAATGGGGCATTGTGTGTATAATTTTTAATAAATTATATATATTGAATAAATTAAATACATTTTGGAATTAGTAACATAACAAAATGTGGAAAAAGTAAAGCATTGTGAATACTTTGTGTATGCACTGTATCGGCAGTTATATACACTCCCTTGTGAATTACACGACTTTTGGCTCACTGGAAATAACAGCCCAGTTTCATGTGTCTGGGGAATACTGAAAGGTTTAGCACATTGATTTTTTTCAAATCATGCAGCTGCAGTTTGCACAGTTTACAACCAATTATAACACAGCCACATATAGTGAACATCTGGATTAAATATATTTCATATAAATGGTGTTAGTGAGGATTGCAATGTAGAATGATTACAAATTAAAGTGCATTTACTTACTTAAAAAAAAAAGCCTTAATAAAGTGGACATATTTCAATGGAAGATCTAAATATGAATGAAAAAGAAAGATGTAGATTAAAATTCCTGATGTGTGAAAGAGAAGTTTTATTTTTTCATTTTAAAAAAACAAAAACAAAACAAGAACAAATAAATAACAATATGTTAAATATATCATTATTTAACGTAGTCTTGGTGGTGTACTAGGAGGAGGCACGTGTCTTGTAGTGCAGTATTGTATTGGTTATTCTGAGGGAAATTACTGTAACAGCTGCGCTGGACAGTTAGTTGTAAACATCTTCACCCTGGAGGATTTTAATTTATTTAATTAACACAGATTAACTGTAACCTACATGCACACACACACACACACACACACAAACAAATACAGGGGTTCACACATTCAGACAAGGGTTGTAACCCTTCTTTTTTTTGATTTTGGATTTTTTTGTCTTGCACACACTCACACACACACACACACACACACACACACATAGACACACACACACACACACACACACACACACACACACATTGGAAATAGTAACACACAAACAAAGCACATGGTCCTTGCTTGGACACATTTGAGTCCCTTGAGACTCCTTGTCCAAAACAACACAATCATCGAGGAGACAAACTGGACTGTGTGTGTGTATGCGTAGTGAGTATTTCACAGTTCATGTATCCATGAAGTCTGGTGTATGTGCTGAGGGTATGTGTGCTCATATGTTTGTGTTCATGTATTTGTTGTATATGTGTGTGTGTCTGTGTGCATGTGTGTGTGAGACAGGTGAATGGGTGTGAATAATAACAATGTGTTTTTCTCCTGAGGGGCTCCACCAAGCTTGGAGAAATAAAATATTAATGATCAATCACTGCTTTGGGACCACAGACATACATACACACACACACACACACACACACACACACACACACACACACATACACAAAGATAGAGAGAGACAGAGAGATAGAGAGAGAGAGAGAGATAGAGAGAGAGAGAGAGAGAGTGAGAGAATAAGAGAGACAGACACAGAGACATGGTATTGTTACAGTGTATTTGTGAGGAGTCCTCGACATTATTCACTCACTAACCAGTCATGAGCAGATGCTGTTAGTCTGGAAGTCAGAGAAGCAGGGTGGTGCGTTTAAAGTTGTTGGTAGAAAACCACTGCTGAGCTAAGCTTGAGCAAAACACGGAGATCTATTCAGTGGTCATCAGTATTAAGTAGCTGGAGAGTAAAATGTGACCCGCCATCAGAGGGCTCTGACCGGCCAGCCTTGTGCTGACGTTCAGGTGGGTGATTCATCCAGCCGCGGGTTCGCCTCTACGAGCTCCCTAACACGGAGGGTTTCTCTGAGGGGTATCTTCCTCCATGTTCCTCCCCACTCAGCGTGTCAGTACACTGTGAGGTCGCAGCCCCACCAACCAACTATTCTTCTGAGGGCTATTGACCCACCTAGTTACAAAACTGACCAGAAAAAGATGAAAACGATGGAATGCCCAACACAGTAACAGACAACAGCCTGTCCCCAACCAACGAGTCCCGATCAATCTTTGTCACAGGACCTGTGTCGCCACATGGAATGTCCAGACACTCCTTCGCCTGGGAACTGCCACTCTGCCGTCCCGAGGGCTCTGCCACAATAACAACACTATAAGTGCCGTAAAACAACTGCAGGCGCGACCATTGCTACATCTTTAGTGGAAACTGACAGGCCTTTACGGCGTGGCACTTGCTGTCCCAAAGTCCCTCCATAAGTCCCTCATCAGCTTCTGAGCAACAGATTACTCTCTGTCTGCTTCCTCCACCAACACGGGACTTGTCACTGATGTCACTGATAAGAATGTAAAGGACATCTTTTTTATCTTCATCAAGCCATTGCCCTACCACATAACATTACCATCATTCTCACTGATGCCATCACCACTCTGTCTAGCAATGATTGGACCACTGTCCCTGTCGGGACAACCTTTGTTGACGGAACCACAAATGATAATGGTAACGGTCTTCTCCTTCTCTGCCACCACAACAACCTTTGCTTCTGTGATTTTAGTTTCCCCAGACATCACTGGATATGGTATGGTACAGCCCAGATTGCATAACCAGGACCACATCCTCATCTCTCGACACAAAATCGTTTGTCACCAACTGTCGGGTGTATAGAGGAGCAGAGCTTGGCAATACTGACCATCATCTGCTGTTGGCTCAGCTTCACCTAAAGCTGCAAGCCAGCCAGCGCACCAAGACTCAGCCTCGTCTGGACTCCTCCCTACTCAGTGATCCCAACATCGCCACAGATTTCAGATACTTCATCCGCTGCACCTTTGATACCCTGGCTACTGACAAAGTGACCGACTGGCAGACCTTCACGGAAAGTGTCATCCAGTCAGCTCACAATGTCCTTAGCTCAAATCATCCCCAAATAAGCCTAGGATATCATCGAGCGGCCGCGCAAAGCCTGGCTCTAGTGACTAAACCACCAGCACAATGTGGCTATAGCTGAGGACAGGGAGACGTTCTGGCAAGCAGAAGTGAAGCACCCGGAGTATGCAGCCAATAACAACAATATGAGCCATGTCTTCAGTGTGCTGCACCAAGCCCGTAACAGCCCATGCATCAAGACCGCCCTGGTGAAAGTCTCTGATGGCAACTCCATCACAACAGAAGCAAACTGCCTCAAACGCTGGAAAGAGCACTTCAGCCTCCTTTTGCTGCATAATTCCACCCCGGCTGATCCAACCATCCTAGTAGCTGCAAAGGCTGCAGCCCCTAATCGTGCTTGCAGTACAGACCTTGTCACGTCTTTGGAAGTCAGAGCCACTCTGATTAAACTCAACAACAAGAAAGCCCCGGCATATGTAGCTTCTGTCTGATTTGTGATATCACTAACTAGTTTGTTGCCAATGAATATGCGACTAACACAAGTGTCAGGTGGAATTTGAAGTCTCCAGTATATATATACTGAGAATTCACTTTTTAATGAAGTAGGACACATATTTGCATATTCATTTTTCCATAAGCGAGACAGTGGCCATGAGCGGGGGTCTAAGGACAGAGGGTGTCACTCCATGTACAGATTGTAAAGCCCTCTGAGACAAATGTATTTTGTGACTTTGGGCTATACAAATAAAATTTGATTTGATTTGGTAGATGTAATTTATAGATTTTTTTTTAACAAAATAGAAAAGCTTGCAATTCAGAATATTTGTGGATTAAGCATTTGCACTATTCTCAAGATATACGGATAGACCGAAACCATGCATCTTGTTTTTCAGCACAGCTGTTCATCCTCATCAGTAACATCGTCAACATTATTACTATCATCAACATCGTCATCACCATAATAATTAATTCCTAATACTCCCACAAGGCCAAGCCAAGGCCCTTAGGCAAGCCCACACATACATTCCCACCCATAACTCACACACACACACACACACACACACACACACAGAAAAAAGAGAGAGACGTGCTCACCTATCACCACCATTATTACCCCTTCCCTGCTGTCCCCTTTGGGGAATGGACCAGTCCCTTGTCACTGACTGACATCCCTCCCATGGGTCCCTAATGGTCCACACACACACACACACACACACACACACACACACACACACACACACACACACACACACACACATATCTGGATCCCTAAAATCAATTCCCAGGTAGCTGTCAGACTATCCTTGGCCAGAGACCAGAGGTATCCATGAGTGGCGATGTGTGTGTGTGTGGTGTGGTCTGGTGTGGTGCTGGTGGTGGTGGAGGGGTAGGGGTGTTTAAATGTTGTCTAAATGTGAGACAGCACCACTTTTGACACGTCTTGATCCCTCTGACACATTCTTAGGGGCAGTGGACAGTTATTGTTTGGTAAAAATGAAAATAAGTAAAAATAAACCTGCCGGTGTGATTGGCAGAAATCTTCAGGGGCAGAGAAAAAAGTCCAACCTAGACACCTGTTTAAGTTGTGTGTGTGTGGTGTGAATGACATATTTCCTCAAGGCATTAAGACAGTTAAAGTCATAATGATGTGAATTTAAAGAAAAGAAAAACAAACGTTTGACCCCAATGCCAACTTAATTTGGGTCAAAATGACTAACGAGCCAACTTTTACACCTTGTTTTCTTATTATATACCATGGCAACTTTTACACACACACTGCTGCTTAAAATAATTTGATTGAATCAGGAAATAACTGTATCGAGGCACACTGCATTTAAGAAAATAAATGGAACACATTCCAAATAATTATTGCCTCTTACTTTGTAATTCTGATTTAGCATTTTGCATGAGAAAAGGAATAATAATTTTAAATTATGAAAATATTTATTATTGCAAGTTCTAATGGCTTACATCTCATAGTAAAGAGATACAGACCTCATAGTTAGAATATTAGATCTAATAATTGCTGGAAATAAATCTCATAATTACAATACACAAATATTATAATGAAAAGATAAGATATCTCAAGATATAGATCAGATTCGCCTGGTTAAAAACAAGAATGCATCTGGACTTTCTAAACAGAAATGATGTTCATTTGCAGTGGTAGCAGGGAAGTGAGATCCCATCACAAGTGGTCACTGGAAACACATGTGGAGAAGCTGTGAACTGATGTACTCAGCTGGCCACTTATGACACGTTAATGCCAGATGTGAACAGGACTATAGAGGAAGAGTGAATGCTACTATACTAGATATATACAGTAGTTTGTTTTATGATTAACAGTTATTTTATTTTATTATCACATGCAAAATAACAAAACTGAGAAAAGTGATTAGACTCCATTATGGACTCCGTCATCATGCTATGAAAGGGGTAGTGAAACCCTGAGTGGAGTAGGATATTCCCCTTTAGGGTCTGGACACTGGTGATGGTGATGGAAAGGAGAATGCTGAGATCTGGATGATGAGAAGAGCAGACTTTTGGTGAGCTCCGAAGGGATGAACTACAGGTGAATGGGGTGGAAAATGGTTGTGGTGATTTGCAATGTAAACTCACCAACAGAGAGGAGAACAGACTTAAAGTATGACAGCTAAGGTGTGGTTGGCAAAAAGGAAATGTGGTAAAATCTGAGTTAACTTCCCTAATCGGCTGATACAAGAGCAGGAGAAGTGGGGAGAGAGAGTGGAGAATGGGAATGAATGAATGAGTACATAGATAGTCCTCACACACACACACACACACACACACACACAAACAAACACACACATTGTGACATTACATTGACTTACACTTATCTTACACTTATCTTAACCTTAACTATAATCATAACCACTACATGCCTAACACTAACCCTAACCTTAACATAACCCTAAACTTACCTTAACTTTAAACCAAGTCTTCACATTAAAATCATTGATTTACATTAAGGCAGACTTGCTTTGTGTCACCAAAACATGACTGTATAAACAGATTTATGTCCCCACAATGTGAGGAATACCTGTACCATACACAGACACACACGCACACACACATGCACACACATACACACACACACAGTGTGTCTGTATCTAATCCATGTTTCAGACAGGTTGTGTTTGCTGAGGATGAGGCAGACTGCTGGCTGGCCTGTGGGATATTGATACTGTCCCAAATGCATTCTCCACTTTCATCTCTTTCTCTCTCTCTCTCTCTCTTTCTATGTCTCTCTCTCTATCTCTCTCACTCTTTGTCCACATACTTCACAAAAAGCAGAGGAATATAGGAGGAAAGACCAATACAAAAAGGAACAGAGGGATTGAGGTGGCAACCGGATGTCACATCTGTTTTTGTTTTTATACTTTCTGCTTTTGGCTTGAAGATATGTTAAATGCCATGCTTTGTGCTGACAAATTAAAACAGACTGTTGGTCAGTTTCTGTGTGTTTTAGCCTAGAGGTACCTTGTGTTTACTTAAGACTTTCTTCTATTCCTGATAAAAGGAGTGTACTTGAGGCTAAATAAGAATCTCCTGTTGGACTCATGAGTTGGAGGAATGCAAAAAGAATTCATGCCCACTTGGTTTGTGGGGTCCATAATAATTGGATGCAGACACTGTGTTTGTGAGTGGCTGAGAGCATCTGTCACAGTTCAAAAACAAAAGGAATCCAAGAGCATGATTCAGATACGGGAAGATATAAGGAAACTCCAGGTAGTCAAAGTACAAAGAGGGTGAATCTCAGGGTTAAAACTAGATCAGGATCAAAAAAGGCAGGCGATAATCTGAACACTGGAAAGCTAAGGCACATAACACGAAGATAATCTGGCAGAGAGCTAGCGGAAATGGACCGGTAAATATACTACAGAGCTTCTCACGGAATGGGGAACAGATGAGTGGAGAGGAGAAGCAGGTGAGGAGGTTCTATTGACAGGCAGGTGGGAGTGGCAAGGTCTGAAATGATAGCAGAACACGTATACACAAACCATCAAACTGAATGAATGAATGACGAATGAGCAGAGTTAAATACCATGACAGCATCATTACTCAGAGACAAACACATTATTTTAACTCTGTATTTAACATTAGAAAGCAGCATAAAAATGATGTCAAAATAATCATATTTCTATATACATACATACATACATACAAAAAGTACATGTATAAATATATATATATATATATATATATATATATATATATATATATATACATATATGAACAAGTTATGTATTCTAGATTAAAACCATTAATAAATATGTTCAAAGTTCAGGCAAAAACATATTGTTATATATGATTACAACTATGTTATATTATTATCAAGCTCTTAAATATCAAGCATTATATATCAGTATGGACCCCTAAAATGATTTATTTCCTGTTTTATTTATTTATTTATTTATTTATTTTTAATATGAATTTGAAAATAGATATCTTCAATCAAGGACAAACATTTGAATTAGTCAGATTTATAAGACCACTAATTTGTTGAACGTTGTCCTCAGGTGAACATCTTGGTGAATCAAATTTGATTAAATAAATTATTCCCTCCAATATGATGCCAAAATAATCTTACAGAGCTGTAAGAATATCACAAACCTCATAGTTTTAATTATCACAATTGCTCAAATGTGTATTTTAATTTTCTGTATATTGATTTATTTTTTTGGTATATGCATTTCTTCTTATGATGATACTGCAACAAAGACTGAGCATACTTGTATGTGTGTGTAAGTATTGGAACGACAGACAGCGCTGCACAGCAGAGGCTACAGCATGTTGCTTGTGAAATTTTGTTATTTCTTTCCATATTAAAGTTGTTTTTATGATTTTGATGGATAAACTGTATTAAGATTATTAAGTTTAATAATTAAATGTACAGGGAAAAATATCTTATCACAACAATGACACTAACGATAATTAATAGGATTAAAGACATATGTCAAAGTCAAAATGTAGTGTAGTTAATGGGTACTGTCCAAGGTGCTGAATGGCTTCACCAAAAAAAAAAAAAAAAGAAAAAGAAAAAGAAAAAGCACTGCACACTAACATGTTAATGCACCACTCCATCACTTTTTTCTGAATATAATACCTTCCACATATTTCATCTTTTTCTAAAAATAAAATTGAAAAACAAAACAAAACAAAAGAAAAAACAGTTTTGATAAATAGTGACAAATACTGCCTGAACACTCAGCTGTAAGGAGCCAGTCAAGTCAAGTCCCCTTTAAAACATTTCTAAAAACAGCACAATTTGACCAAAGTGTTGACCAGATGCTAAAAGCATTCCTGTATGAAATAATGAACTGAAACTGTAAAGAGTAACATGTTTGATTCTGACCCCTGCTTCAGTACTGTATATGAAGAGTAAGGGGAGAGTAAAGGGTTGAAAGTGCTCTAAACAACGAGGCACAGCAGTGTTTCAGATCGACAGACAAGAACGAGAGTGTGTTGTTTACTTTGCTAGAGTGAATTGGCATGGTGGACCCAGTATGCAACCATCACTGCAGGCAGACAGTGTTTAGCAGATGTACCAGGAATTAAGCAATGGGCAGCTGCCTTTGTGTTGGACAGTTGCTCCCAAGAAAGTCCTGCAAGCATCCTTTAAAGTTTATGCTGTTTTTTTTCTTCTAACAATGTCTTCATAAAAATCTCCCAGACTACAGCACATCCTGCAATGTTTTGCTTTAATTTAAAACAAAAGAAAAGAAAACAAAAACACAACAACGTTAGATTAGATTAGATCTACTTATAAAAAGATATTTTAAGATTAAAAAAATGTAATACTATGAGCTATTTAATTATCATTTTCTGAATGGACTATGAAAAACACAATATATTATATATATATACAATTAATAAAATTAATAATAAACAACAACAACAAACAAACAAACAAACCCAACATAATAATAATTAAATCAAAATCCAAGGTTATTATTTAAACATGTTCAATACAAATACTGGGGGTTCCATTACATGTTTGTTACATAACTGTTTACATTATTATTACTTTTATTTTTGGAGTTTGTTACATATAAGTTAGTTAGTTAGTTAGAGACGTTATCCTTCAATACTGAATATAAGAAAAAAAAATAGATTTGATATTCCTACACAAAATGATATATTGTAAATTCAGAGTTGTGGATCTTTTCAGTATCTGATAGATAGATAGAGAGAGAGAGAGAGAGAGAGAGAGAGAGAGAGAGAAGAAAGAGGGTGTTTGTGGTTTGCATTAGGTGTTTTGCAGTAAACATATAAAAGAAAAAAAGTTAAACAAACTAAAATCCATGCTGTATAACACACATCATATTAAGAGTTTTCCAGATTAATTGCATACACAACAAATACTTATTATTAACATTATGTGATAGGCTTCTAGGTAGCACACAGTATATATGTTTTTATTGCTCATTTATGAATATTGACTGCTTCTTAGAAGTAGGCACCTGTTTATTTAGGTAACTGAAGCCAGTTTCTGCAGTGTTAGATAGTAGATAGTATAAAATCAAAATTAAGCAAATGTCAGGCAAAGAAAGCCAAGATGAAGCGACGCAGTAGAAACTGAGGAAGCCTTGGAAAAGAAGAAAAGTCTACACAGTGGGGTGAAAAAACAGGGGCAAAGTTTCAAACATTGGCTGATGACTGAATGTGAAACAATTATGGCAGAGATTTGGGTTGAGTGGTGCAGAGGCGATCCTATTAGGGCTTTCAGGAAAAACGTGTCATTTCATCGACAGTGACAGTGACACCAGATGTCATTTTAATTGACACTCTGCCATAGGAGAGGAGAGAATGAGAGAGTGAGAGCCAAAGAGAGGAAGAGAGGGAGAAGGAGCCAGAGCAAGAGTCCTACTTCCCCCAGGGCGATCTTAATTGGTAAAGTTAGGAATATAAGCTATGAAATATTAAATGTATAAAAGTAGAATATATTCACTCTATGCTGGGAGCACTTTCACTCAACAGGAGCTTTTGCACAGTGGATCACCTAATAGGCAAAGTTGGTAAATACTTCTCTCTTTTTTTTGTCATATACCATTGTTGTGAGAAATGACACCCCCTGCATTAAATAATCATAAACATGCACCAAGACAGCCTATATGCACAGTGTGGAGCACTACAGGCAAGTAGGCAAAATGCACGTTTTTTTATTTTTATTTAAATTACGATGAGGCGAGGTTGGTTGCTTGGTGCTTCCAAGTCATCGTGAGTGATTATTTGAGTTCTGACCAAATAAGATTTTTTTTTTTTGTTTGTTTTTTTTACTTTTTGTTGTTATTTTATTTTCTATTGTTTTCATCTGCTGAAAAGAAATGAAGAATACCAATCAAACGTGGGATCTGATTATCAATTCAAGTCATGTGATCAGACATTTTCTCTGGAAATCAAACTTGTAAAACAGTGTTACAGGGGCAGTAAATTAAATGCATGTTCAATATCTTTCTTTCTATTTAAGTAAGATAAAGCACCTTGTTATGATATGTCATAGTTTGAATCTGTATAGCTGTAGCTCACTCACAAAATCACCCTAGTTGTTTTGTAAATTTGTATTATTATTATTATTATTTTTTTTTTATTATTGGGCTCACTGGAACACTAACTGTGTCATGGATTGAGTGGATCGGAACAACAAGCTTTGGGAGGGGGAGGAAGTCAGGAGAACGTCATATCTGTAAAACAGTCATGTGCTGCAGCTAAATAATGTGTTTATAATATATAATAGTGTTTCCTCCGAATAGCCTGAACATTATGCATGGACAAAAAAAGTCATGAGATTGGGAAAAGAAACCTCACTGCTGAGTTTGTTGGAAAAACAATAGAATTTGAACAGTGTTCTTGGAATTTAAAATAAGATAAGGTCAGTTTGCATTATTGGCGCCTCCTACAGATACCATGAAAAATACAATTGTTATTATTGTATTATTATAATTACCACCACTCATGCTATGAACACACTGGTACATTTTCAGCTCGAGTCCTTGAATCCATCATTCACCACCTACAGTGAACCTGTGCTTGTTGTCTTTATTTATATTTTTGCTTTACCTTTACATTTGACCCATCCTGGTACAGTCAGCTAATGTTGCCCATCTGAATGAGGGACAATAACCAGCAATGTGCATAGTGTTGAACACTCATTCACAGTTTTTACAGGACGTGTAAAGCCCTGCTATTGAGAAAAAATAGAACCTGTTTTCACTCAGTGTGAGCAGAAGGTGACAACTAGCAAACTCAGAGCAGTTGACAGCACAGAAAGCTTTCAACAGGGTGAGGAAATTGCTCCACTCTGGTCTTCAGGCTTTTATTAATTTAAGCGCAGGTGAACTAACAGCCACTTAAAGCACTACTGGCCACATACATGGAGGTGGAAGAAAACAAGTATAAATTTATCTGGCTGTTTCGTACAGAATAAACAACACAGGCACTACAGTACACACCTCACATACCTCAGTGTCCATCTGATGACAATGAAGGTTTGTGAATGACAGCAGCTGACCTGACAGCGGTGCACTGTGGGAGATGGGGCTGCAGGAAGGTCAAGTGCAGTTCAGCACTGACAGGCGACCTCACTTAATGATGTGATGTGAGCAGAAGTTTAATAAAACTAGAATGCTGTGGATTCAATGTGGAAAAGAAAGGTAGCACAGGCACGAGCAGATGGAATATGTAGGAAAATAATAATATCTTTGTATCAGAAAACACCTGTTTTACAGGATTAGTCCACCCAAATTGCAACAACAACAGCAACAACAGCAATGTGCTCCAATTCAAATTAGCTTACTATATGTTTCATTTAGTTTATTTTGGTTCAGCTGTTCTGTCTTTGAGGTGATAATGACAGCAGGAGTGGATGTGCTTTTTGTTGTATTTTTCTACAGCATCAGACTAAATTAGAGATGAATGGCTCCATTTTTTGAATAAAATGTGTGCAACTGACTAAACTCTGACTCTCTGTACAGATCTGATTGCTCATGCTAATGGTTTTATTATCATGGCGTACAAAAAAATCACAAACATAAATATGTTTTGGTTAAAACAACCCATGCAGGGACCTAAAGGTTTAATGAACACTGACTTTTTTTGTTTTGTTATTTAACTATTATGCAAATTATTTAACTATTTCCAGTTAGGCCCTGTGCAGTTTCAAAATTCAGTTACAATATCTACTCAGACTAATCTAAATTCATTTCCAGATTCTGATAAATGCTCTGCTCCAGCAGTGGAGGACGGTCACCACTTCAACACCCACTCTTTCCTTACTCATGGACAGGATGCGACACACTCAGAGACACAGAGCTGAGTGGCCCTGTGTTTGTTCAAAGTTCATAAATATTAAACGTGTCACGCGTCCAAAAGTGTTTTCGTTATCTACTTTCTCTTTTTAGAGCACACCATGTCTGACTCGCAGTATAGCTCTGATCTCCAGCTGTTCACATGAAGCCCTGTGCCACTGCTGTAGAGTGGAGAGGCTCGCTGTTCACTTGTTTATTCAACGTTTATTAATATTGAACATGTTGCGTGTCCAAATTGCACCAAAATCGATGCAACAATACATATTCTTCGGTCCCCAGCAATACACCCGTCAAGTGCGAATTTGATCGGATGAGCAGTTCTTGAGATATGCAAAGGACAAACAGACAGACAGACATATTTCTTTCTAGTTAGATAGAACCATTTTTGTGTGTTATCAGTAAACATGATGTCAACATCAACCCAGTAAAGGGTCTCCCTTTCGTCTCCTTTGCATTCTGTCAAAAAACAGAGTTTTGTGGCCCTTTTTGCCAAGCTGTACCTGCAGGAAGTTCAGCTGTCTGCAGAATGCCCTCCAAAATAAACAACCACGTAGTTTGTACCTGCACTCCAGAATGACTAATGGGAAAGTAATATGGTATGGTTAAGGTCTGGTTCGGCCCAAAGCCCAAATAACACATTGGGGTTAGGAAAAGAACATGGTTTGGGTTAATATGATCACTAAAATGCAGTAAAAATATCCCGTAAAATACTGGACAATGTCCAGTTATGACCGTAAAAGTGTCTGGTTGTGGTCTTAAACAGTGCTCTCCTGCTGTTTTTGTAACTTTTTCCCACTTTCTGCCATCCATCCATCCATCCCCCCTACCTGCCTACCCCTGACATGAAAGTGACCTTATATATGGATGTCATCTGAACTACGTCACTTCCCTGTGTCATGATTACTGTGACCGCTAGATGGCGTCTGTCATTCAAACATAACTATAAGGTATTTTTGCAACTTGATTTCTGTCCTATAGTGTTGTTTTTTTTCTGGAGAGGACAAGCTCACTGGGAATAATTTTAATTCTGTGACATTTGAGATATTCAAGTCTCGCTCCACTCATAAACGAGTTTTGTTTATTGCTTGAGCTGCAGTGTGCAGTTTGACAGTAGAAGGCTGTTTTCACATTCATCTGCTGAAGAGAGAAAGTTCCTCTGTCCTCAACTTAAATCTGAGTTTAAGGCCCTTACCTACGAGCGTGATTTGTGACATCACAACTAATTTGCAGCCAAACATGGTCTAGTATGCTACTTACACAAGCATGACGTGGAAAGCTGAAGCCTCCATACACTGAGAACAGAGTTTATATTGAAGAAGTTCAACTTTTGAGATTAAAAATTAATAAATCAAATTCAATCAAATCAATCAAATTTTATTTATATAGCCCAAAATCACAAAATCCATTTGTCTCAGAGGGCTTTACAATCTGTACAGGGAGTGACACCCTCTGTCCTTAGACCCTCGATTCTAGTGAGGAAAAACTTGCCCACCAAAAAACCTTTTAACAGGGAAAAAGGTGGAAGAAACCTCAGGAAGAGCCACAGAGGAGGGATCCCTCTCCCAGGACGGACAGACGTGCAATGATGTCACATGTACAGAACAATCAACACACACATATTGTACAATCACAATGAATTACAATGAATTACAATGAATTACAATGGATGATAAAATGAGAATAGGTTACAATGAATGATTAATTATTACAGTAGCAGTGGAACCTGTGATAGAGACACAGATGCACAGCAGCAAATCATTAACTAACTATAATCATAAATAATAATCAAAATACATATCTTTAGATTTTGGATTTTTCAATGAGGGAGGAAGGGAGATGTCATATATAGAAATATAAACCTGGTAATTGAACAATTAATATCAACAACAAAATAGCCCACTTTCTACAGGAAACACAGACCTCTATAGCATCTCTACTTGGATCTTAAATGTCACACTAAGGGCAATTAAAATGACAAGATGTTTGATTTTTTTTTTTTTTTTGATAAATAATAAAATCAAATGATAAATAATAATAATAAAATCACATAAAATGCTACTGCAAAAACACAATTTTACTGTTATATGTAAAAATAATGATGTTGAAATGTGTGTAATTTGTGCATAGCTTTATGATGTTATGGGGGGATTATGAATTTTATTGTGCACAGTTCATGGGATTATTTGTCCAGCCACATACGTCATAAGAATATGTGAATAGGACAATGCTTTTAATGCTTCCACTCTAAAAGTGAATTGTTCCTGTTGTTGCAGGAAAAGGGCATATAAGACCATTAACTCTCATAACAATTATGTGAAACAAGCACAGTGGTCCAAAAAATGTTTGATGTTTGTGTTATCAATAATGACGGAAATGAGTCAGTGGTACACTTCTTGTTAAAGACAAATGAATAAAAGTATAACTAAAACAGATGTATATTGTCATATACACACACATACACACACATACTGTCCTTACAAAACTATATACTATATTAGAGCCCATGGGTTGTATTTTGTTCTCCTTGGTCTGACTGCAAACTGCAGGGTTACAGGGCTTGTGCTATATGTGTGTGTGTGTGTGTGTGTGTGTGTGTGATTGGAGCATTATGTGTTGTGCAACAGGTTTTGGTTCTCTTTGTTGTTGACTGATAGACCGTCTGCTGGTTTTATGCCGAGTGACCATTCTTTGGTCAGTTATTTGATCAGTTCACAGTAAAGTTGGTGCCATCTAGTCTTTGTGAGCAACTGGCTCCTTGAGGTGAGTTATGATAGAAATGTTGGGGAACCCTTGCTGATGTCTTGTTGGCCAGCATTCCTCAGGGTTTGAAGAAAGAGCTTGTTCTGTTGTTTGAGGGTTTGTATCGTCTGCATTTGAAACACAAGGGAACATTCCCCCAGACTGAACTAAAGTTGTTTCCTAAAAATATATATATATATATAAATAACCTAAAGTCTGCTTCTGAAAAGTTGAGGAACATGAAATCTTGTTTCCTTCACTTTCAAAAGTTTGAACTCTGCACTAATGGAAAGGAACAGTAAACCATTCTTCTACAGACAGAATGATCACTGTCAGGCTGAGCTAAAAAGTGGCTAATTGGGAGATAAAGAAGACTGCAGGACAAAGCCGAAATAAAGCTAATTTGTTTTTAATTGTATACGGGAAAAGAGGATATCACTGAGTTCCCAGAAAGTTACGAATGTCAGCTTCAAATTAGAGGTAGATTTATTTATTTGTCAGGGCATTTTTTTAGGGCCAATTAGGGCTTGAATTCAATTAGACTCTATGTCTTTGAAAATAAATACGCGTGTTCACTGGAGCTGTCTGCTAATAATTACTTCAGTATTTGTTTCAGCTTTACTACTTTTAGAAGAGGGTTTCAGTGACATTTTTTTGTGTGACTAATGGTGAATTCTGTTAAATCTGATGGTGAAATGAGCGATTAAAGAATGAAGTGGAGTTTAATCTTTTAGGCTGATATATATCATTATGATGTGCATTTATTGTATTTTCTCTCTCATTCTCCAGCTCACACTCACATATATTTCCTTTTTCTTGCTCGAAGGTTTATGATGATTAGTAAATCCTATTAGGGCAAAGTGCATGTGTGTGTGTTTCCTATAATGTACAGAGCGATGTCCATCTGCAGGACCATAGTGACTGATGCGCTAGATGCAGGAAGTGGATGGGAGAATGAACCCTTTAAATGTGAGATTCACACACACACACAGCGTTTATGAATGGAGTAAATTCTATACTGCAGGTACACATACAAACACACAAAATGCACAGTAAGCATTAACACTAACGCATACACAGCCATTGTTTTTTTTAATTTTTTTAATTTTATACATTAATCTAAAATTCATATCCTCATATTCTGAATTTAATTATAAAACATAGGTCACATGATGTTGGTAAAATATTGGTTGGCAGCTATTTACATTTTTTTCTTTTAAGCAAGAAAAAAAAGTTTATTCCAACCTATAATCAACATTTTTCATTGTAACACTATGATGTCAAATGACTGTATGTAATGCCAGAGTTGTGGCTTGTAGTGATGAACTTTAGAGTTACCAGTGAGGTTTCACAGAGCTTTATAGCAAGTATGGTTTAGGTGTCCGGCTGCAACTTTAATGTTTTAGTGTCATGGTGTTGAGAGTGAATACTGGACTTACATTCACCAGGTGGACAGAAACATCTGCTCCACCCCACACTGCTGGGTGTGCAAATAGGTAAATAACAGTTTGTTATTTACCATTTACCAGAACATCAGCTTCAATCAAAATGTGATGATATATTAATGTTGTGTTCACAAACAAAGTCAGCAACTAACAAGTGAAGGCAGTTAAATAGCTGTTTTTGAGGGAATGCTTGACTGTCTAATTACTAATGTATTATCCTTGAACAACTTCGATTTCATTAATAGTGTGATGTTACCAGATGCTTTAGCTACGTGTTTAAGAATAGTTCCCGCTGTCCTCGTCACCCTAAAAGTAAAGTTGAAGACTTTGAAATGTGTAGTTACTCTACATCACTCCCTTCAAAACTGTTGCCATCAGCTTCAGTAGAGAAATGTTCAGATCCCCATTAATCATTTACATATTTCCCTTCCATCAGTCTATCCACCCCTTCCATCTATGCCTTTTTAATTAGTTTTCTCCATGTATCTTTCCCACCATCATTAACCTATCATCCATGTTATCCATCTGTCTATCCCCTCTATGATCTTTATATGTGTCTATCCATCTGCCTTTCAGGTCATCCACCCATTGCACCTTATGTCAATCGTTCTTTTCCCTCTCTATACATCTTTCAATCCCTCTATTATCTATCCATCTCCTCTTTCTTGAGGCTTTTTAGTCTTTTTCCTGCTCTCAGAAATTATGGCCTGCATCCCTATGGGGAAATTTGTCCTGATAAAATGTCACTCACATACACTCACATTCAAAGTTACTCATAAACACTACAGCACACACACACGCTCATACACACACAAATACACTCACGCACGTATCCAAAAAGCCTGTATTTGTCCTAATAAAACGTCAAGCCGGCAGCAAAATGAACTGTAATGACTTTCAGGCTGTACTAATGGCCAATAAATCCTGGATTAGGAAGCTCACACGCACTCCCTCCCTCTCCCTCCCTCTCCCTCTCTCTCTGGCTCTCTCTCTCTCTTTCTCTCTCTCTCTCTCTATCACTCTCTCTCTTTCACACACACACACACTCACTCACACACACACACACACACCCAGGGTCATGTTTCATGGCGTGCTGTGCAGGGTTCATTCAGGAGTCAGATGGGCAAAGTTTTAAGCTGTTTTCTGCTGTTAATGACTGTTGTGCTGACTTTTATAATAACAACATGGAAAAGAATCAGCAGGAATTAGCATGCTAGGATCATTTAAACCAATGATTCATGATGACTAGGGCTTTATCATCAGACACACACACACACACACAGATATAGCGTTCACACACAGCAATGATTCCATCAGAGAATTTCACTTTATGACAGTTCAGAGTCATTTTCCGGCTAAATGTACAAAATAAAAATCCCTGAAGCAGTGTCTCCGTCGCCTTTCATTATCAGCCAAATGATAGATGCATTTTATCGCTTTATTTTAGAGAGAATCAGCAGGATAAAGTGCAAATGAGGGGGGAACTGTGTATGAGGGATTTGTAGAGGGGATTTTGCTATATTAGTCAGTATGCAGAGGAAAATGATCAGTGAGATTACACACATAGGGGTGTAGGCAGCGAAGGTCATCAGTCAGGCTAAATTTTACTTTAGTGAAACTCAGTTTTCTGTGGAATAAATGAGAGAATCTGCAACTTTGTCTGGTGCACATTTGAAGAAACCCAACTGAAGCAATGTTATCTACGTATCAAAAGATGAACTTTACTATTGTTAGTAGCCACACTATCTCAACATTCACTTTACCTCAACATTTAATATATGGAATAGCATAAAATATTTGACCCACTCGTATGGCGTTCAGATGATGTATACCAATGACCGATGAATTGCTGTAAAACATAAAACTGTGCTTTTTGATTAGTGCTAATTAGCATGCTACCGTGCTAAACAAAGTTAATGGGGTAACCAGCGTTCCATTTCACCAAGAACTGCTGGAAGTTGCAATGAATATACTGTGATGTATAAAACCATCAAACAATGACAAAGGTGACCAAAGAACGGGAGACAAAATATGCGCAGTTGGATGTCACTAAAACAACAAGTGAACAACATATCCAATCACCGTTTAAACGTATGCTATGAAAGACAGAAAGCAAGAGCTACAAAGTCCAGAAGTAGAGATGAAAACGCTCACTGCAGACCACTTCACTGATCTGTGCTTTCTGATATCAAAGGCCATGCACACCATATTGTTGAAAGCTGAAAGGACATCCACGGTTTTCTAGATACATTTACATTACATTACATTACACCCAGTTTCCCATTAGTCACGGCGTAACCATGGCAGCCTCTTTTTGTGCCTTTACAAAATGGCTGAAATCAGAGCACGCATGTTTTAGCAGACGAGAAGAGGTAAGGCAAAGACTGTTTTCTTACTCATCGTAATGGTTAGTCTGCATGTCTCAAGGTGGATTTGCAGAAATCTGTTGTGTTTATTGAAGAAGGACCTACAGTAGTTGTGGATGCCCTTTAGACCTCAGCAATTCCGTTTCTCACTGAGGGAGACAGAGAATTCCCCAACCCGATTGTTGAGGAAGACAAATACAAAGCGATATAGCATGATGGTCATGTGGAGGAAATGTTTGTGGCAGAGGAGGATAAAGAGAGCCCAGAGAGCCCAATGTGGTACGACAATAACATATATTCTTCCCATATTTGCAGGAAGGCTTTTAATTTATTTGAGTAACAAAGGCAGCCAAATTCCATTGATTATTTATATTCATACTAAGAGGCTTGCTAGATATTTGAATTAGGTTTTGTATAATTCAAGCTTTATTTTTCCTTATTTGTAATTTGTATCCAGGGCAATGTAGTGTCCTAAGTGATATTTTGTGAGGAAACACTGTATAAACACTGTAGATCTATTAGAGCTGCAAAATGAATTCGTAAAATACTTAAATCAATTCTAAAGACAGTCAGAAGCCAAAAACAATGGAACAAGCTATGAAGTACCCAAAAAAAGAAGGAACAAACTAAACGATTAAAATAAATAATAATGGAAGAATGAAAACATATTTTTAAGAAAATGTATAGATCCCTGGGAGAGCATGTATCTGAAATATGAGTCCCTATGTAATCAAACTTTTTCAGTTGAATATCCCTTTAATATCAGCATGTTTAAATCTCTGATCGACTCAATAGAAACATTTGGAAAAAGATGATCATGAATGATCTAAACTGACACTTAAAGTACAGTTTGAAATATGACAAGAACTAAATAAGTCCAGTGCAGATCACTGACCCCGAGCCTTGATGAAGCTCCAGTACAAGTCAGAACTGTGAAATGCATTGTCTGTCACAAAGCACAAGCTGGATGCCTGTTCTGTGATCCACCGCATTAATCCAGTCCAAATGGGGCTTTAGCAGTGCTAAATCAGAAGGCTGTGACGGGCAAGAGCATCCCATACACACTAATCACTCTCTATTTGGCCAAATTAGAGCTGTGTGTGTGTGTGTGTGTGTGTGTGTGTGTGAGGTCACTGGTGGGAAGTCTTTTCCACACATATATAATAAATCCAAATGCTGGGGATGGAAATGTAAGAATGAACTCTATCCAGTACTTAGCAGACTTACCCGAAAGCACTAAACCTCGCCAGCATATATTGTATTCTGGGTAATGGATTCAAAGGAAACTCACTGCCAATACAATACTTATATACAATATTCACTTCAGGTTAGTGTTTTGTTTTTTGTTTTTTTCACAGGCTACCAGTACAGTACTGACTGCTTTTATAAAAACATGTAATCATACTGCATCATGTCTGTCATATCAGAGGTGGACACAGGACCTCACATATTCATATAGTATGTAACCCCCTTTTTTGCCTGCCTGCATATTAATAATTCCAGCCGTGAAAACAGTGGATAAACACAGTGCAGGCTGTGGAAGACTAAAACAACAATGATGCGTCGGCTCGTCGCTGCACAAAGCCAGACACTATTGTCACAACTATCCATATACTTATGTGGAAAGGATGGATCTGCAAAAAAATGGATTAGTATGAGAGACAGAAAGAAATAAAAAAAAATCTAGAGAAACTATTGTCTGAGAGCTATAATTAAAAAAAAAGAAAAAAGAAAACATCCACACACGCTGGCATAAAGCATGACTTTTTGGTGTGTTGGCAATTCTGTTTCATGTCAATCTATTAATTTACATTGAACAGCAGGTACCCTGTCTGTTTTTACTGTCTGGATAATATATTGATATTCAGTATGAATATCAAATATTTAGATATATTTAATTAGTTCCTATTGAGGTTGTCCATATCAATTCAGATATCTAATTATTTAATTTCCTGGATTTAAATTAGAACATTTTCCCTCTGGTAATTCAACATTTTTCCAATTGATTTTGAATTTGATTTAAATAATTTAGAGATTGATTCATCACATATGTCGATACTTATACAGAATTGTTACATATCACCCTCTCTTATTTCACATTATCACTTTGTGTGTAGAATGTACTAATTGCACTGTATGCATTTGGAGATTTGTACTATACATATCAAGTCAAGTCAAGTCAATTTTTATTTATATAGCCCCAAACACACAAACAGACAGTTTCCCAGTGAGCAAGCACCTTTAATAGGAAGAAACCTTTAAAGGGCTGAGCCAGCGCTAACTATAAGCTTTATCAAAAAGGAAAGTTTTAAAACTACTAGAGACATACATATAGAGAGGGTGTTTGTTGCCCTGACCAAAACTAGAAGATGATTCCACAGGAGAGGAGCCTGATAGCTGAAGCCTCTGTCTGCCAATATAGTTATTATAAGTAAGCTTTCAGTTTGGGAGCGTGTTTTTATATAAGCTCTTGAAGAAGTGCTTTGTAGGTAAATTAAATTATATTATTTTTATATACTGTACATATACATTCAAATGTGTCACATTTATTCAATAATAAAGGTGTTCAGTATGTAAGTCTATTGTTATAAATTTTTTTTACAGTTGTTTTATTTTATTTTCTGTTATTGTTGTGTACTTTGACAGCGCGAACATGTGTCTAATAAATGTTTAATGCATTTTTAATAGAACTGAATGAAGAGAGATGTCATAATACTTCATTTATCATTTTGCACATATAAATATATAGCATACATACCAAATAAAATAAATAGATAAAATAAGAAGCACAATAAGAAAGCCATGTTAAAACTATAAAACAATTCATGTTTTGGCAAAATTAATTGCACCTAAAATATGCTGTTGTATGTAAATGTGGAGATCATTTCAATATCTAAAAAGCAATTACCACCTTTTCCTATTTAAGACATTTACATTGCATTTAGAGTAATTACAGTAATTCCGTCAAACACATAAGCACAAAAAATTTCGTAGCTGTAGTTTGAGCCAACGACCAAAAAAAGTTGCAGATCATTACTGGAGCATATTTTTGCTAGGCTGTGAAGCATGAATATTACATGTTGAATAGCACAGAGATTTCATCTGACAGCACAGCAGCAGTGGTATTAAAACCTGTAATACCAGTTAAAGAGAAAACACTGCTGCTTTTAGCTTATGTTGATATATATTAATGTGTGGCTTCAGTTAATAAATTAATATTGATGCGGCATGCCGTAGGTCGAAACATTTCAGTATGGAAAGGTGAAGACAGGAACCAAGTTTGAATCGTGACATTGGGAATTCATTTGTATAATATAATATTGTGTAATTGATAATATTACATAATTATGATAAATAAGCATACATTTGCACTTACAATGCTCAAATAAAACAGCTTAAAAAATTGTATATTCCCACTTTCATATTTTGCTCGTAGTGCAACATCACCCTGTGGATTATTTATGTATATAAGAAAATGTTAATGTAAAAATGAAGAATTGGGAAAGGTGTCAGTTCTGGGAAACAGCTGTGCTGGTTGCAGTCATAGGAAGTTACAGAAAATAGTAATAGAAATATAAGAAATCATATATATATATATATATATACTTCCCAAATGGCTTAAAGATGAACTGGCCTTCACACTGATCTGATCAGGGGAACATGTTTATCACTGGATGACCTTTTACAGAACCTCAGAATAAGTACAATCACACACACACACACACACACACACACGCAGAGAGAGAGACCGCCAGGTTCATTCTCGGGTGTGATATGGAAGGAAATGTGTTGTTATTGGGGCATATCACTAGATGGACTGATCAGCAGTATTACTCCACACACACATACACACACACGCACACATACACACATCTGTAATTTTCCATGACCACTGAACCCTAACTGACAAGTTGTCAGTGGAGCAGGAAAAAAAAGACATCTTACAATCCAATGTGTATGTGTGTGTGTATGTGTGTGTGTGTGTGTGTGTGTGTGTGTGTGTGTGTTTGTGTGTGTGTATGTGTATGTGTTTGTATGGAGTCTGTGTACGTAAGCGTTTCAACAAAGACATGATTCCTTCTCAAGTCTCAACCCGAGAATCATCGTACAGTAGGTGTGTGTGTGTGTGTGTGTGGCTGCATATGTCTTCTCTGCAACAGTAACACACCCTATTAATTGTCTAAAACTAGGAGGGTTGAAGTTCCTCTGCTGAATAAACAAAGTGCTTTTTTTTTTTTTTCATTTCTGCTTCCAGCTGAGTGTTTCATCACCTCTGGAAAAACAAACTTTCTTGGAAGTGTTTCTGTCTTCTTCCTTTCAGCCCTGTTTCTGTCTTCTGTCTACCTTACCTCCCTGCCAATATGATATTTATAAAAGCAACTCCATAAACAAGACCGTGTTTGTCTTCTTACTCTAAACCTGCTGTTTGATGATTGTTGAGTTCATTTTACTGAAGCGTCCCCCAGACAACTTCCACCAGTTGTGTGGGGGCTAAAGTACAGACAGATAACCGTCACACCTAAAGGCAACTTAGAGTCAGTAATTCACCAAACCTGTATAACTTTGGCACAAGGCTGGATTACCAACCGGGCAAAGCGTATAACTGCCCAGGGGCCCCTAAAGCTCCAGGTTTATAGGGCTTAAATGTCACGAATTTGCAGCTCTGAAGTACAATATCAGAGTGGAACTTCAAATCTAGTTTTAAAACTTTAATCATCCTAATTCATATTCAGCTCATTTGTTATGAATTTTTTTATCAAATTAAAAACTGAGGGCAACGTATTATTATTATTATTCCATCACAGGAGTACTGTAAGACTGCAACTAATTATTATTTTCATTATTAATAGGTCTGATAAGTCAATTATCAATTAAGTCTTAAGTGTCAGAAAATAGTGAAAACTGTCCTTCACTATTCCCTGAAGCGCAAATTAACATATTCAAATGACCAATGGTCAAAATCCC
This sequence comes from Pampus argenteus, assembly GCA_036937835.1. Taxonomy (NCBI): domain Eukaryota; kingdom Metazoa; phylum Chordata; class Actinopteri; order Scombriformes; family Stromateidae; genus Pampus; species Pampus argenteus. Next base: position 2,929,446 of record CM072866.1, read on the forward strand.
AAATATACTGAGTTTAACATGACAAAAAACTTAAACTAAAAATAAAATATTCACACGCGAGAAGTTGTCAGATCACTTTTAAAAACATTGTACCAATTAATTGTATGTCAATTATCTAATCATTTCAGCTTTAGAGTACTGCCATGTATAGTGGTGGGCAGTAGTCATGCTTTGACATGTGGAAAGAATCAGAACATCCAAAGAAAGCCCACTCAGACAAAAACAGAACATGCAAACATGAAGAGGACCAAAGGCCATCTTGCTGCAGTTTGTGTTGTTGACAATATAATTCAACTCCTCAGAGAAAATGAGGATTGCCGACATCAGTTGGTTACCTAAAATAGTTAATCTACAAAACTGAGGTCTTAATTTATTGGTGAATATTTGTTCCTGTCATGAGTTTGGGGCAGAGGCTAAACAATACAAGCAATCAAAATGGTCTGTGTGGTAGTGTGAGGATCTCAGGAGAAACAATGTTTGAAGATGCTGCTCATTTTCAACTGAAACTAAAGTCATGAACATTTAACAAATGTATCCAGTAAGTTACCAACACAGCTAAACTGGATTCTAATGAATGCAGCCAACAACCAAATCAACACATTTGACTGGTACTCTTTTAATGATGTCATATTCATAGTTATAATTCAAACTATATCAAACCAAACAAAGGAGAAATGATATAAAATTCTAGTGTGTTTTATAATGGCATTATTCTGTAGCAGTGAGCAGATTTGTGAACACACATTTGTGTTTAGTCAAAAGATCCAAGGTTTTTAACTTAGCTAAAACTAATTACTCTGGGAAGTATACGTCAGATTAATTTACAATATATAATATATGTGTGTATATTTCTCACTTTCCCCCTGATGGTCTGATCAACTCGCTGCTGCATGGTGCTGCTGTTGCACTGTGCTGCTATGTCTTGTCTGTCTGTGCAGTGTGTCCTCTTTTTCCACTGAGACATTAATAAAAAGTAAGATAAAAAAATATATATTTTTTTTCTTTTTGATAACCCTGTTTCTATATCATTTTTCCACACATTAGTTTATTAACACAGGATCTAAGGAAAAAAAAAAGTGCCAATGTCAAAGATAGTAGATACATTACTGAATGAGTAGTTTTGCATTTTGCCAAAGAATTTGAACAAGATTTTTCATACATTCAGGTCATAAAAGCACCAAATCGCAACAGAAGTTATCTCTGAGGATGTTTCACATAAAACTGGTCTATGAGGTTTGTCAAAGTTGAGTTGGTGTACCGAGCTGTCCGAGATGGCAGACCTGGTAGGGACACGATGGTGACTTAGTGCCAAAAAAGAAAAAGAAAAAAACAACACACTGAAAGCATGGTTTTCTCTTCTCAGGCTACAGTATTCTGAGATATTCTGTGCACTTGCAATAATAATAATAATATGCATGCTCAACTGCTGAGTTTGGCACGTGCGGCTCCTCTACATCCGCGTTTGCAGATTTAATTTGTGTTTGTACTTTTTGGCAGTATAATGCCTTTGCATGTTTTGCACATCAAATGTTTCAGTTCTTTAAAAAAACAACAACTTTTGGCTCATATATCAGTTAATAGTAATAACACCACAAATAAATATCCTGAAAATAAATCAAATGGGCTGTATACACTCACCATACAATAAAATAGAATCCAGTGGAGCAGCCCTGTAACAAAGCTTGTAATGTTACGTTCTTTTGTCCCTGTGTGAGGATTTGATGGTCATTTTAAGGCCATTGTTAGCTAGCAGCAGTATATTATTATATTTTGTGAGCAGTGGAAACTGCTGCACATGCTACATGATAGCAAAAGCATCAAACTAATTAGAAAGCAGACTGAAGTAGTGGGAGAGGTAGCAGCTGGGGGTTTGCGAATCCTGCTATGGACAATAGTTTGAGCCTTTGGCTGTTTTGTGTGTGTGTGTGTGTGTGTGTGTGTTTGTATGTTTGTGTGTGTGTGTGTTTCAAATGCCACCAGCATTTTTCTAATCCACAGGGACACAACTTGGCACCCACTGGAACCTTCTCTCACTGTGACAGTTTCAGCTCACTGATTCACTAGGGGTGCGTGTGTGTGTATGTGTGTGTGTGCATCGGCCTGACTACATATGTATGTGTTATTGTGTCCATAACGACTTCTCTCTCTCTCTCTCTCTCTCTCTCCCTTCACAGCCACACTATTGTCTCCTCTCTGTTTGAGGGATTCAACATGAGCGCTTCAACAGCCCACTATGCTCATTACACACACACACACACACACACACACGTGTGTATGCATATATACACAAAGAGAAGCCAACCCAGGGTCTTTGTCAAGTCACTCTGTCTCTTCTCCACATGTGCAGCCTCCTCTTTCTTTCTTCCCCTCTCTCCTCACTCTGTGCCATCTCTCTTTTTTCTTTCTGTCTTCTGCTGTCTTCCTTCCTTTTTGTTGTCCTTTGCCTTACACAAAGTAGCCCAGGTCAGAGAAGGTCACAGACATATGGTTTCATGTCCTCTCCTTACCCTCCCCGTCCTTCCACCTGCTGTTCTCTGTCTCTTCTGATCCTGTCCATGAAAGCTGTCCACCTCTATGAGGACCTGAGGGAGACCAGGCAGGAGCAGCTGCTACATCCACAGCACCAAACACACACACATACACACTTTGAAGTGTTCGGAAAAGTTGTGCTCACCCTATCATATGTGTTTATTTTGCAGTTTCTGTCTTCTGCACATATATTTCTGGTGTGGACAGACTGCATTAACAGGGATTCATTTGAACTGAAGAAGATAATTATGAATATGGATCTACAAAATATAAATACTTATAATACATTTAATTAGAGTATGAAATAGCTGAATATTGTTACACTGCACCTCCCTAGAAAGTCTGCTGTGCTGCTACTGCGGCATTGGCAGAGTAGTTCAAACTTTCCATCATCTCCGAACACATAGAAAAATCTATTTTCATGACACCATAAAAATACAGATTTTTTTTTTTTTTTTTTTAAGAATACACCATAGTTGTGATTTACTGAGTTTTTGTTATTACCTGGTTATGTATTGCACATGAAATCATCATATACTGGTTCCTGGATATTGTCTTTCGGTAGAGAAATAACTGGCTGAAATGTTAAGGAACCGAGACACAGCAGAAACAGAAATTTTAATTATGAATAACCAGATTTCGTGTTTCCTGAGACACTGTTTTGCATGTAAACACATTCACTGTAATTTAAACTAAAGTGTTAGAGAAGAAAGACCTGCAACCAATCAAGCTTTAAATAGTACTGTACTTACATTAATACAACTGAATACTGTTAAGTTTATAATTAGGCTTAAAGTATTCTAAAATGTTTTAAAGTCAAGGATTGACTTGGGTTAACTTTGTGATTCTATGGTCAACAAAGTGATTTAAAATAAAACTGTATGAAAAACATACACGGTTTGAGGCATCTTGAAGGCATCACGTATCCTAAAATCTAACTCGTGATACACTTTACTGATATACAGTCGTGAATATCGAGTAAAAATAGGAAACTGACTTTTCTCTACAGACTACTTGTTTTCTACAAGCCACTACAACCAGAATTTAGTAAATTCAATACTTCTGTATAACACTATTAAATCAGATCCAACAAATAAACTGCTAATTATCTAACTCATGTCAGGCATGAAAATATATGGTTAGGAATGTGCCAGAGTAACAGTTTTGAAAAGGTTGACCCACCGTTAATTGTAGCAGTTTGAGTCTTTTTCTGCCTTCCTCTGGATTTTTGTCACATGTTGAATGCCTGAAACAGTTTACATATTGCACTCCGCTGAGCTAAATGGAAACCTCAGGAAGTTTACATCTCCCAGCAGCTCTTATAGAATGACGTCTGGTGTTAATTAAACACAATGCAGTTGAATTCCACCATGACCAATTTAATCCGTCCTGTCTGGATGGGAGGTAAGAATGGTTTTCGTCAGATGGGAACTGTCTGTTTGAAGGCACAGCATCCGGGGAGACCACAGTGGCAGACGGGCCGACTAAGAATAGCAAAGCCAGACTGACAGGATGAGGGATGGAGGACCAATTCACGCCTGAGTTGATGAGAAAACACGGCAACAAAAAATAGAATGCTACGTTCCTTTGTATGTTAAAATTCAGCACAACAACAAAAAGTGCAGTTATACATTATGGAAATAAAATTGAATCTGTCTTAAAAAAAAAAAAAAGCAAAACTAAAGACAATATTTTTTCTAATTTAACAAAAAGGTCAAATTGAAAAATTAATTGGTGAATAAATGTTGACATATTTGTAATTTCATTTTTAATATCAACAAACAAAATGTGTCACTTGAAAAATAGTTAACAATTTAAATGTGTAATGACCCACTGTGATATGTTAAGCTAAACAGTTACGTTAATTAAGAGATCAATTATCAATAGCAACATGCATTAATTAGAAGAAAAAATAATAAGTTATATCACTAATTCACCTTTGGTTTCTCTGATTTTTTCCATTTGTGAATAAATGAAGACAGTAGGTGTTTATTGCAGCACACACATTATAACACTACATATTCTGATATGCAGATTTCCAAGACTATTATTATAATTTAATTTGCCAATAACACAATTCATCATTTTCCCATACATTGCTTCTAAGAATACACCTTATCTTGTGTGTGCACTTACAGTTCATCTTAATTGCTTACCTGGTACAGCCAGCCATGTACAGAAATAACACAAACAATTAAATGTGCATATACAGGTGTGATCTGTAAGGAGTAAGTTGGAGTTTTCGAGTGAAAAGGTTCATTTTAAAATGCAAAATTAAAGTTGAAGTTCATCATGAAACAGATGGCAAGTTGCTGAGGGGCACACGGAGCAGGAGGTAGATTCAGTGGATATAATTAAATAGTTGTAGTGGTGGTACTTTTGGTTTTTGTCAGTTGTGCTGACTGTAGGTTATTCTCTATATAAAGTACTGGACAGGATGTGAATGACTAATGTACCAGTGATTTGTGGCCCTCTGGTTGCACATCTGGACTATTGTGATGTCGACTGTGATCCTGCTTGATGACACACTGCTACTATTATTATTACTATATTATTAGTATCAGTATTATATATTGTTATCATTAGTCATATTTCCATTGTATTATTATTTTGATTAGCTTAATTTTTTCTACTATTATTATTACAGTTGTTATTGTTGTTGCTGTAGTCTTCCTGAGGATTCTTATGCTGCCTTATATTATGATAGAGGGTGTGTGTCCCTCCAGGGTGTAAGCTGTACAGGGAAGCTCTTTTCAATTAGCCTTCATGCTAATCAAATTGATGGTTTGTATGGGGATACACATCTCTCACTTGCTGCCCATATCTCAGATTTTTTGAAAGAATCAATTAGTCATTGTGTCAACATTTCGTTTCCTTATTTTTAGACTTTACTGTGATGATTGATTTTTTTAGTTATAAAGTTACAGGTAACATCCTCAGTTTCAATCCCCCAGTTAAGTTACTGAGTTTAGTTCCTGCGGTTACATATTTCAGGAATTATTTGATCGCAAAGGGGGAAATGAAATGAACTGTATCACCACAGGACTAAATTCCATAGTTCATACTTTTTTCACCCTCATGACTCTTAGTGTTGTTCTAAAGACAATGGGAAATAATATGGTGTTTGTCTAAGATGAATTATTAAGTGTTTTGCTTACTTAATGTGAGTTACAGTGGCAGCATGCTAGCTGCATGAGGAACTAATATTGGCTAGGTAGTCAAATAATCTCTGGCTCTCTCCATCTATTATCATTATCTCTGCCACTCTGTGCTCACCATCATGGGATTCATAACTGTGTGTGTGTGTGTGTGTGTGTGCCTGTGCATGTGTGTGCATACAGTATGTGTGTATGTATGAGAAAGGAAAGGAAAAAGGCAAAAAAATATTTAAAAAAATATAGGTAATAAAAAAGTGCATTTGTGTTGGTGTGTGTGTGTGTGTGTGTGTGTGGTGGAAAATGAGTGTGCATGCATCCCCTAAATCACATCACACGGCTAATGTAGATGTTAAATTGAATCGCCTGCTGCATCATTTGTCTCGTGGATCGTTACTGGTAATACGTCTGTCATATTAGCGAGGCATTCCTCATCTGGACAGTAAAATCTCTTCCCTGTACTCACTGGAATGGCCACGCTTAAGTGGTTGTATTTTTTCAGTCATGTTTTCCATTTGTGCAGTCTTACAAACAAGACGAATGTCATACTCACGCAATTTATTGTGACTCAAAATACATCTTGGATTTAGTTCAGTATTAGACAGGAGCCAGATTGTACCTTACAGTACTGTGGGAAACTCTCACAAATACAAACAAAAGGAAAACACTGTTGGGGCTATGAGGAGCATGCTTGTTTATTTAGAATTATCAATGGTAATTTTGAAATGATTAATACATATTAATAAATATTCAGGCATCACCCAGAAACCAGGACCAATAACCAGACAGTAAAATGTTAACGTCTGAGGGATTTCAGCATCCACAGGTGAATGAAGAAGGTTTTTATTCTGAGCTTTGACTCTCTCAACCAGCATCTCATCACCATAAGTAAGCACAATTAATCACAACAGTCTCTTAATATGCAACAAAATGTATTAGCCTTAGCAAAATCAATACAAGAATACTTTGATCATTCCTCTTTTATCTTACAGCGATCGGAGGACAGCCTGAAGTTAGCTTAGCATTAGTTAAGTGATGCTCCGATTTGGCTCTGTGAAATAGACATTGTTCTGCTCTACATCCTTTGAAAAAACATGACTGACTTTATTATATGGAAGTACCAATGACAGCTCAGGGCTTCTTTTGATTGTGCATTGCTATACGGTCAATACCAACAGAAAGGAGCTAAATATGCTATGATAAATTATTAGAGAGAGTAGTATAAAGTACAGGTTTGATCCAGTACGTCGATTGAGGACTGTATTGCCATTTATTTTCTCCAAAAAGAAAATGTATCTGTTGCATTCACACTGGAGGCCGTAATGCTGACTTTTTTGTCAGATCAAATTTTTTTGTATTGATGGTTCACATTCGTGTTTATAAGTGACATGTATCTGGCTCAAGTGTGAACACTGGTACTGGCAGCATGTATTTTTACTATCACCGAATGATGATGACAGGTGATATGATCATGCACCGAGAAGTGAGACGTTTAAAAGACAATTGTCCCAAAATCCCCTCCGTATCTTCCTCTGCACTGTGCCTGCAACCTCTGTGTGTGTGCGTGTGTGTGTGTGTGTGTGTGTGTGTGTGCGCGCGCGTGTGTGTTGATGTGTTCCACCTATCCCTCTCTTGCTGGCTCACTACCTTTCCCAATCAAAAAACTTTGTCAAAGCACACATCATTCACACTAAAAAAAACAAAAAAAACCAAAAAAAAAAAAAAACTGAATCATATTGTTACAAATGTCACTGCATTGTTTTGGGTGATGCATCTAGATACACATTGAATCGCCTGGGAGGGAGAGATACACAGCCCTTTGTTGTTAGTGCATAACCTTAAAAGTGATATAAAGTGGCAGAAGAAATTACATGACTTGTAGACAACACACCAAAGCTATCATTTTGGGGCATCAAGTCCAGCAGAGTGAACCTTTTTATCCCTGAGATCCACTCCTCTGTTCCCCACAGATAAGCAGGCAATGGACAATAGCTTAAGAATAATGCGGTCAATAAGCTTCCATTGCAACGTTAAGATGAACAACCAGCAGCTGTTTCTTTCTACTTTTTATAAGAATTATTATACCACGGAACGGACAAGAAGAAGTTGTTGACAACTATATATTCATCTTAATGAAACAAACCCGAGGCAACAGAATGCAGTGAAAGGCAGGTGGGGCAAACTATTCGCCTCCTCCTCCTTTCTTGGGGCATTCACTCGAAGAAGTAGATCAAAACTGCTGCTGCTGGTTCCAGTAAAGGAGCAGACAGTAAGACAGAGAATTGGTTATTTTAAAAGCCATATAACACTGGGCTTAAATCATTTAAGTCCTGAGATAGCAAAAACTATTAGGCACAACAGCCCTTAATCTGGCACGCCTTGCTGCTGGACTCATGATGCATCAGTGCCAGAATTGTCTTAAAGGCTGTGTGCTGCTAACTTAGATGAGCGTCAGGCCAAATGCATTACCCTTTCTAGCCTCAGATTAGTCAGATCTGACCACTAGATTTGGTCCTCGAGTGCCAGAACACAATCAACACATTAAGCTGCAATTGGTCCAACATAGCTGGCTAAACAGGTTGTAAATGAACACTACAGGCTCACTCTTGACACCACTGAGGGGTCAGGTGCATGCAGAAAATGATAGAATGGCTGGGAAGCAAAACAGGTTGAAGTGGTGGTTGAAGTAGCAGAACATCTACTTTCTCTGAATCAGCTGCTTTGCCTGTATGCTGAGTCCAACAGTCCAAATCCACCACAGTAACAACTAAGCTAAGTCTTGTTAGCATCTTTGTGGTTCCTTCATATTAGGCTATCAGCTTCAGATAAACCTATCTCAATGTTCATTTGACTGTTGGTTTAAAAAAAAAAAAAAAAAAAAAAAAAAAATAGAAAGCTGTCCTTAAAGTCTAGTTGATGCTTGGACTGTTACTAGTATAATGTTATGGACAGATGGCAAGCATTTTCCATATTGCATTCAGATACACATTATGTATGTGTGCTGTGTTAGAAGAAAATTAATAAACATTTCACACCTACATAACTCATTTTAAAGAATGAGAAAAAACATGGATACAATTGAGACAAACAAAAAGTTAGAGTAAGAATGTACAAACACTCCCCAAGAACGTCTGCTGGTAATGATATAACTTTGTGTATTTGTTGATCTTGTTTATTTGTTTATTTGGTAGCTAGTAGGTAGTTAGTAAACGTATGTGCACGCAGATAACTGGACTTGATAATTTCATCATCCAGGAAAAAATGCGTTATGCTTGTACTTTCACACATTTTAAACTGATATAAATTAACATGACAGTAAATTAACAATCTAGTTTTACTATTGAGATGTACACAGTATACTTAGCCCACACATAGTTAGCTGATAATAACAACAACAACAATAAAACCCAATTATGGCCAAATTCTGACAGCATGCTGTGTGTGTGTGGGTGAGTGTGTGTGCGAGAGTGACGTACATATATACATAAACTATCACTACTACAGTGTAGGTGTACATGCTGTTTTCATATATTCATGCATGACAGTGTGATTGCGTGTGTGTGTGTGTGTGTGTGTGGTTTAAATATTCCTCACACTGTGGGGATGTAAATCTCATTACACAGTCATGTTGTGAGGACTCACCTACTTTATGTGGACAAAATGTAAATCATTGAGTTTAGGGTGAAGACTTGGTTTAAAGTTAAAGTAGACTTACAAAGTAGTAAGTAAATGTAATGTCGTCTGAAGTGATGGAACTGTGTGTGTGTGTGTGTGTGTGTGTGTGTAGAGGTAAGACCAGTTAGTGATGGATAGACTGTTGACAATTCAAAGACGTCAGCTGACCTAAGTATGCTAATACCGTTCTCTCCTCAGCATCCAAACACAGCAATATATTCCAAACTGAGCCTAGAGCACAGATAATTAGTTGTATGTGTGTGCGTGTGTGTGTGTGTGTTTGCATCAAGATGCCTGCTTTTCTGCAGACTGAAATGGGTGTACCATCATTACTGTAAATATGGATTATAATTTATATTTAACAACTATTTATACTTCTACTGCTGCTCCTCCTATATTTACTGACACAGCTACTTTGATAAGTACTGGCGGAAATACATTTGACGCTTTGTGTTATTCATTTATAGCTTTTAACACTTTACCAATTTGTCCCAGATGAAAACCCACGGTATCATCATATCAATAATGTTCAGCTGAAGCTAACATGTTTCAGTAATGTGATTAATGAAATCAAGTCTGTATCTTTCAAAGTTACAGTCTTTTTATTATGAATCACCGTTTTATGTTTCTTGTGCTGAGATGCAGCATAGACGCTTTGGATAGGAAGGGCAGTGTCAGCGGTGTGTGAATGTGTGTGTGTGAATCCTGGCATGCAGAGCGTCTTTAGTGGTCAATGAGACTAGAAACGCACCATTTGCAGTAGAGAAATAGTTGCACAACGTCAACGAAACTTTTTTTATAAAATCTACAGTAAATTGGTTTTATTTTTTAATAACCATTCTACAAAATGTGTTTTGATTAGTAAAAGTTCTTCCACAGTTGTAATAAAACTGTTGTTGCAACAGCATTCGCTGACTGCATCTATTCATGTATTTAGGTAGATTTCATTTTAGGTGTAAATTCTGCCGGCTCACCCTACCGGCTACACAGCATGTACAAATATGTTTGAGAAGGACTGAAATCAGATCAGTAAATCTGAGTCAAATACTTTCTAAATCACATAGTCCCCATATTATTCTCATCATGCGTGAGTCAGGCTATACAGTCATTAAGTCAAATGTACAGCAGTGGTTAATGGCACTGGCAGTTTAAGCATTTATGCAGGTCCTTGTGGTGTCAGACTGTTGTTTCATTTATAATTGCATTTCTACTTTTAAAGCAGTTCCCCTCTTGTGCTCCTGCCATGTGTTACATTCAGTGTGACGGCCTCTTCCTCTCACTCACTGCCTGCCTATTGTGTCTGCAGCAGCGCTCAACACCGGCACTCTGTGTGCACACAGGCAGGCCTCCGCAGCCGCTGCTCTCCACTCACAATGGCCTCAGTCGAGTCCCCACATACTGTAGCACCCAGGTGTGTCACACTGTCAGGTCTGACAGCAAGCTAACCTCCTGCTGATGTCTTTTCTTCAGCAAGAAAACAAGAGTGAGGTGCGGACACATAGTTGTTAAAGTTTGTAAAAGAAGTGCCGGGAGTGGAGAGCCACATTTCACAGAACGATAAAATGGAGTTCAAAATTTTAAAAAGTAATTCAGTATATTGTTTTTTTTACACAAGTATACCCAGTGGCGATTCTAGGGTCCAGTGGGGCCCCAAGCAGAAATTCATTGGGCGGGCCCCCCACCGCCCGACCCCCCCACACAACAGAATTTCACTCTGGGCCTTTGTTATTTTAATAAATAACCAACAAATTGTAGCAAGTATAGTTTTGTTTTATTTCACAAGTTATAAATATTACTTACACAAACATTGAACGTTAAACATTGTGAAGTTTCTGCCTATTTTAACAGAGAGTGCAATATCAAATATAATATTATATCAAAATCTATTATTTTAACATTATATTAAAACAAACAAACAAAAGAAAAGCCTTTAAACTTTAAGTCTTTGTGTAAGGCAACGGTTCTCAACTTTTTTTTAAAAACAAATGCCCCCTGAACCTCACCATATACCTCCAAAAAATAAAATGGACCAATAACCTCCAATATATGCAGCACCACCCCCAATAAGCTTGATCTTTCTCAACGCTACCCTAGGGCTACCCAACACCGCCTGGGGGGCTGTGGAGAGACAATAGTGTAATAGATGTCTTCACATGATCTGTTTCCGGGCCTTGGCTTGAGTTTCTCTTCATAATTTAGCTCTCCATAATTTTCTCTCCATAGTAGAGAGCGCAAGAACCGATTTGTGCGCGCAGCAAGGGATTCCTCTGCAAGCGCGGATTGCTTGAAGACTTTTGTCACTCAAAAATGTGGTCACGCAATTGGCTGCTTAGCATTTTGTTCCTCCCAACAGCTTGTTGTAAACGGGAAACCCACGAGAGTCAGACTCAGCGAATGACTTTTCAAAACGCAAATTTCGTTTCTTCACTCTCGACTATGTGCAAATTTCGACTCTCTGTCGCCAGCTAGTGGGGGCCCCAAGCAGCTGATTGGCTTGCCTGGTGAGAAAAATCGCCTCTGAGTATACCCACAGTCAGGGTTCAGTTTGGATTGTTTGAGGCACATGGGAGAAAACTGAAGCACTGAATCATTAATGTGTGAGGCAGGAAAAGGCAATGAAATAATAATTCATTCATTCATAAGAGTTTCTGATGTTCAGGTATCATCCTAACCGTCAATTGTTTTCTGAGCACTTTAAATTCCACTACTGATTATGATGGTTTTATGACTGAAAGCGCCAGAACAATGGACCTTGTGATGAGATTTTTTTGTTTTTTTTTGTTTTTGGTTGTTTATTTAGCTGTCTTAGAAATTCTAACAGAACAAGACAGATGTACAGATACAAATAATATGTTATAATATACAAAAAGAAGAATAATTAGGAAAACAATAACCAAATGCACAACTTTTTTTTTATTTGCAATACATATATACAGTGGCGATTCTAGGGTCCAGTGGGGCCCCAAGCAGAAATTCATTGGGCGGGCCCCCCACCGCCCGACCCCCCCACACAACAGAATTTCACTCTGGGCCTTTGTAATTTTAATAAATAACCAACAAATTGTAGCAAGTATAGTTTTGTTTTATTTCACAAGTTATAAATATTACTTACACAAACATTGAACGTTAAACATTGTGAAGTTTCTGCTTATTTTAACAGAGAGTGCAATATCAAATATAATATTATATCAAAATCTATTATTTTAACATTATATTAAAACAAACAAACAAAAGAAAAGCCTTTAAACTTTAAGTCTTTGTGTAAGGCAACGGTTCTCAACTTTTGTTGGTCATGCTAGCGTGAGTGAAACTAGACTAGTCTAGCACCATTTGCACAACATCATTCATTATCAACGGTAGGGAAAAAATACTATTGATCTATGTTCATTATTATATTGCTACTGACTTACCACCATCTTGCTTTCTTCTTTCCTCTTCTTCTTTTTTCTTCTTTCTTTTTTCATTCCCGGATGGATAGCTTCTCTTCATAATTTAGCTCTCCATAATTTTCTCTCCATAGTAGAGAGCGCAAGAGCCGATTTGTGCAAACATGTGGCTGCGCGCGCAGCAAGGGATTCCTCTGCAAGCGCGGATTGCTTGAAGACTTTTGTCACTCAAAAATGTGGTCACGCAATTGGCTGCTTAGCATTTTGTTCCTCCCAACAGCTTGTTGTAAACGGGAAACCCACGAGAGTCAGACTCAGCGAATGACTTTTCAAAACGCAAATTTCGTTTCTTCACTCTCGACTATGTGCAAATTTCGACTCTCTGTCGCCAGCTAGTGGGGGCCCCAAGCAGCTGATTGGCTTGCCTGGTGAGAAAAATCGCCTCTGCATATATATATATATATATATATATATATATATATATATATATATATCACATATTATAAGTTATTTTTAACATTTAAGATTCTCAGTAAGCAGAATCAAAAGGCTTTGACTGCCAATAGCAACCCTCAGTTTAAACCTGTGTCAAATTTCCCTGTTGGCACTTTTGTGAAACTGAGATTGTCTATTAAGGCTTTTATTTATTTATTTATTTATTTATTTATTTATTATTTTTTGTGCAGAACAGTATATTTGGACTTTCTTTATGTTTAAACATTTTGTATACTGTTTTCTATTATACATTTCCATGGCTCTGTTATTTATGATAACACATTTATAATTTATGAGTTAAGTCAAAATAAGACAAATGTATTTTTTATTTCTACATGGCACCAGTTATCACTAATGCAAACTGGAACCCACATTTTTAAAATCTTGTGAACGTAGTTATTGGTCAGATATTAGTGTTGATTAGTTCCAACTTTTTCAAAATAATTTTGGGTAGCTTTGGCACGGCTTTCATATTTTTCCCCTTTTCGCCACATCTTGTTTATGTTTGACTGTTTAATGTACGGAGAGAAAGGGAGAAAAGCAGAGTGAGATGGGTTCAGATGAAAATTTGAGCTGTCAGTCATCCTTATCTGCTGCCAAGCTCTACTACCTGCAAACCTGGTAGCTCACAGATGCACACTGCCGAGTCTCACCAAGAAACTAAAAAAAGATTCCGTCAGAGAACCTCAGTGGACTCTGAGCCTGTCACTAACCACTGTCACATTCTTTCTTTCTATTTCTCACTCTCACCACTTCTCCTCTCACCCAACAACCCCCCACCCCATCTGTCTTATTCACACAGTTTCAGGTCTGGATTTGCAGGCTCCTGCAGTATATTACTAAAACAATGAATTGTATGATTTCAGTCATAAACAATACCTAAATTGAAAAATCTTGCAAAACACAAAACAAGGGATCTGGGTCAATAGTTTAATAATTTTGTAGTCTGGCTGGGATTTTCCACACTATGATCTTGTAAATGTGTAATATTGCCAATTAATGGGCTGTTGTTGGGGTATTTGTTAAAGTTTTAAGCCCTTTGCCACTTTGACGTTTTGTGATATTTTATAATGTTAAATATTGTAGTTCAAAGAAACATATACACTTATCCATTGTTTTGACTGTGAAACATGAGCTGTGCAATTATCTGTTTCTACATAAATGACATTTGCCAGCAATGTTGCAATATAATGTGTATGTGAGTTACTTTTCATTGATCAAAACAACTTAACTGCAGTTTAAACATTAATGGAACGCACAATAAGAAATGATTGATGGAAATGAATATAGAAATGCAAATTAACTCTTTATTTGCAGAGTTTGTTTTCATCTTCTGAAAATGTAAAGTTTCTCTGTGCACATGTATTGCACAAAAACTGAGAATGGAGTTTTTTTTTTTTTTTTTTTTAATTAAATACAACATCTTATATCCAGCAGAATTTAATCAGATATAAATATGTTGTAAATCATTATGTTTTACAGACAAATATAATGAATGAACTGAAGTAAGATTAGTAATTATATGATATATTTAACATAAGTCTGGTCACTATTACTTGCAATCATGTGATGAAGTTAAATGTGAAGAACATAGATTAAAGCTCCTCAGTGGTATTTACTGCTGTACAGAGTATGGACAGCTTCCCAGTGGTACATTTGGAACGGTCTTTTTAAGAAGCTGCAGCTTCAGCCTGGCTTGCAGATCTTCTGAAGAAATTGTTCTTTATCAGCAATCTGAGGATGGTTGAAGGGCTGTCAAGAGAGCATCATTACTGCTTGTTTGCAGTATTGTTTGATGTGTTTTATCATTGTCTCTATGTGTTTTGTGATCATCACTTACTGGCTGCATGCCTTTATGTTTGTAGTGGTCCAGTGGTGTGGTGTTGATTGGTCATGCATATCAGAGTGCTGTGTTTTGGTTTTCTTGCATGTGTTAATTGCCAATTACCCACGTGCAGAAAGTGCATACAGCAATAAGAAGGTGTATACTGTTGTTTCCTCCACCCAACTAATCACAGTGCTGCACCCACATGCCTTTAATTTAGTTTGGGAATGCAAGTGTGTGTGTAACCCAGTAATCAAATCAAATCAAATCAAAATTTATTTATATAGCCCAAAATCACAAAATACATTTGTCTCAGAGGGCTTTACAATCTGTACAGGGAGTGACACCCTCTGTCCTTAGACCCTCGATTCTAGTGAGGAAAAACTTGCCCACCAAAAAACCTTTTAACAGGGAAACAGGTGGAAGAAACCTCAGGAAGAGCCACAGAGGAGGGATCCCTCTCCCAGGACGGACAGACGTGCAATGATGTCACATGTACAGAACAATCAACACACACATATTGTACACTCACAATAAATTATAATGAATTACAATGGATGATAAAATGAGAATAGGTTACAATAAATGATGAATTATTACAGTAGCAGTGAAACTTGTGATAGAGACACAGATGCACAGCAGCAAACCATTAACTAACTATAATCTGTAATAGGGATATGGTAACAATGATGACGGTGACAACACATGCAGAAGAAAGCCAAGAACCTGCTGGACAAGAGAGCACAGAAACTCCGGCATAGATAGATAGATAGATAGGTAGGTAGGTAGGTAGATAGATAGATAGATAGATAGATAGATAGATAGATAGATAGATAGATAGATAGATAGATAGATAGATAGATAGATAGATAGATAGATAGATAGATAGATAGATAGATAGATAGATAGATAGATAGATAGATAGATAGATAGATAGATAGATAGATAGGTAGGTAGGTAGGTAGGTAGGTAGATAGATAGATAGATAGATAGATAGATAGATAGATAGATAGATAGATAGATAGATAGATAGATAGATAGATAGATAGATAGATAGATAGATAGATAGATAGATAGATAGATAGATAGATAGATAGATAGATAGATAGATAGATAGATGTGAGTCCCCCAGCAGTCTAGTTCTATGGCAGCATAACTAAGGGATGACCTGAGCCAGCCCTAATTATAAGCTTTATCAAAAAGGAAAGTCTTAAGTCTACTCTTAAAGGTGTTGACCGTGTCTGCCTCCCGAACACAGAGTGGTAGATTATTTCACAGAAGAGGAGCTGAAAGCTGAAAGCTCTGGCTCCCAATGTGGGCCTGTGTGAAGCAGACTAAACACAGTAGCCTTTACATTCTTCTACCTAATCATGTCCTTCAGCTCTTTCCTGGGGATTCCAGGATTCCTACACCAAACAGAATTTGCAGTCCCTGGGTCTGCCCCGGAGGCTGTAATACTTCCTCATGGTGTTGTACAGGGGGCATCCCGACCAGATGCCTGAACTATCTGACTCTTTGCAATGGAAAAGAGGAATAATAATTAAGGTAGGATCTTTTTCAGGGTTATTGTTGTAGACTGTGTTAGTTTGAGCTTGGTGGAACAGATTCTGTATTTTGTCCTAATGGGTAACGGGTCAGGATAACTGTCCCTCCAACCTACACACCTTCACCCTCACCTAGCATCAAATGCTACCACACAACTAAATTGCTGATTCTCTTACTATTGTTCATGGAGATCATTCTCCAGACCAACAATGTCATTTAGTATCCCTGGCAACTCTGATAGCAGGATCCAGACAGATGAGGAGACAAAAATAACGTTCCAATTGTTTTATGGAGAACAAAATATATTCTATGCATTCATAAAGCTTCAATGATACACACAAGACACTTTGGTAAGGAATAGTGAATGTAAAACAAAACTCCATCAGGCACCATTAAGAAGGAATTCAAATTTTAGTAAAATTTTAGTTAAAAATTAAATTCATTGATCATTAATCCTATATTGTTGTAAACTGTATTAAAAGTGTATCCTTTACTTAGCATTTTTCTAGGTCAGAAGTGACTAAAAATGACTCAATTAAAGGTCTGGGCACCACAAATGTCAGCAGGTAGTGGAATTATAACCTCATGTTTCACCTTTTGACTTTAATATACCTCATAAGTGACTGTAATTTGTAAGTTTTTATTGGTTGGCCGAGGTTCACATTCAAGTCAGTGTATGAGATCTGGTAATATAAGTCTTTATTCAAAGTGAGCATGTTTGATCTCCGGATGTTCAGATATTACACATTTTAATTTAAAAATAGCAACAATGAAAACAGGAAGTGAACAGCGGGCTCCTGTGTCAAAGTCACACTTATTCCTGACTCATTCATCCACCCTGACCTACTCCCTCTGCAGACTTAATTCCTCTGTAACACCACCGTACTTTTTCCTTTGCTCCTGATGGGCATTAATCAATTTGCTTTCAAACAATTATGAGCCTCAGACTATCCACAGGTCCACCAACACTTTACACTACTGCAAGAGGTAGGTAGTGTTATTTGTGTAACACTGAAATCTGATGTTCTGTCAAATGCACCCCAAGAGCAGCTGAATCTTCAAACACCACAATGCACATCGCACTGTGTTATGACTGGTACTCCACAAAAGGTAGGATTCAAAGGCAGAGGTCAGCAAAGAGGGAAAATCCACATAAGACACTGAGGCACAGAGAGGAGAAACAGAAAACTAAATACACAAGAGAGGGGAGTGGTAACTAGACACAGGTGAATCTAATGCAGGGCAGACAATCAACACTGGAGGGAAAAAAAACACAGGAGCAGGAAGTGAGACGGTCTGAAATGAGAGGAGAGCTAAGTTTCACAATAAAAACAGAACAGGGATTATAAAATAAAAAACACAACACATGACCTTAAGAGGATTGACAAGATGTGTCACACTGTAGTGTAGTTGAGAACCATAGTGAGAAAGAATGACCCAACATGGCCACTGTTGCCCCAACTGAACTGTAGCAATGCTCTGCAGTGCAGCTCACAGCTAGTTATTCCACTCTTGGCATTTCCAGCTTCCAAGTCAACTCGACTTAAACCAAAGTATGGCACAGTGCTATCAACCTCCACTGAGAGCAGACGCTTCCACAAAGGGAGGACTATTTAGCATGAGAGTGACACGGAGTGAGGGGTAGGCGGTGGGGGTGAGAGGTGGGGGGAGTTTGGGGTGACAATTTGACTGTATGGGACAGGAGAGAGGACTAATGGAACTGCAGTAGAGACTGTGTGGCAGAAGAGTTGGACTATACCGAACCTGACACGCAATTAGAACATGGATACATGGCATATGTATATACACACACTTATGGAGTGTATGCAAGTGTGTGTGTGTGAGGGAGAGTGAGAAAGAGAGAGACTGAAAAAGAGAGAGCGTCCCCTGAGCACACATTAGCTGGGGTGGGACATGGTCTGGCCTTTTATACGTGCTGCTCTCTCAGTCACACACACTCGCACCCACCTGTCATGGCTAATGCACGAAGGGTGTGTAGGGGCATGCAGCAAGTTGTCAGCACTGTCATCAGGCAAGCAATGAACTGCAGGAACCAGAAAGTGACAGGAGGTGGTGTGTATTTGCATGTGTGTGTTAGTGTGTGTGTTGGGGGAAGAAAGAAAGAGAGAGGGATGGAGAGGTCAAGTATTGGAGGGATCTGGAATAGAAAAAAAAAGATCCACCTATGTGCTATAGATTTGTTTCTCCTTGTGGCTTTCTGTCCTTCTGTCAAACAATCAGATATCAAAGACGAATCTCCAGATAAGGAAGTGCAGATTGCGTTGAGTAATAAAGATAAATAAGCACCCGCCATCTTTCATTGAGATATCACTCAAAGAAATACAACAATTAGTTTAAAAAATTGCATTGTAAAAGAACATCAGATGTTCATGGATTACAGATCCAGGCTGTGATATTGCTGATGAGGGGGGTACGTGGAATGGAGAAGAGTTCATTCTGGCTTTAAGAGCATTTCATTGAAACTAGCACAGTGCAATCAATCACTGGACTCCCAGCTTGGTTGGTTTAAAGCCTGAAATGTTCCAGAAAAAAAGGCCACTCCAACCACATGTTAGGAATGTGCTGCTGTCCAGAGCTTGATGGTTTCCAGGGCCTTTGTTTTATACATTGTGTCCAGCACTTTGTAATATCACAGTTAGAAGTGTGTAGATGCAGCTTTTACTGCCAAAAGAGAGATAATGTCGCTCTATCCATTCTGGTCAAATGAACATTAATATAGGCTCTCTGCATAATTCTAATGATTTATGGTCATAACATCAATGTACTGAAAGTGGACTGAATTTCTCATGAACATTATATTTTTTGTATCCATTGTGTATCCTTTATTATTATGTTTTATGCATATATTTTCACCCATTTAGCAAATATTCATATTGATAGTCTTAAATAATGGGTAATTATGTTTGTTTGTTTATTTCCTCATTGTGTATGTAATAAAATCTAAAAACTAAACATGAAAATGGCTTTTGTAAAATGTATGCAGAACAATAGTAATTTAAACAATTACTATTTTAGAAGCAATTATTGTTTTTTATAGTTTTAAATTTGGTTCTCAAATATAACTGTCTTGCCATTTTGACCTGCACTAAAAAAGTAAACTAAAGACTGCCGCACAGCGCATGACCGTGCAGCGCCAGCGGAATAACCTACTGCTGTTTGGTCTCCTGGACTGTGTTGTTTGGTCTCCTAGACTGTGTTGCTTGGTCTCCTGGACTGTGTTGCTTGGTCTCCCGGACTGTGTTGCTTGGTCTCCCGGACTGTGTTGCTTGGTCTCCTGGACTGTGTTGTTTGGTCTCTTGGACTGTGTTGTTTGGTCTCCTGGACTGTGTTGCTTGGTCTCCTGAACTGTGTTGCTTAGTCTCCTGGACTGTGTTGTTTGGTCTCCTGGACTGTGTTGCTTGGTCTCCTGGACTGTGTTGCTTGGTCTCCTGGACTGTGTTGCTTGGTCTCCTGAACTGTGTTGCTTAGTCTCCTGAACTGTGTTGCTTGGTCTCCTGGACTGTGTTGCTTGGTCTCCTGGACTGTGTTGCTTGGTCTCCTGGACTGTGTTGCTTGGTCTCCTGAACTGTGTTGCTTAGTCTCCTGAACTGTGTTGCTTGGTCTCCTGGACTGTGTTGCTTGGTCTCCTGGACTGTGTTGCTTGGTCTCCTGAACTGTGTTGCTTAGTCTCCTGAACTGTGTTGCTTGGTCTCCTGGACTGTGTTGCTTGGTCTCCTGAACTGTGTTGCTTAGTCTCCTGAACTGTGTTGCTTGGTCTCCTGGACTGTGTTGCTTGGTCTCCTGGACTGGGCTGTTTTGCCTCCCGGATTGTGTTGTCTTGCTTGGGACTGTTTTGTGGCTTCTGTGCTGCTTGCTGCTAACACTACCATGACCTGTGCCTGGCCGGCTAACGGGTAGTGCTGGGGCCTGGGCAGAACCGTGGCCCAGCTACGTTTTAAGTGTGTATGTGTGCATGGGTGAGAGAACAGTGTGACATTTTATGTTGTTCAGTTGTTTTCTTTTGTTTGTTTCTTTTTGGTTTTCATGCTGCAATTTGTTTTGTTGCACTTGAGTATGTTTATTTACTAGTTTAAATTGTGATTTCTTTGATTATTATAGATTTTGGTTAATTTGTTGCATTTCATTATTATAAATCTGGTTAATTTCTTGTTTTTCTATTATATATTTTGTGGTAGATTTAATTCTGATTAAGATATATATATATATATATATATATATATCCTTCAAAATAAGATATGATGGAATAAAAATATAATAGAATGAATATAATGTGATTTACTACATATTGGAAACAGTTGTAACCTTTCTAAACTGCACAAACTATAGATCCCTTGTAATCCAACAGGTAATTTAAAAAAATAAAAGCAGACAAGAAAGAACCATAAGATGGTCCGAACCAGTTTATGTATTACAAATAGGCATGTACACCTGCAGGTGAACATTCATATAAACTACACACATACACCAAGAGTTGAGTGACAGGTCAGGATAAGGTGCAGGAACCTAGTTTCATGTAATTTTAATGATGACTCTGGACTGAACACACACACACACACACACACATGCATGGGCTCTCACACACAGTGAACAGGGACTCAAACTGTAAAAACAGACTAAAAAGAGTCACAAACAGAAATAATCCTGAACACGCATGAAAAAAAAAAAAAAAAAAAAAAAAAAAACTCCTTTCTTAAAGCTTAAAGCTGCATTAAAATCTGTGCCAAGAAAAAAACACATCTAATATCCATCTGCTGAAAGGTGATCTGATGTTTAAACATGTGACAAGAAAGCAAAATGTATGTGATTGTTTGCTGTTGTGACTTTCAGAAGAAATAAATCATAGCTATTAAAATGTTCCTTCATGGACCACACATTGTTAGAATTCCAATATTAATATTAATTAATATTAATATTAATATTGGTAAAATATTAATTAATATTAATATTTTACTAATATTCATTAATTTATTAATTTGGCTTTTTTGGTTGTTTGCAATCTTGATTGCCCAAAGATAATGAAGACTTTTGCAATTTATGAAGATTGCAGTGAAAGAGACAATACAGATTATAAAGCAAGGCTAAAACAAGCAATAGCCCCAGACCACCAGGGGTGCCAAATGCAGTACAGTACAGTAGGTTCAATGTGTAGTACTCAGTATGTGTTGGTTTGATTCATTGTTAATTTTATTTGTAATACATCACACACAAGCACAATATAAACTGGGTTTGATGATGAATTGAAGTTCAGGATTCTCAAAATTCTCAGGAATGTTTCCATCCTCCTCACCTTCACTGTCACTGCTTGATTCTCCCTCTTTCTTTTTTAACATTTACAGCCAAAACATTTCAGGATATGAATTATTTTCAAGAACAACATTGGTAGTAATTGACATTGAATTTAAGTTGAAAATTGATGCATGATGTACAATTGAGTGGACATATCGGCATTTTCTCTAAATATAAAATCTTTTCATAATATGTCACCTCACATGTTACTTGATGTAATGCTATTTTTATCTTTTTATAGAAGGTAGAAACCAACATAGATGAGTTGGTTGGTCTTTCTCTCTGTCTTTCGGCCATCTAGGTTTTACTGACTACTTTTTCCTATGCATTGAGCTGACAGTGGGATTTTCTTTTTGTATGGGATGATGCAATAGCTTCAACTAGAGTGGACTATATGCAGCAACGCCCAAAATTGTAGGCATATATAGAGAAAAACAGCTGTACACCGTAGTGACCTCTATGCATGAAAGGTTAATGTTGCAGTTAATGTTTGCTTTCATTGTGTATATTCCTAAATACATAGGCCTATGTATATAAATATATTACCACAAACTAAGTGACACAGCAAACCTGGGATAGGTAGTTTTGATTGGATGGACATCAGGTGTGCGGCCATTATTTCTCAAGAACTATATCTCCATTAAACTCCCACAACATCCATAAATCAGGCATAAATTGATGAGTTAGTTGATTATTCATGTTGTGGTAATCTGCTGTTGCTTTGCAATGTTTTGAAATCCACTGATTCTTATCAGGCTAATAAATCAAATGCTGCATTTTCCATACAAAGCCAGAACTGCACTGCTCCAACCTCAACCTAGTCATGAGTGACAACTGCCAGCCACATCACTGAAAATCATTATAACATTGCACAGGACCTATTTGATGATTGATTTAATGAGCCTGCCATTCTGTTTCTCAGAGACTGAGAAATTGCATTTGAATCCCTTTTCCTGCTTTTTCACATATATTCAAGGACTACAGTAAAATATAACCGAGCCGCAACTCGGTGCCGCTTCTCTCTGCTTCGTCCTCCCTGTCTTCCATAGGCACCTCCACCTCATCTGATCTCTGATGCGCTATGTTATCCTACATACAGAGTATTTCAATGTTGGCTTTATCAATGTTTCATGCTGTTTTTCCTGCTTTTTGGCTGCATCACAACAGTGAGTGTCAATCTTATATTGAATAGCTCCGGCTTACCTTGGTGGGGGTGATGGTTGGGTATGAGTGACATTGTTAGAAATTCCTGGAGTTTAGCTTTTATCATACAGAACCTCTGTAATCATCTCATCATTATCTCCAAATGAAACTCCTTAAAAAAGTTGA
Organism: Pampus argenteus; assembly: GCA_036937835.1. NCBI lineage: Eukaryota > Metazoa > Chordata > Actinopteri > Scombriformes > Stromateidae > Pampus > Pampus argenteus. The sequence goes on from CM072866.1 coordinate 2,952,692, forward strand.
TTTGCTTTTCTTTCTATGTTCTTCTGTGTCCATGTGTATGCATATTGTTATTATTAATATATTCTATTCTATTGTATTAGTGTGTGTACTGTTTTCAATAATTCATTTGGTTTTGATATATTTTAATATACATAATCAAAGAAAAAAAAAGTCAGAACACATAAAAGTGTGAAAAGTAACAGAGGAAACTCCTAAAGTGCAGACGCCATCATAGAACAGATGATCATAACTATTAGGCTCTCTAAACACTATTCCTCCATGTGGAGAAATGGATTCTTAGTGAAGTCAGCCATCATTCTCCAACAGTGCCAAAGCAGTTACTGTGCATCATTACCCATGGCCATAATGCCACATAATGACAGCATTTCACTGTTCCTACAAATGTTAGACCTTAAATGACATGCACGCAGCTGCTATATTTTCCGGCCTGCTTAACAAAAGGAATGAAACATCTGAATAAAAAATAGCCGTGATACATTCCTCAGAGACAAGCATTATGACATATGTGCCAATCAGATTTCATAAAGCAGAACAGAAATGGGTCTTTTGCAGGGAATTTGTTTCCAAAAGCGTTTTATATATTTAGCGGGAAATAGCTTGTTGGGAAGGAAGGTTTCACAGTGGCTCCATGATAAGGATCTGACCAATCAGCTGTTGACTGTTGTCGTCATTCTATAAATATATAGTTTTCATCATATATTTACCAGCAAGAAGTACTTGAAATCATCTTTAAAGGCACATTCAAGTGTTTTGGCATGTAAGGCCAAAAGTGGGAGCTGTGCGCGTCTCATTCTAATTCTAAATCTCTCTGATTTATAGGGTTTGATCTTAGGAGTGTTCAAAGTGGGATTCACCAAACTCGCTTAACTGCATGAACTTGTCTTAAAAGATTCATTTCGGCTTGATGAATGTCACCTGTTCATGTAGAGGTGCACATTTGAGACGTGATCATAAGCTCTCCTAAAATTTGACTCTCCTAAAACTGTCATAGGAGGCGACCTGTTTGTCGAGACCTGTTTCATTTACAAAAGTGTTCCCAAAGAGTGAAAGAAAATGACTAGAGCCAATCTTGTGACTGTCACATTAGAGACATTAGAGGAGAGAATATTATGGCGTACAGTAGGTGATGTTACACTGCCGGCTGTAACACAACACGATGGATAGAGACTGAAATGACCATAACCTCTAAACACGTAGTTTAGCACATGATGCTAAGCACCACGTAATGTGATGTTAAGTGGGTTTCTCATATTTCTGTGAGATCAGATTAAAAAGTATTGAAAAGAGGCATATGTGTCCATCAATCTAAAAAAGTTAATTTGCAGCCATGATGATGATGGTACCATATGATTGACAGAATATAGATTGTTTTAGTTATCTATTTCAGTTTGCTTAATTTTGGTATTACATGTGTACTCCAAATGCAAGAGTTTGTCAGGTAGTCTGATCCTAACTCGTACTACAACTCTGGACAACTTCTGTTAATCAAGAATGAATACAGCAAGTCAAATCTCTTTCAAAAGACTCCCCTCTATTACTGACCAATATGAAATTGGGTTCCAGTGAGCAGGTGGTCTGGGAGACCTGAGATGGAAATCATTTTTATCAGAAAAGAAAGAAGGTAGTGCTGCTGTCTGACAATAGACACACATTCTAGTTGTCTAATACATGTTTTTAGGTAACAATGAATGCTGTACACACCAATGCATCATTGTCCAGCAGAGATCTATTTGTATAGATGCCCGATGCCAACACAAGTCTATCAAATGTTCAGTTTAACAGCTGCCGGATTATACAGAATCAGTGAAACTCTACACACGGCTCTCTGTACTAACTATTCAGCAAACAATAGAACAAAGGGAGAAAGTAACTACTGTATCTTGTTAGTTAGTGTTACTCTGTTTTTCTGTGTATCTGTGTCTCTCTGCTTTAGTCTCTCTCTCTCCCTCTGTGTGCCGCAGATTTTACACCTGCTTTTCCCGGATGTTAAATTTCAGATGCAGTTTCCTGCCACAGTAGTCAATCTGCCGTGATAAATCACTCGCTGACCTTATTTGTATCATTTTCCATTCCCTCCTCCCATATTTTGTGCCTCTAAATAGGAACACCCCGCATGAAACCAAACCCACAATTCTCAGGAGTGCCACTTTTGTTCAATTTAACCACCACAAACACTCAGTACACTCCCTACTCCAGAGGGAAGAAAAAACAAAAAACATTTTCAACAATGAATACAGTGAAGAACTCACTAACATACACTTACAGCAGTGGCTCTGCCTGGTCATCGAACCGTTTTATGCTCAATTTTAAGGACTTATTTTTTAAGGCCCCTTACTCGACCTTTTATGCATGGAACTTTACTGAGTGCACCTCTAAAACTATTTGAAAACCCTGTCCTAGTGCATGCTGGGAGGCTTTACCACACCTGCTCCACAGCAAACTATAATATATTTGATGAGAGTCTTGAGAGGGTCTGTATAAGTGCTTTGTTTCTCAGTTTGTTTGAGAAAAGAAATCATTGCCCCCACTTAGCATAATTTATGGGAATCTGCTGTAGATTTTGAACACAGTCCAAATCTCCAACAGCATACCAGACACAAGAAAGAAAGAAAAAAGTAAAGCAGTAATTTCACCAAGGTAATAGTATAGAACATAATGCATTTGGTCAGTTTTCATTTATGCATACAATGTTTAACTATTCAACATTTCCAATCATCAAAGTCATCACATGCTTTTGCATACATAACACAACAGTACACATACTAGAATGCATGTGATCACACAGAGTGCTGCATGCACAAATACATGCATGTCTCAAAGAAGACATGCATACATATGCATGAGTACAAACTGTTTAACTTGCCTTCAAACAATCATAAACAAAATAGTTATGAGTTGGGGCCAAGTATGCCTTGACGCCAAGCCTTGCCAGTGTGTCAAAAGTTCCCCATTTTAATAATAAAAACATTTTAGGAAGAGTTTGCACCATAACTGTTTACAATTTATTCATTTGGCTGATGCTCTTACCCTGGCTACTGACAAGTCAGCATTTTGCTTTTCTATAAGGAGGGCACCGCTGCCGGAGAAAAGAGAAAGAAATGCAAATACAGAAGATAATTTGGAGATTCTATGATATGCAAAACACCCAGGTAAATAAATAATAATATGGTAAATATTGTGGTGAATATGCAGTTGAGGCAGATCCAAGCACAAGCACATCATTAACTCCAACCTGTGTGTTGTCGTGTTGAGGAGCGAAAGTGAAGGACAGAGGGAATAAAGAAGAGGTGGAAAGACGATGGGGAAAAGGAAAAAGAGAGAAGGGGAAAGGAAGGTGGGGGTTCAAAGGCAGATATGATGCCGAGAGGAATGAAGGGAGAAACAGAAAGAGGGCGATGCAGAAAGAAACAAACAATAGTCAGTTAAACGACATAGAGTGGAGTGAAGGAAAAATGAGATGGGGATGGAGGGATAGTGAGAGAGGGCGAGAGCAGAACAATATCCAGGAGGCAGACAAGCGGAAACTTCTCATGAATGGAAAGATGTGGCACTTCGCACCTCTATAGTGCTATCTTGCTATTGAAAAGAGCTCATTTCCAAGGAAGAGAAGAAAGACACACACACACACACACACACACAAACACACACACACAAACAGGTCTCATTTGGAGGCGAAGTGCACTTCCTGTTTTTCCACTCACAATCTAGCGATGAAATCTCTGTTCTTCACACTCTTTTCACCTTTGAATGCATACCAATTCAAGCTATTTACATAGTATACCAGTTTGTATGTGTGTGTGTGTGTGTGGACAGCTTTCTTCCAGAAACAGCATTTAGGATGATACATCCAGATGTCACACTGCTCTGTAATACTAAAAAAAAAAAAAAAAAAAAATCACACACACAAACACACAACAATGTTATCTGCATCTTGTTTCAGATCTAGTATTGTTGGGCCTTTTTTTTTGTTTTTTTTTACAGAACATTGTGTCCTGATTGGCTGTAGACCATTGTCAATCAATCTCCTTTGTGTCCAGGTCTCCTGTACAGTACAGAATGCAAGCAGTGTGACAGGAGAGAAAAGTGCAAAAATGTTAATGCATGTCTGAGAAAAGTGTATAAAGTGTGTAGTGAGGGGTTTTTACAGCCTTAAAACTTCTATAATATTTGTAAAAAATAAAACTGAGGATCCTTAGGATTTCGCCTATTGCAGGTTTTTTTAGAACGGAACTCCCATGATTAACGAGGGACCACTGCATAGCAACCGTATAAAAGGAGAAGTTAGAGTGATTAAGTTATGTTGAGAGTCTGGAGGTGGAAACCTGATGACTGTCCAAGACTGGCTTTGACCGAAGAGATGTCAGCCATTAGACCAGGGTAAATGTACAAAGCTGCAAAGGAGCTGGGTTTTCCTTATTAGTAAAACCTGGGACATCATACATCATATCTACTTGACCCAAATATATATATAGTGCATACATGTAGAAAGGAGGACATCCTGGGCACTGAAAAAAAGTTAGAGGAACTACTGACAGGTGGAACTGTTAAGAATGATGGCCAGATGGGGGCAGGCAGTACTGCTGAAAAGATACTGAAATCAGATGTGCAGCTCCACTAAAACCAATTGACCGAGGGAACTAAAAAAAAAATTAATCTGACGTGGGATAAACTGGACACTGAAGTGTCCGAATCAGAGGAGTTAGAAGTTAGACGACCTGGATCAGAGGGGCGAGTAAAAAACCTGGGAACAGAATGTAGACATGAGTGGCTCAGGAACAGGTTATCGAAGAGAAGCAGAGCAGTAATAGAGACATATACGGATGGCTTTAGAAGTGAGATAGGGATAGGTACAGATATCATACCCACTGAGACACAGCAAAAAGTACCAAAAATCGAAAGACTAGCACACTTTCCCCTGGCATAATGACCTTGCTTGGTGCCATATCACATTTGTGCATTTGGTGTGAAATCAGGGTAAGAATGAAACAGGGAAGAGACAGATGTTGTGGGTGTCATCGTGTTGAGTGGTTTAATTTATAAATGGGAACATTCTAATTGGTCATTGGTCAGCCAATCAAAATCTTTTCACTTCAACTTTTGCCGTATTTTGTGTCTTGAGGTGCTATGTATGATTTCTATTGCAGCTTTTGCAAACTACCCAGTTGTTCTTCTATGTAATCATTTCTTAGGATGGAGCCATCTGTTGGAACAACTGTGACCATACAGTAGAGCCCCAATGAGACTCTCAATAATGGAGACAACCTGAGATCTGAATATTCATGAAACATTTGAATTTGAATGAAAAATGAAAGGACATGTTATTTTATTATTTGGTTGATTTTCCATAGGGCTTAAACACGTCTTTTACATCCCATCATGATTTGACCTGATGAAAGCCTAAGTAACAATTTATTATTGCAGCATAGAACATTTTTTTGTTAATAGCATGCTTATAGCCCCTCCTCCTTCTGCATACACCCCCTAAGTACATATTGGCTGAATGTGTCAGTAAGTGGTGCGTTGAATTGTCTATTCCAGGTCCTCCCAGGCAGTCTCTGCAGAGTGCTTGTTTTACATCTCATCCAGTGTGCTTTTACAGATCATTGTTTGTGAATGGAATGAACCCCCTCCTGCGTGTTTGCCATTTGCACTGTTAAAAGACTCTGTGGTGCCCAGCAAGACTCTGCAAAGACCGACAATCACTGGCAAGAGAAAGAGAGACGGAGCAAAAGAGAGATGAAACAGAAGAAAAAGACAAGATTCTACTTAAACATAGATGTAGGAGTTGACAAAAAGGAAGAAGAGCTTAGAAAAGATAAAAAAAAAAAAAAAAATGTTTGCACTTGTTTTGCAGTGCCATCATTATCAGGGTAAAGAATGCTGAGCGAAGAAAAAACGGAAGAAAAGGAGGAGAAGAAAGGTTATTTTGGATGGATAAAGGTTAAGGAATAGGAGCAGAAAGAGAAAGCGATGCATATATTTTTGTTAATCACCAGTCAGTTCTCTGTCCTCCACACGGAGATGATGAACTCTGCTTATTGCCTTGCTAAAGGCTGGGCCTAAAGGTGCTGTGGCTGTCTCCATGCTTGTCGCTATGCCATCATGTTAACACACGGAGAGAGAGAGTATTTACCACTGCTGTCTGTGTCGATATTAGCTGAACTTTGTTTTGGTTTTTTTAACTTGCAGACATGTTACACTGTGTGACCATGGCAACCACAGAAATCATGAAGGGAAATGGAAAATGACCCAGGAGCTAATTGTGCTAGTATGAGTTCCCTGAATTTAAATGTACACTGCTTCATCAGCAAGGTACCAATTGAATAATGTTCATATGATATGTGTTTGCCTAGCTTACTGATCACTTCATACAGTTAGGCCTAAACATGTTTGGACAGTGACACATGTTTTGTTATTTTAGCTGTTTACAAAAACATATTCAAGATACAATTATACAATCAATATGAGCTGTGCGGACTCTTAGATGTAATTTCAGAGTATTCACATCCAGTTTAGGAATTACAGCTAAAGAGCTGCCTCTTTTTTAAGGGACCAAAAGTAATTGGACAATTGACTCAGAAGGCTACAAAAAAAAAAAAAAAAAAATAAGAAGACAAGATTGAACATAACAGAAGAAGAACAGAAATGTGGCCAAATCAACAGTTTGGTTCATTCTGATAAAAAAAGGAGTGCACTGGTGAGAGCGGGAACTCAAAAAGGCCACAGAGGACAACAGTGGTGGATGATGGCAGAATCCTTTCCATGGTGAAGAAAAACCCTTCACAACATCTACTTAAATGAAGAACACTCTCCATGAAGTAGGTGTATCAGTATCTAAGTCTACCATAAAGAGAATACTTTATGAGAGGAAATACAAAGGATTCACCTCAAGGTGCAAATTATTAATCAGCCTCAAAAATAGAAAGGCCAGAATTTGCTTTGCCAAAAAACACCTGAAGAAGCAGCCCAGTCCTGGAACAGCATTCTTTGGCCAGATGAGACTAAGATCAGCCGGAATGATGGGAAGTAGAAAGTTTGGAGAATAACTGGAACAGCTAATAATTTAAAGCACAGCACATCTCCTGTAAAACATGGTGGAGGCAGTGTGATGGCACGGGCATGCATGGCTTTCAATGGCACTGAGCCACTCGTGTTTATTGATGATGTGACAAAAGACAGAAGCAATGAATTCTGAAGTGTAAGCATCACAAAGGAGGAAACCCAGCGTGATGTTCATGGCTTCCAGACTTCAGGCGGTCATTGTCTGCAAAGGATTCTCAACAAAATATTGAAAAATAAACATTTTACTTTCATGTGTATTTGTCCAATTACTTTTGAGCCCCTGAAATGAGGAGCGTTTGTATAAAAATAGCTACAACTCCTACATGTCTACCCCTTTAATTAAACCTTAAAATCTGCACTTCAATCCTGCTGTAGTTGTTTTATTTCAAATCCAGTGTGGTGGCATGCATTGCCACAAATATGCACAAACATTTTTGGGCCTAACTGTATGTACAACCAATATGAACCCCCTATTTAAAGACACAGCCTGCTCTACTTCTACTGTGTGATGAAATTAGAGCAGGTGGACGGCATCCACCTGTTGTGTATTCTTAGCAGCATTGAGGATAACTGTTAGGCATGAGATTTGCACCTTGCTGCCACTCATTCAAAACCCATCACAGGGCTGCAGAAGCAGTGGTAGCTGCTCACTGTCTGGACGCAATTTAACAATGGCAACATCATCAGTTCATTTGTCCTTGATTCACTGGGAGTTATCTTGAAAAGTCACTACTTTTTTGTTCTGCTGTGGAATGTTTGAGGGCACTATATGGTGGATACATTTACACACTTACACAGCACTCAGAACCTCAAATAAGATGAACAATTGGACTGGTATTGTGCTGAATGGTGAATTGCTGTAGTATTAAGTGTGGATCAAGTGTGTTTCCTCATGTTGCCATCTCTCTGACGTGGGATACATTTACTGTACCTTGTACCCGGTGGTGCATAAACATGCTTTTACTCCCCAAGTGACCTGAGCAGCAGCTCACAGGAATATTCAGCACCCTCGGCACACATTCTACATTGTAGAATGGTTAGAGTCTCAACCCACTGATCTTGTTTAAATCCAAAAAAGGAGAAAAAAAATAGAGGCAGACTTTCTGGAATGTAAAATATTTTTAATTTACCTTGAGTTTCCCTATGCTAGTTTTTTTTTTTTTTTTTTTTACGTTTGTCTCCTTTTGGGTTTTGTCTGTCTGTAACTATGTGTTTATATTTATGCTGCCAGGACTCTATTGAAAAAGATTATTCTTAATCTCAATGGGAATCTCCTAGGTAAATAAATGTAAACAAATACACATTAAAAAATAAATAAGAAAAAAACCCAGTAGAAAGGGTTGCAGAAATATACAGTATGGTTACACAGTGATTTGAACACAGAAGCTTATTCAGTACATGCACACTCTCTCACACACATACACACATGCACAGTGGCAGACTCACTGACAACAGATAGTAAGATTTACACACACAAAGGAGAGACACAGTACACATACACACACACACACACACACACTCAAACACAGTGACAAATAGTCACTGAGAGAGAGGCTTACAGATGCAACAGAGACTAGTAGACAGACAAATACTACATATCCACTGGTGCAAACATACACACGCACACAGAAGTAATTCAATGGCAGGATGCCCATATCCAATACCCAAATGCTGTGTGTGGTAGATTCTGACTGATCCTGACACTGATCCCACATTTTGACTGGGAACAGCTTCTCCCACTGACACAAAGCAGACAAACAGAGCACATCTGATTCCACATAACAAGAGTAATCCCATCACTGTCTCAAACACACACATGAACACACACACACACACGCACGCACACACACACACACACAGCAACATGATGGGATTTGACACTAGTAGAGTTTAACTGCATGTGGGTCTTTGATGGTGATAACCACACTTTTGAAAGACATTACTTTAGGTCCACATATTTTGTTTTGTTTGAGCAACAATTAAAATATATATGTACTTTCTGTCTCCTCAGTCATACCCCAGACAATTTCTTTGATGCAGATACTAAATCTTTGTTGACAACCCTTTTATTCCTGGCTAAAAAATGTATTTTGCTGAGGTGGTCGACCCCCCAGGTCCCTACAGTTGACATGTGGATAACACAGATTTCTGCTCTTATTCCTATTGAGAAGTTGACTTATGACCTTAACCATAAATCAGTCAAGTTTTGGAGGATTTGGGAACCGGTACACTCCTTCCTACAGAAACCATAACTTATAATTGCTTTCTGGGAGGAGAGGCATAACTGTCTTCTTATGTTATTTTGCTTCATCCTATTCATTTTATACACGCTTTTTATTTGCCTGTCTCTTGCCATCCTACTGATTTTGTATGTATGTACATTTGTGTATATATGGAGGTATATATATGCAAGGACACATGTTGCAGTGCTCACTGTTAGTTTGGGGTGGGTTTGGTTTTGTTTGCAGTTATTATTATCGTTATTTGCTTTGTTTTGTTTGTTTGTTTTGTATGTTTTGTTGTTTGTTTTGCTTTCCTAATGTTTGTACCTAAAAACCAATAAAAAGAGTATTAAAAAAAAAAATATATATATATATATATGTAAAAAAAAATCAGGAGGGACCATGCTAAAGTCCAAATTGTAAGTGAAAAAAAATATAATAATAATAATAACCCAAAATAACATATGTGAGTGGATCACTGAAAAGCCAGATTGTTGTTGTTTTTTTCAGTGGAGGGACAGAGAAAAAGCTCGGTTTCCATCAGACTCCAGGTGAGAAGCTGAAAGCAACGCTGCTTGTGGAAATGATTCAGGGTTGATTGACACTAGATTTGTGGTGTGAGTTTGTCACAGCTTTCAGATTTGGTGAAAGGCTTAGCAGCAGCTTTTTGTTTGGGCTGCAGGGGAGGAATGGTTATTGCATACAGTTCCTCACATGATTTTACACCTCTGAAACAGGACTGTTTGAAATGCTAATGCTGACAACAACCACAATAACAATGAGAGGGATAATTTATTGATGGTTTCCCAAATGGATTCCACTTAAATATTATATTTTGGATCTATTGCAAATGTGACTTTAGGTGAGTAGCCACACCGGTCATATAAAACTTCATTTGTGGGTCGTAGCAGCTAACAGAGAAATATAGAGAGAGATCAGAAGAGATGTGTGTTCACTTCCAAAACTGTGGCTGTGCTCTGATTCATTCATCTCTCCCTCGTACTCCTCCTGATCTAACAGGTTCGGGTGTGTGTGGAGCCAACAGTCCTCTATAGATCTATATTGTGTTAAACTATATGCTGTGGGGCAATTCACTCTCACAACAAAATGAAAAAAAAAAAGAAAAAGAAAAGAAAACACCTTGTTCTCGTGTTATTTCTGTTTCTCTGGAAATACATGGAGTCTGACTAATACCTGGAAAACAATGTCATGTTAGTAGGCTTCTATGTAATGAGACCTAGTTAGCGAGTAGGCAGGCCCCCAGAAACAACCAGCTGACCTGAGCTAATGCTTTCTAGAGATCGTGGTGTGTCCTAAACTGAATAAATAGCACATATATAGACACAGGCTGAATAGAGTTATACTTACATATATTTTTCAGTGTTTTTTTTTTTTTTTGTGTGTGTGAGTGTGTGCTTGTGTAACTCATCCCACAGTCTCCCACAGTTTCACAAACATAAATGAAAGACACCTCAAAAGTCCACTCTGGCTTTGCTTGCTGATCCACAAAAGACGAAATAAACGAAAGACGCAAGCAAAACAACACAGTACATAAACGCACGGCAGAAATGATTGCATCCATGGCGGAGTAATATTTATCAAATCAAATCAAATCAAATCAAATTTTATTTATATAGCCCAAAATCACAAAATACATTTGTCTCAGAGGGCTTTACAATCTGTACAGGGAGTGACACCCTCTGTCCTTAGACCCTCGATTCTAGTGAGGAAAAACTTGCCCACCAAAAAACCTTTTAACAGGGAAAAAGGTGGAAGAAACCTCAGGAAGAGCCACAAAGGAGGGATCCCTCTCCCAGGACGGACAGACGTGCAATGATGTCACATGTACAGAACAAATCAACACACACATATTGTACACTCCACATATTGTACAATGAATAATAATGAATTACAATTCACACAATTACAATTCAATTCTATTATAATTTACAGTGAAGAGACATGGCAGACTGAATTGAGAACCTTCCTAATGTCTAGCTGACCAATCAGAACTATCTGTTGCATAATTCCAGCCATTCAACATTTTGAGCTCAGGCAAAAACAGAAACATAAGACACCTGTGACCAAGTGTCACTTGGTCACAGGTGTCTCTGAGAGTGCAAATAAGTAACACTGAGAGTGCTTATGTGGATAACAGCAAACACACAAGCTGGATGCTTCTTTCCCCAAATGGAATAGTTGTGTGTGTAATAATAAATTAACTAAAAATATGAAGTCTGTACTTGCAAAACATTTTTTTTCTGTGCTCACAATAGGGCAATGTGCTCAGATTCAGAACATATATACAATATATTCCCATAGAAACTAAGTAAAAAATTGAAATTTGAAAACTGGCAGCTTATTCATCATTCTGCCTTCTTAAAGTGCTAAAAAATGATTCCAAATGTCATGTCATTCGGCGAGCTACAACAATCGTCTCACGACTGGGAGGGAAGATGGAGTGGTATGCAAAAAATCTGTGGAGTTGCTTTTGCACGGAAACTTTATTTATTATTAGAAGTTAAAGTTGAAAGACTGAAGTCCGGCAAAAACTTCTAGCTGCTTTCTCTCTGGCTCTGTCTCTCTATCTCTCTCTCTCTGACACACAGACAAACACACACTTGCCTGTCTCCAGAAGCATTGTATTATTGATAGAGAAGCAGTCGGTGTGCCATGTTTTGCACTGTGGCTGAATAAATCAACACCATGAATAAATCACCAAATCAAACCATATTTCCAACCAGGGAGGGGTCACCAACCTTTTCCCGCATCACTTACTCTATGCCTCTTCTCTTCTTTTTAAATACCTCAGCGCATCCCGATACATCCCAGCTGGTTCTTTGTCTTTTTTCTCCATCATCATCGTTTTTTTTCGTTAATATTATCGACATTGGCAATGAAAAGATTTGTCTTCGCAGTGTGCAGTCGGTCACATTTCAGTTCACATATCAGCCGTTAACTACTTTTTGTAATGAAGCATTTTTACATTGCTTTGTACCTTTACTTATGTAAAGGATCTGAGTACTTATTTCCAAGTTCACCCTGATTGACCCAAGTGCAGACGGAGATACATGAGATCTGGTCAACTAAAGAGTCGACAGCAAAACAAACACAGTGATCTCCTCCAATGATAACGGATGATCACTGTCTTCCCTGTGGCTGCTGCTGTAAGCAGACTACAGGGACCAACTGAAACAGCTGTAGGCAGTCACTCTTAAACCCCGTTATGGCGGGATTAACATTGCAGGGGGAGTTGGGGAATAAAATAATCACTGTGCACTGTGGTAACTTCATTCATCATTTCGGATGACATTTTAACCATTATGAAATTAAAGAATGTAGTCTTGTAACAGACATGGACATTCAGGAGAATTAGCCAACGGAGAATACCGGTAAGTATACTTATCACCCTACCTCCCCTACAAATATGTTCACACCCAGTGGGGCTTTAGAAACATTTAGGTGTCATTGTTGGTGGACACAGTGAATAAATTATTTCTGTGGTAAACATGTATTTTAAAAATAAAGTGTTAAAAACATTGACGTGTTATCCTAAAACTTTTCTGCCCCCATGTTGATCATTCATCATCAATCAATAATCAAAGAGACTGGGTCTAATGGGTCAAAGGTAAATGTTTTCTACAGCTTTCTGAAACGCCTTGACATTATTTTAATGCATATTGTGCACTGGAGAAAGAGTGCTGCCTCCGTTCACACAGGCGCAACTGGAAATGGTAATAACATTTATTATTAGCTGTTATTATCGTTTTCTTAGGTAGAGTGAGAGGAAATTTAACCATATTGAAATTTGACAGGACCGTCAGGAGGGCAATAACCTTTGACTGGCTTATCTTCAGCTGTAATATATCATGGCCAAAGTATCATGTAGAGACAAATTCATTAAACCATTGAAAATTCTATGGATTTCCCACAGTCACATCAAAATCTGTTATTGGTGATCATAATATAATTAAACTCATATATATATATATATATATTGTATATCGGTACATTAAAATAATCTTCTGGAATAATATTGCTTTGAAGACAGATCTGAAGCCAGGCAGAGGACAAGGGCAATAACCTTTTATTGCTTATTGAAATGCAATATGTCATACTCAAAGTCTCAGTAACAGATGCTAGATAGGTTGATTCAATATTATGAATCTGAAGACATTTAAAGGGACACTAAAAGAGAATTCAACTGCGGCATAGTGATTGTGATCCTAGCTTTATAAATCTGCCTTGCATGACTCACAGTCCAAACAATAAAAACTCTCAATACCCCATACCCGTCACTTTCACCTGTTGTTGGATACACATGGTCTGGAACAAAAAAAAAAAAACAACATTACTCATTCTTCTGATTGGCTTCATGTTCATTCTGACTTCATCCCCCCTGTCAGTCTGACAACCAAACTGCCAAATCGTAATCTTACTGTAGTAGCCATATTGGCCCATTTTCAGTCATTTTCAGTCCAGGGTCATGTTCCCATCATGAAGATTAATGCACAATTGGCTCTCCTCAGCTGTTTGAAATACTTTATGGGTCAATTAATAAATTAAGATTTAATAAATCAACCTCAAACCAACCAGGTCTATAGCTGTATCACATATAACAGCCACATCGGGGTGTGCTATTGTTTTCGTAGACTGCTTACTATTAAACAAATATCTTATCCAGGCATTGGCATGTTCTAGGGACACTTAAGCAATGCATCGATCCTCTCCACTTTATTCTATTCAATCTAATGCCAGGTTAATGGGGCGGCAGTAGCTCAGTCCATAGGGACTTGGCTTGCAAAACCGGAGGGTGGCGGTCCAAGTCCCACGTGGACCAAAAATATGGAAGGTGGGCTGGTAGCTGCAGAGGTGCCAGTTCACTTCCTGGGCACTGCCGAGGTGGCCCTTGAGCAAGGCACCGACCCCCCCCAACTGCTCACAGGGCGCCGGTTTGGCTGGCTGCCCATCACTCCACCATCTCTCTCTCCACTTTGCATGTATATGCCGTCTGTGCCGTTGCATGTGTGTGTGTGTAAAATGCATGTAAAAATGAAAAATAGAGTGATAAGAGAATTTCCCCAATGAGGGATAAATAAAGTATATCTTCTTCTTCTTAAGAGCTGCATTTAATTGAAACAAGATCGCTCCTTGATTAGGATGACAGAGGCTGACAGGTGATTTACATACAGTATCTGTAGGTGGTGTGTTGGTGGATATAGGGTTAGGGTAGGTGGATATATATATACAGTATATGGCAAAAAGTTCATTTAGCTGTTTGGTTCCCTGTTTCCAACTGTAAGTGCTATATTTTGGGATTTTATTTATTCAAACGATTGTTGTGGTGTTTACTGTTGCGATGATGAAAAAGGTTGCCACACTTTAACGCAGTAGAAACTTTAACCCACACCATGTGTCAGGTGATCATTTTAACCTAAACCATGATCTTTCCCTAACCATAAACAAGTGGTTTTTGTACCTAATCCTAATGGCCTTAACCACAGCATTATCACATCATAAACACATTATTTTTTAACTGTGATTTGTAACAGTCTCTCAGTCCTGACTGACAGAACAAAAATGTGCTGGAGGCACAAAAGATACTCCATTTGAAATACATTAGTTTGAACGTCATGCTGAGAGTCACCAAAATTGACAATTTTGTGTCCGTGTACACAAATCTATTAATTAAATTTCAGAAACTGCCGTGATGTCATGTCTCCCCTCCAGTTTATCTTCCAACACTACAACACATATATTCAACTTATGACTGATATTTGTTGGCCCAAGCAAACGAGCCCAGCAGGACTCATATCATGGGGAATCAAGCCAAGTTCAAGTCACAGTGGGGGTCATATGAGGAAAATCAGACTGCTGTCCTCAGCTCAGTGGGGTTGACAAGAGAAAAAAAACAGACACTATTCAACTCCTACCGGGACTGAAAGGAAGCCTAACAGCCTTGGTCCTCGCTGAGAATGAAGCTTGGACTGACAGGATGGTTAGGATGGGATGGGTCAAAATTTAGCACTTTATTTTATTGAAGAAGACAGATATTAATCAGGCTCAATTAATTCATTAAGTGAAACTCATTAAACACACTTGAGATTCAACCCTCTCCCTTGATCTCACAACGTCCTTAGCTCTGTATGGCAGTCATTTTAACTATAGAATGTGTCTAAACTCTGAGCCATTCCTGTAAAACCACTGAACTGAAATGAAGAGACTGAGAAGAGATATAGTGACACCACAATAATTAGAACAACTGTGTCAGTCATTTATTTAAACGTCTAAATACAACCTCTGCTTGAGTTTAACTGATGTCTGATTTATGAGTTTCGCAGGGAGGTTGTAGTTGATCAACAAGGTGTATGATTTTGAGACAAGAGACTGCTGTTTTACCTGTTCCCTAACTTCAATCTTTTTCCCAACCTTTAAAGTAGTTATTTTAATTCTAACCCAGATCTTTCCCACAGGTGAAGTGGTACATATAATCAGGAATATAGCATACATCCAACTCTAGGTAGGAGGATCTACAAATGTCCTTAAATATTACCACAGACACATATCAACGCCACCCAGCACAGTAGTGTAAGGGAATCAAGTTACCATTTTGTGTAATATGTGGCGTTAACTGTCCTCAGGAGACTTGTGTTCCATGACTGGAGCCTTAAAGGCAGTGCGTCCTTCCAAGCAACATGAGTAGCCCTGTAAACTGGTACTAAACTGGAAAAGCAATGGGGGCTATGGTGAGAGCCACTGTTGGAGTTTGGTTGAGTGTTTGACTACATGTTTTCTTATTTCTGACTTCATGCATGGAGATGTTCTTGTGTGTCGCTAGCTGGCTAAACACTTGTTTGAAACTTGGAACAAGAGCGTGTCTTAGTAGAATGAACTATATTTTATCACACAGCCATCGGATCTTTTTCAAAGCCTGCAGTAAAGAGAACAGTTGGTGACAAGCACAATTTCAAGACAAGTGCGAGATGCAGTATTTCTTTGTTGAGCACAGGGGCATCCTATTTACACAGACAAAGTTGTGGTGCACAAAGAGCACATTTTTCAACTAAACATGCTGATGGATATCACATTATCAGGGAGATGAAAGAGCCAACCAGTCTTAAAACATGTATACTGAAGCAACAACATTTCTTCAAGAAAGCATTCAGAGATAATTCAGCAGCAGGTAATGCTAGCTACGTGGTTAGTGGATGATTGCTAAGGCAGGCAAACCATTCACACAAGGTGAGTTTGTCAAAAACTGCATATTACAGACTGTATGTATTGTCTGTCCGGAATAGAAAGGTCAGTTTAGCAACATCAGCCTTTCTGCCAACACCGTGGCAGAGCGCATTTCTGACCTGTCGAGCAACATCATCAACTGCGTGAGTAAGCCAAGCGTTTTGATGCATACTCAGTTGCTCTTGTTGAGAGCACAGACATAACTGACACTGCTTAACAATTTATCACAATTTATGTCTGTGGTGTTGATAGCAATTTTGAAGTTGATGGAGGAGTTTCTCACCAAGCGTTCAAGCGGACCATGTGTGTGTCTTTTTGGGAACACATATTTGTGTGGAAATTTCTTCTCCACCTTGGTGGGATTGCACTTTTTGTGAGTGAGAGGTGGTGCAATCCGGGACATGTCAACCTGAAGGAACGTCTCTGTTCCCCGGACATTGAACTGTTAGCTGTGGGAATGCGCCCGTATTATTTACCGAGAGAGTTCACGTCCACCATCGTGATCGTTGTTTACATCCCTCCGTCAGCTGATGCAGTAGTAGCATGTGACGTCATCAGTTCCGCCGCTGCCAAACTACAGACTGAACAGGAAATCTTTCCTGCCACAGGCCATCAGCGTGTATAATAATAGCTAAAATCCGGTCATATATTATATATTATATTATTATATTATATTTTATTTTACTTATACTTATGTAATTATTATCTTAATTTTTTTATTCTTATTTAATTATCTTATTCTTATTTAATTATTAATTATTATCTTAATTGTTGGTTGTTCTTTTTATTTCATTGTGTTGTATTTGTGTTATGCTGCTGTTACACTCTAATTTCCCAGTTTTTGGGATTAATAAAGTATATCTATCTATCTATCTATCTATCTATCTATCTATCTATCTATCTATCTATCTATCTATCTATATATCTATCTATCTATCTATCTATCTATCTATCTATCTATCTATCTATCTAATTCAATAAGTCCAAGTACAGGTCTAGACTTACTGTTGATGATCTTCAAGCCATAATGAGGGTCTCAACCGTTTCCTCTCTCAAGCCAAATGTGGCTCAGGTATGTGAGAAGGAGTGTTGTCAATTCTCTGGCAGCAAGAAGTAGGCAAGAGACGCCATGCTCAGAAGAACTGTTCATGATCTTCATGTAATGTTCCATTCATGTTCTGGACACTTGTTCAGATGGAATCATTAAAACTGTTAATAATGATGTTTGAGGATTTTTTTCATTGTCCTTATCGTCATTCTTTCTTTTTTTCCTCTTCCAGTGAAATTCTGCATTTCTGCCACCATCTGCTGATTCACTAACATAGGTTATCCATTTTCTCCGTACACACTACACACCAACCCAGCATTTAAAGACTCTGGAGGTCATTTAGAAAAATCTCCATTTTCATGGGAGATAAATGCTTTAGTGTGGACAGAGGCCAAAATGGAGGGAAAAAAAGATGTTTGACACCCCATCAGAACTTACAGCAAGTAAAATACCTTCACATGCATTGACTCGATTTTCGATTTCAATTTTTACTCACCTGATCCAGTAGGGGCGAATTGTGCAAACACTACAGAATGGATATTTAGAACCCTGTCTCTCACTAATCGTGTCAATATCCAATATATATCATATAATAATATATCACGTTCACTAGCAACTTTCTAACAAGCCAAGGAAATGCAGTTTTTTTGTACCACACATAAATCATGGGGAGGTAATTGGGGAGTATGTTGGTTGTACTCACATTTTGACTTCAGTATCATGAATATATATATAGATATATATGGCAAGATTTAAGAAAAAGTTTGTTATTGTAGGGGAAATAAATTAATAAAAAAAAAAAAAAGATGCTGGAGTGAGTGAGAATGGCCTCCCTCACATTGTAAATTCTAAGAGATAAGACGAATGCTAGAGATGCAAGTGAGCCATCTTTCTTTCTTGTCTTTCCTATTCTGCTTTTGCCAATTTAAGTAGCCCACCCCAATCTCAAAGAAAGAAAGGATGACAAAGATAAGAAACCAAGTGAGAAAATAATGCAGAGAGTGGTGGAGAGGAAGTAGAGAATAAGAGGGAATGAGTGATGAAGTCTGAAGAGAGAGTCAAGGGAGTAAAAGATGAAGCTGAGGAGTCAACAAGGGAAGGAAGGATGACAGAGTGAGGGAAGGACTGAATATTTAAGAAGGAAAAAGATTCATGAGGGCTATAATAAAAAGCTTCAGTGAACACAGCACAAACAGACATGCCTGATGGACACACACACACACACACACACACACACACACACACATGCACACACCGCAGGGTGAGTTGAAATCAACCATGTTTATTCAAACTCTTCCTGCTCATCACAGAATCCCATCATGCATTTCACTCCAACAGTCTCGCCCTGTCAGAGTATAACAAGCTCTCCTCACCACAAAACCCACACACACACACACACACACACTCTATACACAATGCATACACAGTAGAAATTAAACAATTTGAAGGACTTTAACCCAAAAACACATGAATCTGACAGATGGATAAAAAAAAAAGAAATCCATAAATATGATCCATAGTAGTATTAGTTTATCAAGTTTATCAAGAAGTTTGACTAGTTTTTTTGTAAGTTAAAATTACTAACAACAGCATGGCATGATACATGAAAATATATAGTTTATAAAAGTTGAACACTGTAAACTTGTCCCTGAATTTGTAACATTGCTCCAGTGAGGTTACATGGTGGTAATGTTTGGATCATTGCATTGTCTATACAACATAAAAAAATCACATCTGACATATAATGATATACAGTCAATAGTTAGCATTGCACATAGTCCATAAACAAATCTTAAATGTTATCATTTTCTTTAAAGAAATGTGGGTTGCAGAAGTACACAGAGGTCACATGAACATACTAATGACAACGAGCAGTACAAAGTTTGACTCAATTGCAGAAACTGTCGTGTATGTCGTGCTTGTGCAGCTGAGACTGGATGAGTATTCCTACTGTGTGACCTGAATTGACTGATGTACGGACAAACAGATCAGATCACAGTTGCCTGACATTTTGGACACAGATCGTTTCATGAACACGTTAGTGAACAAAAATACGAAACTGTTGTTCAGAGTTTAACAGTTTGGGTGATTTTAGGATCCAGCAGCCCGGATCCCTCTCGTCATTATCTGAGTCAGTCTCGTTGCTGTCACCGGGCTGTTCAGTGATGATTCCGGCCTCGAGGAGTAATACGTTATTAGCCGTAATGTGTACAACATAAAATCGGTCCCAGGTTAGTAAACACAACCAAAGGTCAAACATAAGGCGCACTGTTGATTTTTGAGAAAATGTAATGATTTTAGATGCGCCTTATAGTCCGAAAAATACGTTTATATAATATAAGTTTAAAATATTAGTTTAATGTAATATAAGATGAAATTGTAGTGTGTGCAACTAAAAGTGCATCTTTGTAAATTCAATGTAAACCTTAAGTCTTCATCATATATATCCATCCATATATATATATATATATACAATCTACAGTATGATAAAAAGCCCACCTGGAAAACTTTACATGACATCTTATAATATTTTAAAATGAATGCTATAATTTACAGAAATATCACTATTATTACTCATTATAATCACTGTTTAACTAAGCCCCTAATATCAGCTCAAGACCACATCAGTTCCTAAGAGTACAGCTGGTGTGAATAATGTATTACAGGAGAGCCAAGGGAAATCTTTCGTGGAAAATATAAAAGGAGGGGGGAACGTATTAACCTTGTTTTTTTGTTTTTTTTCACCAAATACCATTGAAACTTTTATATAAACTTCTCGAGTTATTCTAACAGATATGAACTGCTGCTGTTCTGTCATCCATACAGTCTGTTGCAGTAATAGTCAACACGTTAATTTGACTAAGTGTCTCATTGCTATGGATTTATTCACAGTTTGCAGCTCAGCTGAAAGGCAATGTTTTGTTGGCCAAAAGTGGTATGTCTGTCTCTCTCTCAGCAGAGGGGGGTAATGCAAATGTTTGTTAAATCGGCTATCATTTCCTGACACGGTGTTGCAGGCACAATTAGGTAAGAGAGGTAATGTCAACTTTTAGTTTGTGTGTGTGTGTGTGTGTGAGAGAGAGAGAGAGAGAGAAACATGGAGACAATTCAAATGTTTGTTAAGCCACGTATCATCTCCTGACACCTTGTCCTCTGTGTAATTAGATGATATGTGCTCTCTCACAGTGTGTATGTGTGTGTGTGTGTGTGTGTGTGTGTGTTGCTGTCATCCACAAAGACATACACCTACACACTGAGAGAACGCACATAGTCCATACACACAGTGCATTACATACACACATTGCATATATGTCCACATTACTGCTTATTATTACGGAAGATCCTCTTCCAAGATAATAATAATAATAATGTGATATTTAAAACTTTACACGTTTTGTTTCAATGTAAAATACAGACATAAAAACAGCTCACAAACAACAACAATAAAACCCATACCATACTGCATGATAATATAATTCTAATAATATTACTTATTATAATGACAAAATGAACAGATTACACTTAAAGTAAATGAAAAAAGAAAATAAAAAAAGAAACATAGAAAAAATATGAGTTACAGAAGCAGGCAGATTTGTTTTTACACAGTGCAGGACTGGACCATGAACTGTAACTTAGGAAACAGACGAGAGGAGAGCATTCCTCACTACATTCTCTCCTCTTGATTTCTAGCATACTGTTTACCTTTTATTCATTTAGCATCCTGGAGTGGAATGAAGCCTCAGGAAGGGTTCATGTCTAAATCAATTTCATTACAACACGTATGTGGATAATTTCTCAACATGCAAACAAAACATGAGGCTATGCTGTAACTACACATCATCATCCTAACTCCACGTGTTTATCCACCAACACTCCTCAAGTTGGACATTTTATAGATCCCAGTGCTTTCATTGTTCAACATTATTCTCAGGTTTGAGTAATTGTAATTATATGGTTAGAAAGATGTGCTGTTGCAGATTAATAGTGACTAAGAAAAGCTATATAATGTGGCTCGGTCAAATACCTGATGTGTGTAATTGGGTCAGTGCCTGTGCCAACGCTATCTGCCTCTACCTAAAAGCAACTTGTTTGGAAAATACACTGTACACACAGTCTGGAAAATGATAAACCCCTAATTTTAAACTCTGTTTACGGGGTTTTGGATAAAGACACAATAGAATAACCATATTGAATATAATGCATTACAACAAGGGATCACCTGTAAATTAAATAAATATGACACAGTGCTGTAAATGTGCTGGACATTCCTCTTTCTTATTCCTTGTTTCAGCTGGATCAATGGTCTGGAGACAGGCATTCCTTCATTCTGTTTTTCAGTCACATGCTCAAACTGTCAAACTCTATGAACTGATTTTTGGTATAAATATGTCTGGCTTGCAGTCTATTATCAACATTTTATGACACCTTATTTCTTGGCCTCTTGACAGATGACTGTCTGGTCAGTTCCTCTGGTAAAGACATGAGGGTGATGCTCTCTTTGAATTAGGACATACATAACATGAGCCGTCAGATAGCAGTCAGATAGGTAAGACAGGACATGCTGGACAATTTCTGGGTTAACGACACAATGAGAAAACTTGGCGACAGACAACCTGCACCAGTCATACAGTAACAGACTAACTCTGTGTCAAAAAAGAGATAATAGTTAGTTCTAAATTCTCTGTGAAATCTCAGTATTGAATCAGCGCACATGAATCCGTGCAGAATATTCTCAATGAGCCTTCTGTCTTCTCTTTTTTTTTATGGACGGACTGATATTGTGCCTGTGCCTAAAGTTACAGAACCCAAATCTCTAAATGATTTCCAGCCAGTAGCACTTACCTCCCTTGTCATGAAGACTAAAAATAAATGAGATTTTAAATAAAACACCGGAGACATTGGATCCTCTCCATTTCCTGTATAAGCTCATTTGGATGGTTCTAAAAACTTTGCATGTTTACTTTTTATTGATTTCTCTTCCAGAAACAGAAACATCCCAGAAAGTGAGAGTAAATGGTCTTGTATTGGGTGTTCTTTTACCTTCTACTGGCTCTCCACAAGGATGCGTGCTCTCACCGCTTTTATTTGGTTTGGACACTAACGAGTGTCAGAGCAGGGTGGTTCTGATTTTATTTTATGGTGTAAAAACTCATTTTCAGGACATAAACAGAAAGAAAACAAAAGGAATGAAGATCTTTCTACAACTGCCCCATCAGTTCAGATCCAAGGCCAGGACACGAGTAGTTTTTATCACAAATTGACAAAATGTAATATCGATACTGTTTTAATGAATATGTTTTATTCTTGTTTTATTGAGTCAGTTTAAACTTTTAGTTTAGGTAGAGTCACTCACCCTGAGAAACAGGAAGAGGCTGGAGCAGATTGTGAGGTGGTGTACTAAAGCTGCTGGTGTGAATTATATAGAGACAGAGCCTTAAAGGAAGCAGAGGCCATAGTGTGTGACCCCACCCATCTTCTGCACCAGGAATACAAGCTGCTGCCATCAGACCGACGATACGTAGCATCCAAAGGTAGTTGTGATTTGATGTTCTCCCCTTTTTTTCAACAATATTGTGGATGTATTGTGATCTGCGTGTGGATTGGCTGTTTCTTTGAGTGACAACTGCTGTCTATAAAACGAATTGTCCCCCTCGGGGATAATAAAGTTTACCTTGACCTATTTTATGTACCGTAAAACAGGTAAAATAACAAAACCATTTTTTTTAAAGAGCAGAGTGCTGCTGTGAAAATGCATACAACTCCCTTTCACACTTACACTTACAGAAAAGTCTTACGTGTGATTTCAAAGTAAAATCACATTACAAATTCTTTGAAATGAATACATATGAAATAACAAACATGAAATAAAGGAAATTAAAATCTCAATTAATACTCACTCAGTTTATTCATCAGATCTTGACATCTGTATATTATGTTTCCTACACACAAAATAAAATAAATTTGCAACAATATTCAAGTATTAATGAACAGCAGCAGAAGAAGAATGATGAGTTGTTTCATAGGTTTCTGGACTTCATAAAAAATATTGTTGTCTACTGTTAATCGTAAAGAAAGAGAAAAAGAAAAGAAAAAAGTTGAATTAATGCAGGAGGGAAACAACCTATTTAAACTCAACTTCAAAATGTTCTGTATTTTTTAATGTGGAAAATGTATGTTTTTAAATGACTTTTTAAACATAATTAGCATGATGTGAATGGAATAACATATCATAATTTAAGTCGGCAAAAAGGTAAAATACAGACTTTTTCTATGCTGCGAAATGCTCTGTCAGAAGATTCACAAAGGTTGCTGGTATATAAATAACACACACACACACACACACACAATAAATAAGGCTGCCCAACCAGAACTAACAAAGGCCCACTATGGACAGTCCTGTCAGCACAGCTAGGGAGAGATATTGTGGCGTATGTGTGTGTGTGTGTGTGTGTGTGTATGTGCATGTGTGTGTGGATTTGTTTTTGTGAGACTGTGTGTGGCTTCCTTTACACACTAAGGAATGGTAATTGTCTCCAGTGAATGTCTCTTCTGCTTGTCATAAGCTACGCTCATTTACACTCAAAATATTGGACTGTGTGTGTATCTGTGTATGAGTGTTTGTGTGTGTGTGAGAGTGCAAGAAACACAATGTGTGTGTCATAAGCTATGCTCATTTACTCTCAAAATATTGACCTGTGAATATACAAGTGTGTGTCTGTGTGTCACAACTACATGTGTCAAAAACTCACACTTTCACACTCAAAACATCAGCATGTGTGTGTGTGTGTGTGTGTGTGTGTGTGTGGGGCACACTCTACACCACGCTCATTTAGCCTCAGTAGCAGCAGAATGGGGAATTCCAATAATAATCATAAAACCTACTTTATTTTCTCTGTTTGAGGTGAGACGGCTGCTTCTCCCCCTTGCCGCCACTTTCCAACCCGCTCAGCCAATCAACGCATACACACACAGGCACGCACACACAAACCCTCTCGTGTGCAGTTTTGCAAGCTGAGGCGATCGTCAGAGTTATTACATGGAGTGTTGTCTGCCTTGTTACATTTTCACTTTATGAGTTGAGCGCCTTCCCAGTCCCTTAATACTTAGACAGTGTGTGCGTATGTGTGTGTGTGTGTGTGAGTGCCTACTGTTTTCTTTTTATCAGCAGATAGGCCACTGGGTCCTGCACTACTTAGCAAACCCAACTATTTAATAAACACAGCGGACGGACGTGTGTGAGTGTGTGTGTGTGAGTGTGTGTGTGAGGGAGGAATGGAAAAAGAGAAGAAAGAGAGAAAGAACGACAGAACAACTGAATCTCAATGATTATAATCCTGAAGAGCAGTTATATATAGAGGTTATGTACATTATATGCTGTGAACACACTAATGATTGAGTCATCAATATGAAGGTGTGAAAAAAAGGTTAATTAATGCTGCCAAGGGTCCATATGAATCATATGTTCAGTGTGTCTAAAGCTAAAAATGCAATGTGTACTTGAAGGCTGTACTACATGCATCATTTCAAACTGTAGTTTTAATTTGAATAAGAGGTCGTAACCGAGGATGTCCATTCCTTTGCAATCCTCCCTTGAAAAATAGCTTTCTCCACCATTCTTTCCTGGTTTGTATATATATCTTTAATTCTTTCATTAGTGACCTTTTTTTTTAAACATTTGCATGTGTTAAAATTATGATTTGCTTGATGTTTAATAGCACTGAAAATAGCATCATTAAACAGTAATGGGTCGGTAAAGGTTTGACAACTTTATGTCCAAACTGCACTTCATAAAGCAAACTTAATGAAATGAAAGCAATTAACTTGAAGGATTGAATTCATGCCAACAAATAAGTGATTTTACATAAAAAATATAATTCTGACGATTATTTTTTCCCATATATAAATATGATATGGGGTGTGAAAGGATATCACAATCTAAAAATGTGACAATGAGATCACAGTATTTTGTTCTAGACTGAAATATCTTGACAACTTCCAGATTAATTAACACTAACATTTGTTCAGATATTCATGGTCCCCAGAGGTAGAATCCTACTGACTAGACAATCATCTTACTGACTAGACTACTTACTCGCTCCACCTCTGACTTTTCCTCTAGCGCCACCACGAGGTTGACATTTGTGATTCAGAGTGAAATATTTCCACAATTAATTGCCATGAAATTTAAAGCTAATATTCAAGATCCCTGTTGGATACACTC
The DNA here is from genome assembly GCA_036937835.1 of Pampus argenteus. Taxonomy (NCBI): domain Eukaryota; kingdom Metazoa; phylum Chordata; class Actinopteri; order Scombriformes; family Stromateidae; genus Pampus; species Pampus argenteus. Next base: position 2,978,484 of record CM072866.1, read on the forward strand.
CAATGGCTTTGGTGATCCTCTGACCTTTCCTCCAGTGGTACTATAAGGTTTCAGCTCTCCAGATTCAAGGATTTCACAGGCCAACATACCTAGGTGCTGATAATGCACGATAATGCTGGTTGTCACCTGCCGTAAAGAAATAATACTTCCTACTTCAATCACAGCTACATACGTATGACCGTAAATGGCAACAAAACCCAGTAGAGACTATGTTTATTCATGTTATTTGCCTAATTTATGTTCTCTCTATTTATCTCAGCTCAGTGTGAGAGTCTCTACTGTGTGTTGCTCTAATTTATAGTCACTCTATTTCCTCCCCTCTACTCTGCGTTTCACCGCGGGTGGGGCTGCCTCTCCGGCTCCACGCGCATACGGAGAAGATCAGAGGAGAGGCAGACAGTGACAACTACACTTGTTACATCACTGTAAGTGCAATAAAAGCTTTGTGAGTAAAAAGTCAATAAGGGTAATTAATAAATGTAATGTGTGCAAAAGATGGATGCGATGCAGTCACGTGACGTCTCAGTCAGCTCCTCACATCTCTGAAAACGTACTCAGCAGTTTTCCAAACAATTGTTATTTTTGATTAAATTTAAATGGTTAATTTCTTGCCTGGAAAAAAAAAAAAAAAAAAATTAACATGACAGGATTTAGTCTGGCTCAGATTATCCATATAAGAGACTTAGCAATGGCAGAAATTTAGTTTTTGGTTAGTTACTAAAATTCTGGCCCCAGTTCCTGAGAGCTGGTGGTATTCTGGAACCAGTTTTCCTGTCCGAGAGCCGGTTCTTTGGTTGTTGAAACACAACATAGTATATAGCATGTTCAATATTGTTACTGACATTACAGATGACCGATGAGCGTAGAGCTGTTGGAGAGCTCAGTGTAGCCCATCACGGGACACTCCACTGAAAACAGAATCTGTCTTACCGTGGCAGGTTTTGATGCACTTTTTACTGACTGTTGAATACAATTCTCCCACACCATCCTGAGGTGATTTCTCTCGTCTGATATCATGTAATAATCATAATAGTGATAAAAATCATATTGACTGTCCATTCCATTGAAGCTGGAACACAGGGACTCGATCACATCAGTTTACCAACAAAAATCATAAGCCAATATCAAAGCAATTCATTTAGGAATTTACTTTTGTCTGCTAACTGTATATGTGTGACTTTGTGTGTGTCTCCCCCTATCTGTGTCAGTGTGTGCAATAACCTAATGAGTATAATAGGGCTGTTATATTTTTAATAAACACAGCAGGCAGCTGTAGTCTGCTGAGGCTCATATCTAAATGGATGGAGAGATTGTCAATGACTCACCGTGGTACACTTACTGCTGATTACAGAAACGCAGCGCTTGCTGTGCATATGGACTCTGCCTGTGAGTGCAGACGTATGTGCGTGCATGTGTGTGTGTGTGCGTGCGTGTCTACAAGCACAAAAGACCTTTTTTCTGCAAGAAAACTAGTAGGTGTGTCTGTGCTTGTGTGTGTCTACTTATGAGTTACAGTTTTTCATTAGCGCAGAATTATATATGTGTATACATAGACACTTTCTCATCCAAAACTTCCATGTTGTGCACGCAGTCAGATGTGTGCGCGCGTGCATGCCATTACACTCTCTGTTGACTAAATGAAAACATTGGTAATTTCTCCTCCTCAGCACCCATTCATTCTCCCTGTGCGCCCCACACAATATTAAAAATCTCCCTCACTCCCAGCTGACGGCGAGACTCGCCAGCTCGCACATCTCAAAACATGCTCTTTCCTGTCTGCGTGATGTCTTTATGTCTGTCAAACAATATCAAGTAGAATCTCAAGTGTAAAATATGACCAAAGCGTTGAAGTTGGTGAGTGTTTTCTTCTAGCAGAGCATATTATGAAGATGAACCAGGGAGGCATAAAGGACAGGTGTTTTTATCTTTCTTTTTTTTTTCTTTTCAATGATCAATAAAAGTTTCTGTTCTTTATGGAATTATATTAAATCTTCAGAATTTCATATTGCATGTATTCAAATTACTAAATAACTACTTGTTACACAAGCTCACAAGTTAAAATGACTGCAGACATATAACTATTGTTCATATTAAGGTTGTCAACAAAACATTAAAAACTATAGATTATAGATCCATTATTAAACCTAAATATAAATAAAATAATGCAACAAATAAACCTTGTATTGTATGTATGTATTATTATTTAAGATTATACATAGATAAGATTGAATTTGAATTTATTCCTTCATCCCCTCATTTGAAAAATGAAGATTACATTACATTATAATATAATATATACATATATATAATACTTTTTAAATATTATTATTGTCCCTGTCTGATATTACAAAATAATCTTAAATAATCTATATCCATGCACTTTACTACTAGCTTTAGTATTATTATATATTCATTAACAAGGTGAATTAATGTCAATATGTATATAATCACTACAACCAATATAAAAACCTTTAACTTATGAATACAGCTATGTTATTAACTAGCAATGCTTAATTATTGTAGGCTATATGATTGACATAATTGTACCATACAGCACTGCACATATTTCTGTAATATTAGTTTGAATACAACATGGATCTAACTGTCTATACAGTATATATAATAACATAAAAGAACATCTAATTATACATATGATTTACTTTCAGAAAGAAAAGCCACATATACATGATTAAGTCAACATTTTCTGATGATCAATGTTATTAAATCATATTTATTTATTCATAATATGAACCTTTTTGGGTGTCAAACCATTCTTCCACAGTTTCAGAAAAAAGAAAAAAAGATTCCATGTTTATCTTCCCACTGCTTCTTTAATTTAATTTAATCTTAATTTAATTTAAAGTGCAGCGATAAGATCATCATCCTGACAAGACAAGACAACGAACAAATTGCTTTTGACTTTGTGTTATTAGAGTGAATTAAAACGGGGCTCACCTCTCAACGCTTTGTTCTCTGACTCCATATTTCATTTGATATATGAAATCATTACACACACACACACACACACATCAGCCTCCCCAGTATGATTATCATGTTATTCATTAGTGAACTCTGCAACTTCTTTACAGAGTGGGATTCATTGCAAAAGGTGATGCAAAAGAAACACTTCCCCAGATGTACATATATCTATACATATAGATTTACACTGATGTACATATATCTATACATATAGATTTACACTGATGTACATATATCCATACATATAGATTTACACTGATGTACATACATCTATACATATAGATTTGCACTGCATATGTGAGTCAGTGAAGTGATGAATGAAGGTTGCATCAACTTCTGAATCTTTTACAAGAAAAGATCCAAATATGTATCTTCTGTATATGTATCTGGAGAGGTTGCATACAGTTTCCTATGCTTCAAATCCAGCTTTTGTATTGACTTCTATTAGATTACATCACAAACTGGTCAATGATGCAACTAAGTTAAAAAAGTCAATGAATCCCACCAGGTGTATGTCACATCAAATATTTAGTGATTGTCAAAGAACAGGTGTCAAGCAACAGTCAGACAGCGTCATCACATCTGTGGAAGTTTGGGAGCTTGTTAATGACAAAACTGTTGAGTAAGCACAATATTCAAGACGTAATCTAGCTGCAACTCAAGATGGGAAACCAGCCAGAGACAGATGCCTGGAGAGAAAGTAGGAAACTGTGTGCACTGAGTTTGAAGGTTACTCTCACAGCTTTCTCCAGTGGCAACCCTCCCACTTACCTGTTAAACTTTTTCACCTTCTTGTATGTGGATCAATAAGATCATTAACAGGAAATAGATTAATGCTGTGTATATGATGAAACGGTCAAATCTGTGTGCATTAATATCCACACAGATGTGAGAAATGGAGGATTCGATAGGCTCCCACAATTCCCTTTGCAAGGTTCAAACTTTTGTCCTTGTGTTTCTACACTGCTTTCAGTCTTTAAAATAATTCTGCTGCTGTGAAGACAGACCACAATGAGACCTCGTTGTTCAGCTTCATAACTGATTTAAAAACAATAAAAATCATTTACCCCCAAAGAGCTCAATTTGAACCCACATGGAATGATGAGAGAGCTTCACATGAGCCTGAACTCCGGTTACAAAAAGCATTTAGAGATAAAATATCCTTGTTGGCCAACTGGTAGAAAATATCTTATTGATACATAATCCCTTAGCATTATTCTCAGTTTCAGACTCCTAAATTAAAATGAGTATTTTTTAGACCTTTTTTTTTTTTTTTTTGCACCATGTTAAATCAAAAGAATAAAACACATTTTTTTGAAGCTCGACACCTCATCCAGCTGGTTTGTGGCCTCCTCTTCAATTCCCCTGTAAACATTCTAATTCAAAGCTAAAGGAAGCCCTTTTGTCGAAGCTTTATAATGGCAGACTGGTTTTACGCTGGCTTCTTTTACTTTTGGAGAATGTTTTCAACTGCTGGGTGCCAAGACACGTCATTGTCACAATTAGATTGTTTTTTTTTTCCTTTTGAAAATATAAAAAAACAACAACTCCACACAGTGTAAAATACATGTTGACCAGTGGATATGATGAATTTGCAGGTTGATTCTGACCGACCCAACATACAACATCTGCATAAATATCCATGTGTGTGTGTTGGTTTTTCTTGGCTTTTATTGCAGTATTTATTTCTCTTTTTTTTCCTCTTTTGCAAATAATTTATTGCATTTAGCATGTATATTATTCTATCTTATCCTTTTTTTTAATACATGATGATGAAAAAGTGGCATTGAACAATCATCATGAAAGTGTTGCTGTAGGAGGGCTCAGATATAAAGTGGATTTATTTAAAAAACAGATTTTTAACAAACAGTAATTGAATTATTTTCAAGAAATAAGTGTGATAAAGATGATTAAAGAAATCCTTATGAATAACACACTATAACATTGAGTCCTTAATTCCACATATGTAAGAAAATAATGTCATAAATATACATTATAATTCTTTTTTTCTTATGTGAAAAATGTAGCTGCAGAGGTATTTGGGGAACGAATATGAACATGGAAAATATATTTACAGAATGAAAAAGATAAATGGTAAGTGATACTGCCAGTGAGTGAAGAAAAGAGAGCAGTTTGTTTGAACACTTGAGTGGCTGCTTGCTCACTTCAACGTGCTCAGTAGATTAAAAAAAAAACAAAAAAACTGCCCCACACTCTTTTCTTCATAATTCTTTGTCAAAACGTATTAAAGCTGATAAAAAATCAGTGTGTTCTCATCTGTTAACTACTGCTTCACTTTTATATGGACAGAAATATGTTTCTACTGTAACTTGCTTGAACATATGTCCTCACAATTCTGACATAGTGCAGATTGTTTTATGGCTACTTCTCTGCTTAAATAATCATTTGTAAAAAAACAAAAAAAAAAACAAAAAAAAAAAAAAACAAAAGAACACGCACAGCAGTTCCAGATTATCATCTTTTAAATTAATAACAATACAGAAGTGCATCAATATATTAATTCAGTAGCCTCTTTAATGTTGCATTCTTTACACTAATATCATTTATTTTGCTTGCACACAACATCCTCTGATTTCACACGTCCCACACACACACACACACACACACACACACACACACACTTTATGCAGTGCATGCTTCATATATCTTCAAATATCAACAATCGCTACAATGTTAACACAGGCTTAAAATATGTATATTCAGTGCAGAGAGTCATAAAAGAGAGTCATGAATAGAAATGAAATGATGGACAAAAAGTTAACAGGAAGAAAGAGAATTATAAAATTGTTGAGGAACAGTAGGGAAAGAAAGAAAGAAAGAAAGAAAGAAAGAAAGAAAGAAAGAAAGAAAGAAAGAAAGAAAGACAATGTGTCAACAGAGATGATCAGTAGAGGTAATTAAATGTCAGGCCGTGTCTTTGTGCAGAGTTTCAGACTCACAGTTCAGTCAGTTCTGGGATGAGTAAGTGCAGACTAACAGCAGTAAAACTACAGTGGACACTACAATAATACATCCTGGCGGACTCACAGCTGCGGTCAGTTGTGTCTCATCATCGGTTCAATAAGGGTTAAAGAGAGAGAGAGAGAGAGAGCAGCCCTTATAACGACTCAACCCTCCCTCTCCATTATCCTCCAGACTACATCCAGATACCGACAGCCTCGCACTCCCCGCGGTAACAAAAACACTCTCTGCCTCTCCCTCTCTTTCTCTCTCTCTCTCTCTCTCACACACACACACACACACAGACACACGCGCACACACACTTACACACACCTGCTGGCGGAGGAGTAGAAGAACAGAGCGGGGCAGCGCATCTGGTCCCCCGTTCAAGCGGAGAATCGACGGAGAGGAGCAACCGGCGCTCCGCTGCTCAAGGTAAAGACTTTTATTGATACAAACAGCCTCGGCTGGCTGCTCTTAAAGCGTGTGGAGAAGATGTTTAGTTTGCGTGTGTAAATGTGTGTGTGTGTGAGTGAGAGGTAAGTTGCCCTTTGAGTCTGGATGTGTAAACATGATTGGCTTAATTGCAATAAATGGAAGGCGGATGTTCACTGCTATTGGTCGCTGTTAATTGGCAAAGTCAGACCAGGTCAGTGGCTGTCAGCGCAGTCAGCTGGTTTGCTCAAGGGAACTTCATCAGAAAGTGAAGCAACATGCTGTTGGATGCTCTTATTGGAGTTTCACTGTGTTGTTATGTGCAGATATAGAGGCAGTGAGATGTGGAATTTACATGGAATGAAAAACAGAATTCATTAAATTAAACATGAATTGAAACAATTTTCAATTAAATCTGAAAAGTGAAGAAAGTGTAATTTTTATTTTTTATTTTTTTTTCTCTGTAATTGCAACTTGATTTTTTTTTCTTTTCTAAAAAAGCTGTTAATACATGCACTGGCCAGACTATCATTTAACATGTTGACCAGTCCACGTGTCAGTAACAAGCAACAAGTTTCACTCTCGTCTCGTGGTGCGAGTCGACCCCTAAGGACACAAGTCTCAAGGTTTTTCACTTTCTGGCTCACTTCTCTCTCTGTACACAGTAGTTGTACCTGAAAATAAACAAGCACTCAAAGTAAGTTAGCAACAGGTGTGCTAACACCCCAAAAATGCATTTGACTGATGGGGTGCTGCTGGGTGTGGCGTGTGATTGACATCTTTGTGTTTTGGTGGAGCGCTGGGGGGCAATTTAGCTTTTTATACTTACTGACAGCAGAGACATGAAAAAAACGGTGGTGGTGGGGGGTGATCTTGGCTGGACGTCAAATTTGAGGAGATGCTGTGATTATATGTTTAGCCCAAACCAATCCCCATATTATATATAGTATATTATATATATTATATATAATATACATATTACACTGCAAATGCTCAATATCCAGAAAAAAAGCATTTTATTAAACAGTTTTTGTTCAACATATTTCATATTTTTTACGTTTTATGTTTTTTATAAAGCTAATTACTACGTAACAGCAAATTTATCAGTTTATTTTATTTTATGTCTACCATGTGTAGCCGCTAGAAACTGAAAGATGAAAATGAATTCTGCTTGAAGGAAATAAATCTTGCCTATGGGCACTTTGGCAGGGTGACTGCTCCCCGGGGCCACGTGGTGTCTGAAGCGAAACGGTCTCTGCATGCTGCTACAGAGCATTTTTGTCTTAAAAAATGAGTTTATTTTTTACATGTTTGATACTGCTGCGTACCTCGGGGTTCTTCAGGGTTTCGCTTTGCTTTGCTCAAGAGCACATTGGCAGTGTAGATGGCTGCTAACGGCAATGAATAAGCATGAATAAAGCCAGGCTGACTGCTTAAAGGGTGCTAATGGATGAGCATTTGAGTTTCACTACACATGAGGTATATATTCTGTAGTGTACGTGGCAGCCAATGAATTCACTATGTAGTTTACATTGCTGTACTGTACTGTATTCAGTGAAATGTGTATCACTGATTTGAATTAAAATAAATACAACCACACTATTATTCAACACCTACAGTAGTTAAAACATCCACGCAAGCAATACATCCAAAAAAATAAAAGTCGACTTTTACTTTCAGAGAAGCATCGCTTCTGGTTTTCAGGATTCCAGGCTTTTTTTCAAACAATTATTATATAAATATAAATGACATCCAAACATTGATACCAAGGTTTTGCTCTTATTAAGTCAGTCAAGTCAGCAATAATTACATCCCATTCAGCTCATCCATCAATAAGTTTATTTACCTCCAAAAATGGGGTATCTTAATACTGTAAATAGGAAAACAATCATATGTTGAGTCTTTTCTGCAGGTATACCTGGTTTACATACACTGATATACATTACAGTAAAAGGGAAGCCACACTTCTTTTATTTGACAATACATGTCTGCTTTCATCTTTGTCATCATCTGTAGATCATAACTGTTATTTGTAGTTATTTATATGCTTTATTTAATCAGGATGTCACACTGAGATTGAGATTTCATTTACAAGTGAGATCTGAATACAGAGTAAAAAGATAAATAAATGAAATTAAATAATGATAAAGTCATTGACATAGCAACAATAATGATAAAAAAATAAAAAATAATTAAATTAAAGCTGGGAACACATTCCTGTTTGAGCCAGTTAGTTGTTGTTCTCTGGCTGAAATGAAAGAGGTGTCCTAACCCCGGTAATAAATTAAATATCACACACTATCGAACACTTCTCTCCACCTCGGGAGAAATCAGTGCTGTTTTGAAATTAATTGATCGGTGGTAAATATTCATTCAACCCTGATGTGTAATTAATAATTTCTCTAATTATTTACATATTATTTATTACAGTTTGTAATATAAGTTCGGCCCCTGACTAATGACTGAGTCATTTGATGTAATTAATCAGCCAGTGTTGCCGTCTAATGGAGTTACACGTCATTCTTATAATCTGAATCAAGGCGCGAGGAGACACCAACAATGCTGGAACATTCGAGTATAGTGAAGCTTTTTGATAAAAATACACAACAAGGTAATGAGCAAATATCATTAATATTTAGCATTTCTAGTTGAACGTTTCTTTCTTTTTTATTCAAGGTTATATTAGGAATGTTTTCTAATTTCACCACATTTCTTTTTCAACATCAGCAGCAGTATTTGAAAAAAAAAAAAAAAAAAAAAAGATTTCATTTTTACTGAATGGTTTCATCTGACTGACTCCACATGATAGAGCAAGCTTTATATTCCCAGACTTTACAAGCACTGAAGTAGCTCGAGGGTCACAGGTCACAGTAAGATAGACTCTTATTTCTGGAGGGAACCAAAAATGAACAAAATAGCATACGCGGTGATGTTTTTTGTAACACATTGCTGTCAATAAAACTCTGCTGTTAGATTGAAAGATGTGAAACTGTGACAGGAAGCTGCTGCTGTAAATGAGCATTGAGCAATGGCCACTCGACTAAAAACACCTCATGTGAGCCCTGATTCATTTGGGTTTTGGCCTTGGGAAGGATTATACAGACAATCCCAGCCTGAAACAAGCCCAGCAGCTTAATCAGGCAGGATGTGTTCACAGGGTGATTAAAGCCCACATTAAGAAATACTGGAATTTACAATAACGTGTGTTTGTAGTTCATTTGTTTCTCTGTGAGCCACACAGACAGACCTTCTTTTTGACAGAGATGCTCTGGTATATAAATCAGTTAAAAACCAGAAGAGTGTTGAATTAAGCCTTTTCTCCTTACATTTTCCCACCCAATATTTCATGTAAGTTATTAGAGTTTATATTACAAATGTCTTTTAATTTAGAGATACTCATGAGAAGCCGAGTTGACATTCTTCTGTATTGTTTCCCACAATCGATTCAGTGAGGCAGTTGCAGTGATTTAAAGGATGTTCACTCATTTATAAAAAAAGAAAACATTACTGCCATCATGCGTACAGGAAAACATTTTGAGTCGCAGGGCTGCCCGTCATGCATGTGTACATGCAGCGGTACAGCGCTGAGCACACAACATGGAAACTGACAAATGCAAAACCACATCATCTAAACATGAATCTGAAAGATATTTTAAACTGTTAAAATATATTAGAAGTGATTTATTATTTTAAAAGTGATTTTAAATTTATTTTTTTTTATGTTTTCCTACCTTCCAGGCAGGCATTGCTTTCCATTCTTTGAATCCTGAAATTGAACTTGCAGAGGCTTGAGACAGGATCACTCATTCTGTCCCAAACATAATCATATGCAACTCTGCTGTATTAGCGATGTTAATATGGCGCAGTGAAAAGCAAAGGTGTAAAGGCTGGAATGTTAGATGGGTATAACGGCTTGAATTCAACAGCTGCTGCGCATATTTGTTTCAAAATTGCATTAATAATCTGTTTTTTTTACCATTTTAAATAATAAATAATGCAAAAACTGTAGAAAAAAAACAAACAATGCAGATACCAGAACTTTTGACTGCATCTCATTGTCTTACTCAGCAGATTAAAGTCTTGAGTCAATTGTTTTTTGTTTTTTTCTCAAATTGCTATTTACCAGGTCAAGAATGAAATATCATGTTCAATTTTTCAGATATATTTAAAGCTGAAACAATTATTCTACTTCTCAGCCGGTCAACTAGTTTCAGTTGAGTTCAGTTTCTGGTTCCAGTTTCAGTGTGAGAACTCGCTGCTTTGCGCTACTATAACACTTTAAATTCAATAGATTTTAGTTGTAAGACGTTATTGGACTTTTTCCCCGTGTTTGTATCTTAAAGGGATAGTTTGGATTTTTTTTAGAAGCAGGGTTGTATGAGGTACATACTCGTAGTCAGTTTATTGCCTGCAGTAGATGGCGGTCTGCACATGTCCAGTGTGGAGATGCAGAAGTACCATGAGTACCAGCACAGCTGCTGTGGACAGGGGCAACAATAAAACACATTTTAGCCACCTAAGTAAAGACCCACCCAAAATTTATATCACTTAAATTGTGAGTTATATTAACAAAATTTTCAATGCTTTACCTTGCCGCCAGACAGCCTTCTCGGCATTCTCAACTGCAGATTTTTAGTTTTCCTACACATTCCACATACATCCCCTAAAAGCATTTGCAAGATCCCGAGGAAAAAAAAAACCCGAAAAACAACAGGTTTTTCTATGTGATTTAGAAACTACAGCAGGTGTGAATGGATTCTGGGGGTGGAAATACTAATGCACAAGGGGTCTATATACAGTGTCCAAGGTCAAAAAGGTAAATTAAAAAAAGAAAACACTTTTTTTTTTTTTCTTTCTGAGTTCAGATTTTTCCTGTCTGTATGTGTGGTCAAAAATTACATACTTTGTACTTACTTTCTTGATAAAAACAAAGAAAAACAAGTAAATTGGAAAAAAAAATCATTGAATGCAGAGTTTTTTTAGAGCTTTTCTCAAGGACGCCGACATCCAGCACACATCCACAATGCAAATGACACATTTTTAAATGAATGAGAGATGGCTGCTGTGATTTGTGAATACTGATAAAGTTATTAATATAAATGCAGGAGTGCCATCCTATTCATTTCCTGTTGTAGAAGGGATTCAGGCTGTTAACCCTAGAGTCATAAGGCTCTGCCACCACAGATGAAGGCAGACAGAAAGACACATACATAGAGGGTACAGGACACAGGAAAGGAGACAGCTGTCTGTGTGGGTGGCACATAGAGTTCAGTCAGTATTGTGTAGACAGCTAACACAATTTACAAGGAACATTTTAACTGGATCATACTGTATATTGTCCTTAAGTGACAAGCGTTATGGGTTCTACTACTCCTAAATAAAAAACTATTTCAACAACAAATTAGCCACTGTGACATACATTAGCATCCGGGTCCTGTACCAGACTCCAAAGCCCAGGCTCCAACATGTGTAACTTTGGTTGCTGTTGCAGTCTCACCCTTTCAATCGAAGTGCAAACATTAATGAAGAGACTGAAAAGTTGGTAGGAAGCACAGTCTGACTAATCATAGTCTGTCTCACTGTCATTTTTGAAAAATGCATAGTGATGAGACGCCATGATTTCCCTTTCCTCCTCACCGAATTGCTTTTTATCTCAGAAAAACACGGATATTGAAAGAAAATTATACTTTACATTATACTGCAGAGGCAACAGAGTATTACAAGCTTCCCACTCACACCAGTCATTTGATTAAATATTGGTATTAATTAGTGTTGCTCCGATTGATCGGCTGCCGATCATGATCGGCCGATATTGTCTAAAAATAGCCTGATCGGCGATCGGAAAAACATGCCGATCAGGAAGCCGATCACGTCACGACGAAGATTATCTGACGCTGTTCAACTCTGACACTGAAGAGGACGACTTCAGTGTCTTCAGTGCGCAGAAGAAATGAAGTGACAGTGGTTTGGTGTTCATTAGTTTAAAATGCTCAGGAGGAACATAAATAGTGACGTGTGGCTTCAGTTCATGGGAGAATGAAGCGACTTTAATAGTTGCGCAGTTGCGCTTTAACAGTGTGCGGGAGGAAAAGGTGACAGCCGCTGTCACCTTTTCTCCCGCACACTGCACAATAATGGTTTCAGTACGCAGGAGGAAGATCAATAAAACCATCAATGACTTTTCTGTTTTGTTTATCAGCACTTTTATTGCCGCGTTTGATGCTGCTTTTATTGCGGCACTGTTCGTAAACAATCAGTTCAGTATATGAATAAACACTTATGTATCGGGGTATGTATATATCGGCGGCTTATAGTCCGGTGCGGTTTATATGTGACAAAATATATATTTCATTCAAATTTTAGTTGGTGCGCCTTATATTTAGGTGCACTCTATAGTCCGGAAAATACGGTATTTAAAATTTTAAATTCATTCTTTGATCGGCAGTGATTGGCAATCGGCAGATCAAGTTTTTTGGTGATCGGTATCGGTGATCGGCCCAAAAAATGGTGATCGGAGCATCACTAGTATTAATATATATATTGATTACTGCATATTTAAACAGACTAAACAAGTGGAATTAAATAGCATCTCAAGGAGATTAAATCGAACGCAACTGGACTTGGTTATTTGTCTTTGAAGACGTTTCACCTCTCATCCAAGAGGCTTCATCAGTTCATGCTCGCTTGAATAGGCTGGGACTAGTCCAACCAGCTGGTGTTGGACGACTGTCACTAAACGACTGTCGTTGGGCACATGGAGTGTTAATGAGGCAATGACATCACTGGCCATGTGACTGCCTCCACAGAGGTTAAATACCTGGGTTTCTACACCAGCTAGTTGGACTAGTCCCAGCCTAGTCAATTCATTATGATCAAACTCTTAGAGCCATCTCATTTTACTGCAACAAATCAGTAAATGAGATGACAGACAGGCCCCATCATGACTGATCAAAACAAAGTGACATTCTGTGTTCACACCTGTGCTAGCAGCTGTGTGGTGAATGAACTTAAGCCCTCTGTCTAAACTTAAAAAGGTGTTTTTTTTAGTCTTGACTGTGTCTGCATCATTGATTTAGGATGACAGTTGATATTTCCTCTTGCCTTTTTATTCGCTGTTGATTTCTCATGTTTCTCCGCTCTAAACAATTAAAGTTGACCATGAGTGGAGCAGATTGTATTTGTAAAATCAATAATGTTTCAGAGCTTTGACCTGGATTCAGCAGCTCTCTCTTCCACAGATACATACTACTGACTGCAAATAGGGAAGTGAGGAGATAAGACCGAACAGCCAAATAATGGCCAGCAACCACACCTTTAATGTTAGTGAACAATAAATTATCAGACATAACCATTATCCACAGCGATACGTTCTGTAACTGCGATATGTTATCTGGTGATAAACAAGGGAATCCATCAATAAAGCATTCTTTAGTGGTAGGCCATGCTCTGCTAAAGGTCTTCTCCAGGTCAATCTTTTAGATAAACGATTGATATCCTGTGAGTGAGTCTCCTTGTTGCCATTAATTAAGCAGGGCAGCAGCTGCTCTCTTAACAGCCAACCAAGATATCAAAAGTGGACGATTCACCTCCCTGGAGCCATGGAGGACCTGGATGTTTGATGGCAGCAGTTTTGTCAGGACAAACTGGACATCTGCTAAACAACTAGACCAATAATATGAACAAAGCTGAGGGCAAAAATACATACAAATATATATAGATACATGCACATTTCTGTGTAATACACACACACACACACACACATACATATTTGTGTGTGTCTGTGTGTCTGTGTGTATACATATGTATGCCAGGTTTTGGAATTTACAATTAAGTTAATTATCTAAGGAGGGAATTGTATTACACTGGAACACATTCTGCTTAAAGGGCTAATCAGTATCTTTTTGAAATGTATCATTTTGGATATGTCAACATATGTATGTGTGTGTATGTGTGTATGTGTGTGTGTGTATGTGTGTGTGTGTGTGTGTGTGTGTGTGTGTAATAGCACATTATAATGTGAAATAATGATAATACCGATATAATGAAATAATACATAAGTGAGAAATGTTGAAAATACGGGGCCTGAATGTGTAATGCTGCACTGGCTCATTTATACATTTATATTTATATTATATATACTTTATTGTGACTGAATTGGAAACACTTGAACGTATCCTTTAACTTACTGTTGTCATAGTATCATTATGTATCATGTCACATATTTGTCCTGGTTAGTCACCAGGTGGAATCAGATATAAATGAATATTGCATAGCTCCAGCCAGTGAGGGCTTTGTGTATGTGTATGGTCACCTCTGTAGTTCCTGTTGTGAAATGGGAGATATTAGCTGTCACAGTTTCATAGATCTGATGTGAATGTTATATTTTTTTCTCACTTTGTGTCTCATAATTACAGTGTTTTACTAGAACTAGAGCTATAAATCAGCCAATATCAGCTTACTGCATATGGACTGAATTTCCTCTAATAGTGGCCGGGGCCTTTATTACCGTAACCTCTACTGCAGAGGGTACCAGGCCTTTATGAAGGAGTCCCGTATTAGTCAGAGGCTTTTAATTCCTTCTGTTTGACAAGTGTATTTGCTCATATTTTAACGCAAAGCCTCTTTGTTTTCTGATCTGCTTCTGTTTGCTCTGTTAAATCTTTTTTACTGCATTACTGGTAATTACAGTAATCCACTGATAATTCTAGTGGAACTATAATTCTAGGGCATGAGTTCCACCTGGGACATTTTGGCAGTGCATCATTTAGCTGTAGCATGCTCAAGGATGCATGCTCGTACTAAGATATGCACTGCTATTTTTATATTTAAACAATATTGCATCTCCTCCAGCCCCCATGAATACTTGTTGGAAGTATTAAATTAAAGCAATGTAAGTTTAGCGTACACTAGAGGGCTCTGCATGTACTCATCAATTATTTTAGGTAATTTAGAAACACTGGCTATGTATGGCATCAGTTCGTTATAGTTCTTCAAAAGGAAAAAAAGTGGGCTGCTTTATCCAAAATGTTTCATTAATGCCTTAATGTTTGTTTTGCAGACAATTTGCAGCAATTTATAATTTTTACAGAACAAGTTTTAGCAATGATACAAAAAAAAAAAAAAAGATGAATGTGAATGAAATATGTAAAGAGGAAGCAATGCTACAGCACATGAGGAGAAGTCACAGCGTGTCCACGCTAGCAATACGCCAGTATGTAATCATGAGAAGATGACAAATGTAAATATCTGTCATTAAGAATCTGGATCAACTTGTGTTCACTGTTATAGAATAATCTAAACAGTGTGATTCTAATGGAGAGATGATATGAGAAAACAGAATATATTCAGAGAGACAGAGGTAGAGTGTAAGTGAATGAAGGCGAGAGAGGTCCTGGCAGCCATGTCTTATTCATTGTCAGGTCACTAGCTTGGGGACTCACACTGTTAAATTATGAAGAACACAGTGATGGACATGGTGGATACACATGCAGACACACACACACACACACACACACACACAATGCGGTGAATATCCCTCATAAGAAGTAATCTGATCCAGTATTCACACTGTTTCTCAGTGAGAATATCTGCCAGTGGGACTCAGATCATGCACCTTGTTTTAACTTTTAGACTCCGCTTTTGTTGTGCTTACTAGCGTGTTTTCCCTCTCGCCCAGCCGACAGTGAAGCGTTACCATCCAAATCCTCTGTGGACAAAAACAATCTTCCCCCTCTCGATCGTGTGCCAAATAAACACCCAGAAAGGTCACATGGGCCGAGACCTCACTCTAACAGTCAAACATGTTTTTCATCGCTGAGTCCATCTTGTTTACAAGTGCAACATCCTGCTTTTACATTGTTACTGTGATATAGGTGAAACTACATCAGAGACAGGTGGAATTATCACCCTGCACAGAAAACAAAAGAAAAAAAAATCTTTTAAGACTAAAAATCAGAGTAGAGTGCACACAGATCCTCAAAATCTCAAACGTACACACTACCCTCTCTCTGCCTCTATCTCAGTCTGTTTGAACACACACACACACACACACACACACACACATGCATGCTCCATGTCTAAAATCATATCCAGCTCACAACACAACATTTGCAGCTCCTCCGGGCTACTTATTGATTTTCATCAGTGGCCTTATGTCTCACACACACACACACACACACACACCTCGCCGACATGTGCTGGAAATCCCCTACAGATGCGGTTTGAAATTTTCAGGTGAACCTGTGATGCCGTTTGGGTGAAAGCAACTTTTCCTTTGGACACATTTGACATACCCGCAGGCTTATTGACATGTTGGTGTGTGTTCATGCTTCATACACACTGAATGTAAAAATACCATCCATATCCTCCCGAGACCCACAAATACAGCAGCACAGTGCAACACTTGGCTGACAGTTAAAATTCACAAAACAATTTATATACTACCTCAGGAGTAGGTGAGTATAACTTGCATAAAAAAGTTTTTCTTAGTTGCCTATAATATTTTGGATAGTATTTTAGGAAATGTACATTTCAGTGGATCTGTCACAGAATGTTGTCTTTTCATTTTAAACATGAGGAAAAGTCAAATTAAATTAATTTTCACGCAACGTCAGCAGTGACGAGGTGTGGTTAACCTGCAAAGTGTTGCTGCAATGCACCCGTTTTAATAGAAACTGGCTCTCAACACTGTGCAGCTCCAGTTCTTTAATGGGACACAATGTAACAGACAGACAACACACCCGCAGCATGATGAAAATTTTGTAAAAACAGATCAGGCTTTGGAACGATCCATCAAAAGAAAAAGCTCGGATCAGCCCTTTACCCATCCTGTTAACAGGCTCAGGATGGACACAGTGAAACCAACACATGTACAAATTATAAAATCCAATATAATAGAATTGAAATGTATCTTTATGTCTGTGAAGCTAAAATATTTTTGATGATTGAACAAACTTGAATAAGGGATATTTTACTATAACCTACCTGTACATAATCCAACAATGTGTCTTTAAGGATTATTTAACGAATTGAGCAGAATATATTATAATTAGTAAATTGACCAGATTAGAGTGCATTCATTCATTCTGCACATCATTGTTTAGTTTTGGTTATTATTTATTTATCAGGAACCATGTACAACACTTTGTATTGTTAGCTCATAAACTTTTCATCTTTTTGCAGAATTCTTGTAGAGCATCTGTCCACTTTGCTCCTGTAGTCCAACAACTTTTAAATACCTAAATGTATTACAATGTGATCCCCTATGATGAATACTGGCTTTGCTTAGTGAGATCTATATGTGGGGAAAAACTGATTTTGAAATCTCTTCTCATTGGTCATTATATGTATGGTCAACATCAGTGAAACAATACCCAATATATTTTTTCTCCTACGTGTAGAAGTTGGTATGATGCCTCACTCAAATATTTTTTTTTCTATTTGTCTTTACCTTTTTGTGTGTTGGTTCTGTGTTGTAATTTTTCCTTCATTTTAACTCAGGGTCTTTTTGAAGAAGAGACTCAGGGGATCCACCTGGTTAAATAAGAGTAACTACCACATCAATCTACATGCAATTTAGACTTAATTTAAGTGGTATTTAAGCTTAAAACGAGTATTCAGTTGCCCATCCGTTAATCATATTTGAATTCAAATTTAGGACATTGATGTATGAGTTTGAATTTTGTCCTGCTAGTTGAACTGTCTACTACAAGCTCTTTCTGCGATGGTCAGTTCTGAAAACCACATTACACTGTGTGTGTGTGTGTGAGTGTGTGTGTGTGTATGATTGTCTGAAGACATATTCAGAGGTACAAAGACAGAAAGGGATGATGGTGTAAAGTGTGCCAACACAGTCCTGAAGAACAATGATTTTCTTATTGAAAAGATTCATAATCAGAATGTGCCTCTTTGTTTACTCTGTGAGAGATCAAACAGATCAAGGTAACATTTTCAGTGTGTGTGTGTGTTTTCTTTTTCTTTTTTTTTTTTTTTTTTTTCTTTAACATTCTTAACATCATCCTACATTGATGAAAACAGAAAGTGAAAAACTCCAACAGCTCACAGAATACTGGGGGGTATGTACATTCTGTTACTGGTGACTGGTCCTTTCAGCCAAACCTGTTAAAGGGCAGGGCTAAAGGTGTCTCAGTTCAACTGCTTTACTCTGTTGCTCCTGCAGCTCAGCATCATGAATGTTGGAGCATAAGGCCGTGTTCAGTCTGACATCAGCACAGTGTGGAAAAAAACACAGCCTTATCGATGCCGAAGAGGCCGACACAGAGGCCTCCAGCAATAAAATATACTGTACCAGCGTCCAGCAGAGAAGTTGAAGTTGCCTCAAATTCTGATAAAATGCAACATCATCTGAAAACACATATTCCTGGTAGATCAGGTAACATGAACAGGGTCATTTTACAGTTTGCTTCAGGATTGAGAGGGATGAGGGTGCTGCAGCAGCATTACTAGCCTAGCAGACATTGTAGATTTTTTTTTCTTTTGGAAATATCTCATATTGTTGCTTTAATGCTGTGGCATCGGTGTGATTTATATGCTGATATCTTTATGGAAAAACAGGATTTTATTTTGGTTATTCATTAAAAATTTAAATTTGTCAATCATATGTGATGAAAAAAGAATAAAGAACACATGGGACAGTTTCCATCTGTGTATGCCCTGGTCCTCCTATCAGTCAGTTCAGTACAGCAAGGTACAGCCGCTAATTGTGGAACTCAGTGTATTTAATGAAGCCCTGGTGATGTGTAGGGGTTTCATGATGCATTGTTCTGTATCACTGCATCGATTCAATGAATCAATGATCCAATGAAAAAATATTGATCCATATCATCATCTTTACACCTTATTTTGAAATTCCCATGGCACGTCTGAAATGTGGCACTTCATAGTGAACAACAGGAGGTCCATTTTTATGTCAGTCTTTTTATTAAAAATAATAGATTGCTCTTCATGTAAATGTATGGAAGCGGACTATGTGATACAAATATCATTATCCAAAGATTCAACATATTAAAATTAAGCCTTTAAAACCTTGAAACCTTTGTGTCGGTTTTAACTTTGTGTTTCTGTAGCAAAAAAAAACAAAAAACAAAACAAAAAAAAAAACTCATTGTTCTCATATTTGGCCTTTAAGACAAAATATGAGTCTATATGATAATATATGAAAATTCAAGGCATTAGCAGACTTGTTTTAAGAAACTATGATTTTATCTAATTAATCTAATTATTGTGTGTCTATTGCAGTTAGAAGACATGGGCGTGTCTGTATAATTTTATATTTCAGGAAAACCAACATGTTTATGCTAATTATGCAAGGTCTTTTTCTTTTTTTTTTGCATTTGGAACTAATTCTTTGCTCAACTATTCTGCCTTTGAGAATTTTTGTTGTTGTTTCATTGCTTAAGAAATGCAAAAGGACAGTGGGGAATGTGTCTTGTCAGGATCTTATTAATAATTGTGGTGGATTGTTCTCATAGAGACATCTTGCCTTTTTCTTCTTTCATGTAACTTTTGTTTAACTGGATGAGTCAATACAAGACTGAACATATTTTTGACAGCCTGGTGAGGAGAGCAGAGACCGTTCAAGGCATAGAAATGAAAAACACACATGCGTACACACGCACGCACTGCACAGCTCTCAGTGGAGATGTGAAGGATTAAAGCGTTATTGATTGTTAATGTGAAATAACCTTTAGGATTGGAGCTTTGAGCAGGACTTTAATTGTGCATGTGTGTGTGTCTGTGCGTTTGTGTGTCTGTGTGTAAGGGTGCATGTGTATGTGCGTGTGACCTTTGGCCAGCATGCTGATTGAAGAGGGTTCTCCATCTTTAATCAAACTTTGTCTCATTAGAATCTCCAGAGACAAGAACACAATAAAATAGACATAAAATCCACGCGTACTTTTAAGTTGTTTAAATAGAGTTGCATCTTTCACATCTGCATCTTAGTTTCTTTCACATACATCTTCCCCTGTATTGTCATTTTCATGGCTTCTGCCTCTCGTATCAGCAGCATCAGTCCAAACGCAGCACCACCTTTCAGGCTTAGGCTTGCATTCATGCTGTATATTAGTATTTTAGTGTACTCTAGTGTATACTCACTTACTCAAAGAGAAACTACATTATATTTAGCTCTACTAGTGAAAGTATATGATGAGGCAGAAAATATCCCAATATGATCCATCATCATTCCACTCACGCAAGTTAGAGAGACGTGTGACTAACTTTTTCTCCCTCGTCTCTTTGCTGTTCCCTTTCTGTCAGTCTGTCCGTGCTCCTTTTCTCCTTCCTCCTTCTTCCTGTAACTACTTTTTTCTCCTTTCTATGGTGTTAAGATATTCTGTGCGTGGTTCTATCTGCTGCATTGCTTTTGTGTTGGCCAGGACTATATATATATATATATAGTAATAACTGTGTAGGTGTAGGTCTAAGCATAATTATTAATGCAGAACTTTAACTATAATCAAAGTATATTTAAATTGAGGTATTGCTACTTTTACCAAACTAAAAGCTCTGTATACTTGCTCCATCAGATATAAAACCAAAACAGTATGCTGCTGTGTCTCTTTAAGACGACATTCAAACACAAATATTGACCAAGACCTGGTCCGCAAAAGCTGAATCCTAATCTCTAAGTGACAACCCAACCTTTACAGTGGTACCACTTTCATGTTAAAATTACCCCTTGATTAATATCAATCCATACCTCATTGCCATTTTTTGCATTGAATTTGCTGTGGGGATTTATGGTCTCCACACGATTAATTGTCACTTTCTTTTGTTGGCCCCAGAAACTACTCCACCATGACGCCAACACTTTAAACATTTACTTTTTTCATTTTCATGCTCTGTTTTTCACATTCCACAAGTTTTCCTGTCATGCTGCACTATGGGTAAAATGTACGCTTTCAGCCGGTGTGTGAAATACCCTGTAATACTCTAGAGGTCCAATCAGAATAGGCATACAGCCACTAGAATCCAAGTCACTGTATAAAAACAAACGCTTTTTATGGCTCTATTTATTTGTTGGTTCTGTGATATGAACACTGTTTAAGGACTTATATCAATGCCAGCCAATGAAGTAGTTCATGTTCACCTCTCACTGCAGGGTCAGGTCAAGAACGTACAG